>OX155960.1:33389073-33659073 GCA_944548615.1 Micropterix aruncella | reverse complement strand
AAGATTTTACAAAAAACCAATCAAATATTAACAATATTATACAATTTTATCTTATGTTTTGAACTCTTGTAAATATCATATAGCCTTAAGTATAAACTTCTCGACCAGAAATTACGATTTATATCTTATTTCATGGGAACGAGCAAATGAAGTATTTTATTTTTATTTTCATTTAATAGCTGGCTGATAGCGAGCCCAGCAATCGTATATCGTCCTTTTAAAGAGTGGATATATTCGAATTTCAAATCGAATTTTCGAAATGTCATTCCGCATTTAAGAGACGATTGATTGTGATTTTTTTCATTGTTTTTGCTTAAATTTGTCTTTAATAAAGACATTTTATTTTGGTTTGCAAAAGGATACGCTTTGTTTTTGAGATGTGGATGAAGGGTGATCGTTCGCTAGCGATAAAGGGATCCCATTAAACCTACAGTGTACCGTCGAAAGTGGTACTCATCCAAGAATACATCTCGTTTAAACAATAAGCATTTCCCAGTCCAGTCCGGGAAAACCTTCCAGCTATGTAAGTGGCTTTTATTATTTTTATTTCTTCATCAAAGTGTCATCCTTTAAACGAATTCTTAAAAAGAAGATTTTACAAAAAACCAATCAAATATTAACAATATTATACAATTTTATCTTATGTTTTGAACTCTTGTAAATATCATATAGCCTTAAGTATAAACTTCTCGACCAGAAATTACGATTTATATCTTATTTCATGGGAACGAGCAAATGAAGTATTTTATTTTTATTTTCATTTAATAGCTGGCTGATAGCGAGCCCAGCAATCGTATATCGTCCTTTTAAAGAGTGGATATATTCGAATTTCAAATCGAATTTTCGAAATGTCATTCCGCATTTAAGAGACGATTGATTGTGATTTTTTTCATTGTTTTTGCTTAAATTTGTCTTTAATAAAGACATTTTATTTTGGTTTGCAAAAGGATACGCTTTGTTTTTGAGATGTGGATGAAGGGTGATCGTTCGCTAGCGATAAAGGGATCCCATTAAACCTACAGTGTACCGTCGAAAGTGGTACTCATCCAAGAATACATCTCGTTTAAACAATAAGCATTTCCCAGTCCAGTCCGGGAAAACCTTCCAGCTATGTAAGTGGCTTTTATTATTTTTATTTCTTCATCAAAGTGTCATCCTTTAAACGAATTCTTAAAAAGAAGATTATATATATATATATATATATATATATATATATATATATATATATATATATATATATATATATATATATATATATATATATATATATATATATATATATATATATATATATATATATATATATATATATATATATATATATATACATATATATATATATATATATATATATATATATATATATATATATATATATATATATATATATATATATATATATATATATATATATATATATATATATATATATATATATATATATATATATATATATTTATGTATATATATATATATATATATATATATATATATATATATATATATATATATATATATATATATATATATATATATATATATATATATATATATATATATATATATATATATATATATATATATATATATATATATATATATATATATATATATATATATATATCAATATATATATATATATATATATATATGTATATATATATATATATATATATATATATATATATATATATATATATATATATATATATATATATATATATATATATATATATATATATATATATATATATATATATATATATATATATATATATATATATATATATATATATGTATATATATATATATATATATATATATATATATATATATATATATATATATATATATATATATATATATATATATATATATATAATAAAAAGAATATATACACAAAACAATCAAATATTTCAAAATATTTAATTTTAACATAATTTATGTTTGCTTCTTTGTAAAGAATCCATCCAACTAATAGGAAAGGGCTGACTGCTTCCTTTCATTGATGTGAGGGCATGTCACGCATTTAGTTTTAATTTTTCAGCTGAATATTATTGATCGCAGCTTCTTATTTATCGCACCTTTAGAAAATAAAAAAACGAAATTCGAAATTTTAAATTCTTCCATCTGTCAAGTAGCTCGTCTTGTCTTGTTATTTCCCTTGAAATAATAAGTATTCGAGTGATTTTACGTGTAAATAAGGATGGTTGCTTAATTTTTGAGATAATTGGATGAAGGGTGAGCGTTACTAGTTGTAAAATGGGCCCAACTAAACCTACTTCTCTTTCCGCAACATTTCATAAAAAAATCCTATTAAAAATAACTTTAAAGACAATAGTTCACTTTCTAACTCAACTCGTGTTTTTTATTCTTTCAATACATTTACTTGGTAGTCTTGTAGTATCTCTATTTTATCAAAATATGTCAAAAAATATAAATAGTTTTCCTCGTTCATGGTATTTGTGTTTGATTTTGGAATTCGCTATCTACCGTCGATTGAAGAATTGAATACCAGACATGCTATGAAACAAAGCTCTTTTGTATTCGCTGGGAGTAGCGTCGATTTGCGGTCGAATAAGTCGCGGGCCGAGCGGCGCGGCGCCGCCGCGGCCGCTCTGGCAGCGGGGCAAATTGGAAATTCATCGCGACACGTCGCCGCCTCAAGCCTTTATGGCAACACGGACGGGGTATTAGATGCGCATCACTGAGACAGGGCTCCAGCAGCCGGCTACAAGAACTAGATTTCTGGGTGCCGTTAGATATTTATGACAACATGCGGGCGCGCAGAAGTTGTCGGTGCTTTCGGGATATGAGGCACTGTATTTTTGTAAGCAGCGTAATTTAATTCGAGATATTTCCAAGATAAATTCAAAGCAGGACAATAAATTTAAAATATATACATATGTTTGAGATATCTCCCCAAGTGAGGATTTAATAATTGACCTAATGTTATCGTAATATACATATTTTTGGTAACTTATCATTACTCACCAATCCTTATCATTACGCGAAAATGAAAAATAAAGATTTTTTATGTGGTGAGATCTACTATCCAGAAGACAGATATTGAAATCTCATATAATGATAGTACGTTAATAAAGACGAAGAACGCCTTCAAGATTGAATTCGAATTTTTGAGTTGTTGGAAGGGAAATATTCATACAATATTCCGAACAGATTGAGCAATGGGCGTGGCTACGAGTCTTACTTCTAGGATAAGGTATTAACCGCCCTTACCTATACTAACGTACGTGATACGACAGCTATAATATCGCCCGAATGCAACAACCCGTATCACGTACGAGTACGCTCGAGTACAAAAACAAAAAAAAAATATTAAAAAAAAACCGAAAGCCAAAGCGTACGTGATAGGTACGTCAAATTATTGTTCCTACGATTTTAAATGAAAAAAGGGTAATTAATGGGTCTCTTGTGTAAAAAATGTAAGGTTAGCTGTAAGATTTTACTTTGAGGCAATAAGTTCGCCTTTTTGATTAATCAAAAAAAGCGTTTTATTATTATTATGAATATTGTTATTAAGAAATCTAATGAAAAAAATTCAAGGATTTATTAACTACATTTTGAAAAATAACCCAAATGTAGGTCGGTATCAAGGTGTGACAGTAATAAAATAAGTAGATTTGGTGAGTAGAGCACGATGCTGAGTGAAAACGTATCGATAAACACAAGATAAGTATCAATAACTTCGATTAATGGAGAAAAATGACTCGTCGTAAAATCGAAATTGTTTATGTCTATATAGTCGTAGTCTAAGTTTTATCGATTTTATTGGATGTCCGAGATCTGTGTATTCAATAAACTAGTGTAGTTAATACATATTTTATTTTAAGTGTAAAGCATGGTGATTTATTTGCCAAAGCATTCTGACACTGCTTAAAGAGCGACGGTTATAAATACTTTGAGCTAAGCAGGAGGAATCTGTAGATTTACCATTTACTTACATGCATCGCTGAAGGACGGAGAACGACAACCCGTTCATAATATTAAGAAAGGCTCTAAGAAAAAAACTAATATTTTTCCCACCTTTTAGCATGTTTAGCAACTGATCTTCGCAATAATTACGATTTTATTATTATTTAAGGATTACTTACTATAACACATTGATTTTGCTTACAGAAATAACAGGAACTTAATGCCGAAACTTTAACCTTTTGCTTATTTGATTCTGTCACCCAACTGGGACTAGCCCGTTCTATGTGGACAGGATTATCACAACACAACTTCTCAATCGTATGAAATTGTATCCCGGCGGAGGCTAACGAAGTTTCACTAATAAGAAAGTCTATTATTGACATTGACGAGTCCGTCAATTAGGAACACGACGCGAACATTTAAATAATATACGAACGTCGATAGAGGAAAATAGTTGGCGTTGATCAGTATTCTGCGATGAAAGCGCGTGCCGTTAATGAAACCCCTGAAATGTGTGTATGCGGGGGGAGGTAGAGGGGTGGAGGACTTCAAACGCGATGGGTTGGACAGGATCCTCCCCTGCCGTGCGAATGACGTGCAAACATTTACACTGACGCGACCTTTGTACCACCAGGCAGCCCCTGACGAGTGTAGGTACGAGTATCCTACCTACTTACAAGAGTATAGCTACAGCTTAAACACATAGTTTTGTGTATTGCCAACAGACATGACACTACGCAACAAAAACGATTTCTAACCTGGCATATTTTCATGGTATAGAGTAAATAATCAAAATAATGAATAATTTCATTTTGTTATATTTTGTTTAGAAAATGAATTGTACTTATTTCGACTGCGTATTATTATATTTAATTATATATTACTTACCATATATCAAGTAAAATATATCCTTTTATATTTTTTTTAGTTCTCTTATTACTTTCTTTATTTTCCTATGTCTTTGTTTTTGTCTCTTTTTTAGTTTTAAGTCTATTTTATTTGTAAAACTCTACCGAATTTTATATTCTATTTAATGCCAATTTTAAAAGGAACTGCTATTTGTTTTTTTTTTTAATACCAAATTTTAAGGCAATTAATTTTATGAACGTTTTCTGATACTTTGACATAATACTATTTATTTATTTATTCTAATATTAGAGCCCTGTCCACTCTAGAATGGGGTAGTCCTAGTTGGGTGACAGAATCAAATAAGTATAAGGTTTTGCCATTCGATTACTGTTATTTTCGTAAGCAAAATCAATGTTTTATAATGATTAATTTTTAAATATATAAATAAATAAATAAAAATTTCGAAAAATATAACTGTAATGAAACTTCTAACTTCCTCACATCCCTGAATAAGATCCATGATAACGGTGGACATGAAGCAATTTTAAAGCGGGGAGAATTCCCGAGTGGGACAGACAAGAAGAAAAGTATTACTCAATGCGAAAGTAATCGCCTCGTCATTGTTTGTCACGTTTAAATTAAAGAAAATATTAATCAAACCTCATGGTATAGGCAAATTATACGTATATAGCCATACGAAATTGATGCCGCTGTATGTTTTCGGAATCTAACACTACTACGAAAGTGGCTCATCTCAATATGATCCAATAATTTTTATACCCAGATTGTAGCCATACATGCTACTTGTCAGAACTGTAAGTAAGTAGCAAAAATATATTACCGCATTTGTTATAATATATTAACATACATACGGATGTCATGAGTAGAAGATAACAATCAGAAATAGTAACTAAGGCGGTGATGAGGGAAGAACGAGGTGAACCCCTGGCTTGAATAAAAATAAAAGAGAAAATATAATAAGTGTTCCACGCTTTAGAAAGGAGGAGATGGTTCCTAGAGGTCGATTATTTGATCGATTTGAAAATATACGCCTCATATACGATATCGTATATGAGATGGCGCCATTCTCATTCGCTTTTAAATTGAGATTCCATATAGAATTTGAAAGTGATCGAGATATATACATATCTGACTTATATGACTATAGTAACATTTTGTGTATCGATTAAAAAATCTATGACGGCAAAAAAATGATCTATGACGTTGTCTATGATGATCCAAAGGCAAGAAGGTGATGTCTTTCTATTTAAAAATCACCATCAAGGAACGAGTCACCAACACCGTGGAACTTTTCCGCCTCTATGTACCTCATAACGGGAGAATCTTGTAGTGACATTTTTTGTACTTTAGGTTCAACATTTAAATGAGAGTTTAAGTGAGGGGATAAGAAAAAAATACCTACCTTGGCAATACCCAGTAGATGAGAGGTCAGGTTATTTCAAGGTGTCACGTGACGATTAACAACGTTGAGAAGGCTACTACAGCGCATCCCAAGAAACTGAACTGATGTACCTAGAAGAAGAGAGCAAACAAATAAGATCAGATAAATTGACCCCACGTTTCTAAATCGATACTCAATGCGTGGTAAAAAAACCAGTTTAGAAATAGAGAAATTTAGGTTAGCTGTAAGACGTTGCCATGTGGCAATAAGCTCGCCTTTTTTGTATACTTATTAAGTGCAAATAAAGAGTTTATTATTATTATTATTATTAGAAATACTATCATTGGGGGCGAGAGTGCCAAGTTTATGAGCAGCTTTTCCTAGTAAAGTTGTGCTGCCAAGATGAGCATCGGACAGGTGGATTTTAGGCTGTTCTGCGGATTCATCCTTGGATATTTGATCGTTGGCAATAGCTGATGAGGTGCAACTAAGAACGTTGAAGGTACTGATGGACCTTGATTAATGAAGAAGAAGTACGGAGGAGTCAACGAGGATGAAGAGTCTACTCAAAAGCTATGTAAATCAGAAGCGTAGTATATAAATCAAACGCCAAGAGAGTTGTGACAAAGTGACCTCTAGTAGTCGATAATCCAGAGAAGCGTGTGTATCCCTAGTCAAATATTATGCCCCCTCCACACATTGGCCAATGTTGGACAATATCGCTAAGGTGAAAATGAGTCGGCACGACTGTGACGTCTGAAAAATGTAGGGAAAAGACCGAGAGTAACAAGAGGCGATGCGGCTAACGCTGGCCAACGTGGGGGGGGGGGGGGGGGGGATAAAAGAAATCCATTGCTATTCGTACTTCTAATGCCCACTACACGTTGGCAAATGTTGGCCACATCATTAAGGTGGAAGCAAGTTGGCTCCTCTGTGGCGCATGAAAAATGTATGGGAAAGAGTGAGAGAGACATAGGCAATGGCACATATATAGGCTAAAACGTAGAGTGGGCATTAGCGATAGTCGATACATTTTATATCAACCCACCGATTAAGGTCGCCTAAAGAGGCGCTATTATCGTACTGCTACAGCATTTGTAAATTATCTAAAAATAAAGTAATATGGAAATGTCGTTTTTCTAACTGAACAAAGTAAAACTTACAATTGTACTAATAATGTGCAAAGTGCTAGCACTTAGAAAGTCATGTCGCATCTAGTGTATTAATCTAAGCCTCTTTAATAATCTGTGGCGTAGCGTAATCGCCGCGGAAATTTGCGGTTGGCATGCGTTAATTCCATGCCGAGTCGGGATGCTCGCGTAGATTGGAATCTATAATAGCTGGCGTACGTTCACCATAATCCGTAGTGGGTTAGTAAGGCGAGATTGCTAACCGCACCTTACATGCAATATTAATAACCTGCGACATACTACGAAAATGCGGTATTGTACACAAATTGAAATTATCAGCGGCTAAAGCGCTTGGGTTTTACACAATTTTGTATCTTACAAAGTAGGTAATGTCGTTATGTCGGATGTTTTGGTAAGGAATTATATATCGTAAAACCCGCAGATATTTGTGCTATGATGAAAGAAAAGCCATTTCGCTTATTTGGTTTAAACTTAAAGTTTTGTTAATCGCTTCATTCACTTGACGAAATAATCTAGATATCCTACATTACCAAATAAAACTTACAACGCAAGGGAAGATATACCGCCTAAATTAGCTCCTATTATGAACGAAAAGCCATTTTCGCTCAGCTGGTTTAAACATAGAAGAGATTTTGTTAATCGCTGCATTCACTTGACGAAACAATATAGATATCCTACATTACCAGGTAAAGCTTACAATGCTAATGAAGATCTAACCCAAAATCCGCCTATATTCGCTACTATTATGAAAGAAAAACCATTTCGCTTAATTGGTTTATTTATCACCAGGTTAAAGCTTAGTAGCAAGAGAAGATATACCACGAAACCCGCCTATATTCGATGCTTATAAAGAAACTTTAAATAATGGGGAATTTTTTGCTTTCTCTTATCCAAATAAAATCCCCAGCGCGGAAACGCATGGAATTGTTTCAGGATTCGGCCACGATCGTATATTAGTCGGCTGTCATCGGCAGCGCGCGACGACAATGGAATCCAATAAAATTACCGCCCATTACGACCGACCACTGCGTGGGGATATGGGTCATTCGAAATGAGATCATAATATGATGATTTATTAAGCTGAACAGTGTTCCGGCAGAGAGGGTAGTTCTTTTAGAATATAGGATTGCCAGAAGTCTGGCGAATGTCTTGCCATAAGTCTTGCCATTGCCATAAGGATTGTCATAAGTTGAGGATACTTTACAGTTTAAGAATGAAGGGGTTTTGTAATAGCGTGACTTAATCAATAATCCTGGTTGTAAGGATTATAATGTCTTGACGAATAATTACTGCGAAGGCTAGCTGCTAAATGGGCTGCTGGCAAAATTGTTACTCGGAAATAAAGTTGTTTTGTCGTCATTCTGCTTCTGTCGGTGACGTTTTTCAGTAATCTACTTACCTCTCCTAAATAGTTTATATCTCGATAATTTTCGCTTTTGTCAGCAGTTTCCGTTAGATTTGACGAGGAATCTATGAGAAGTTTAGACTTTACACACAATGTTAAATTCAGTCTTTTTGTACCTCTTGTACGTCTAATAAAATTAAACATATACTACGACTGAACACACAAAAATTTTCGGAGTAAATTAATTTAGTATAGTGTTGGTAATTTCCATGCTATCTGCCATGCTTAGGTGACGAAATCGTCATTACTTAGTGCAGGCACCTAAAGACCAAATCTTAGTATCCAGCTTTTTTTCCAACTCAGTTTCTAAAATTCCTATCTTAAGTACACATTGGATCCTTTAGCATTTTGATTTTCGACTTTAGGTAGCTTAGCATGGACTCGGCGGACGTATTTACGTGGATGGACCAAACGTATAAATATCGTTTTCTTACTGCGAAATTTAGTGTCATTTTGCTCAGCAGCGGCCCTGATGAAACTCAATCTCCTCCGTTTAGAATGCTTTACCTATTTCCAAGAAACAGCCACTGTCAGTCACTTGTAGAAATAGCAGCAGTCGAAAGATTGTGTCTTTCATGAAAAAACATCGGTAGCAAGCATGCAGCGGTGATGTCACCGGTATCGGCGCACGACTCGATACTGAGTCATGGATACTGACACTGCCCGAACGCCATAGATATTGTCTTTCACAAGAGTCATCGAAAAGAAGAAAGTATATTGACAGAGGTAGGTAGGTAGGGATTGTGTATTTCATTAAATAACATCGGTTGCAAGCATGCAGAAGTGATGTCATATGCTTCAGCGCACGGCTCGATACCCACTCATGGATATTGTCATTGCCCAGACGTCATGGATATTGTCATTCACAAGAGTCATCGGAAGATAGATAGTGTATGGACAAAGGTAGGTAGTTAGAGATTCTATATTTCATGAAGTAACATCTGTTGCAAGCGTGCAGTGGTGATGTCATCGGAATCAGCGCACAGCTCGATACCGAGCCATGGATATTGCCATTTCCCGGATGCCATGGATATTGTCATTCATAAGAGTCACCCGAAGAGAGATAGTATATGGACAAAGTACCTACCGCTGTGGACTTTCGAGAATTTTGATCGACGTCATAGGTTCACTCGGTAGATAGTTAGCGATTATGTCAAAAAATATCCTTCTAATACTTTATTTGATGTGTTCAACGGACTTATAGATTGTATTCTTATAATAATAGTACCATACAAGGGTTTACATAGTTCTATTTTACGATGTTTTTCTCAGAATTCGTCGGAAAAAAATTGATAACATATAATGAACGTACTATTATTATTTCTTAACGTTCGTAGTCGATAAAGTATGATATAAATTAGCATTCACAATTTTTTTTTATTCGTTTGATTCGATTGGCAACAATGGTAGTACAAAAGAAAGAAAACTCTGATTTTCTGACTCTGGCATCTTAAAAAATATAATTAGGTTGCGGAAAAGAACTTGGAATCAAATTCAACAATAGCGCCGATACAATGCCGGTACAAACGCTACGGAAATGATGGAATGGCGCTTCAGAAATGAAGATTCGTATCTTTCCGGGCGGCACAAAAGGCGCGTAACGCGCGGTAGACAAGTACTACCTCCGTCCTCCATTCATAGTTCAGCGAAAGGGCGGGGTTTACGATAAATTGAAGCCGCGGAAACATCACGTATGAAAAGCACGGATAACATTCCTTGACGGGCTATAAATCAAGGAGATGCGAATCCACCCCCAGATGCAGCATCCGCGTCCAGTTTAAATAATGGTGGAGAGCTTGCAGACGTAATGGACCGACGGGTTGCGGGCGGAGCATACAAATAATATTCCATCTGACAAACGTATGGCGCGATTGTTTCGCTGTCCGGTTTCAGTGTGGAAATTTGTAGCCGTCCGTGACCATTCCATACAATAATATTATCATTTCGTCTCTTTGTCTGCGATAGCAACCTTTAGGAGGATATAAGACAGAATGTATTTATTACATGAGTGTCCACAAAAAAGGAGTTTAATGTATTTAGGGTTTATGTATGCATGATAAACTTCTAAATGATTGAACCGATTTAGAAGTGTGTAGTAATGTTAGAATCGCTATGTCATCCCGAGTGTCAAGGGTTGGTGCGACGACCTCTTGCTCTTACATAAGTAGAAAGCAGCGTCTTTGATATATTTCACCGTGCTACGTGTTGGTTGTGTTATGACTAGTCACCGTTTGATAGTTTATTTTTGTCGTTCTTCTTCTTTGCGGTCGCCAGGAATAAAGCCTGTAATTTAGCAAAATAAATTATACAAAATTTTTCATTATGACACGACACAAAAGTTTTTGTGACCGTATTTGGTTCTTACGTTTTTTTTCCATTCTCTCATTTTGGAAAATTATAAAATTACGTAATTGCACTCGAAAAAAAAACAGTATGTGTTAATGATGAAACCCACATTTTTTTTTGAAGAATAGTTCATTTATTACACGACTGCCCAACAAAAAGGATTGTAATGTGTTCAGGGTTCATGTATGTATGTTTTCCGTTTCTTTACTCCGTCATAACTTCTAAACGCTTGAGCTGATTAAGTAATATGTGTTATCGTTAGCATCGTTATGTCATTCCAGGTGTCATAGGACCTAACTAAACTGTCCAAATGTCAAATACCTAATTGTTCAAATGTCCAAATGTCAATAAATTAAAATAAATACACCATGTTCATTATCAAATAAAAGGTCTGATTGAGTAGATTATGAAGATCATGATTATCACAGAATGCGCAATCGTGATAATCATGTACTGGATGCGTACAGAAGTAACACGCGTCAATGGAGCCGGAACGGTGCATCCATAAATTGTTTTTTTTTTTAACAAATATCTTTTCAATTAAGAACTTTATTCCCTAAAAACGTGCTTTTCTGCGAGAACAAATTGTTTGTAATAATTACTAATACAATAATTCACATTCTGTACCGGCGGTCACGTTTTTTATTTTTTTAATACATTTTCTTGTTTTATTATATGACATTATTCATTTTTTTTTAATAATAGTAAATACTTCTGACATATCCAAAATAAGATTAAAAGCAATTCAAACTTATGTACTATCCTACTTAGTTCTTAATACGTGCGTGCGTGGACCGATTTCAACCACAACGTTTTCAACTCTTGCCATGGCCAAATTATGCTTGTATGCCAATTTTCTGCTCAAACGGATGAAGCGTTTGGGCGCTATCGCAGAGAAACTCACACACCCAGACACACAAACACACAGAAGTGCGTTCACAATACTTTCCCTCTTCTGGGTAAGTAAAAGAGAGCTTAAGGATAAATATCCATAAATTTTAATATATCAACTCTTCTAACAAAGGTCATATGTACCTATATAGAATCAAAAACTACGTACGAATGGCTTGGTCAATCAGAAACAGACTTTTAGTTCGAACAGTTTTTTTTTAATTTCGGTATCCAGGAAATGTCTCGATGCCGGCCAAATGAAATGATTAGATATATTGAGAGAACTATACATTCCGATTCCCTTATCCTACTCCCAATATACATTCCGATTCCCTTTGGATCCCACACATCCACGAATCTATCCTGCAAAATGCATACTAGCAATAACAAAGACTTATATCCTATAGTTTCGGCATTAGTTTTTCCAACTTTTCTTCGCTTTGCCCTCTTATAAGGATATGCAAATGGGAATGTTTTGCGGCGGCGAGTTTCGGTCGCGTCAGGCTTTTCCTCACTCTGTATTGGGAAAACAAACTTTCGGGCTGAGCGCGAATGCAAATTTCACTTGCAAGTGGTGGTCCACTTTTATTTTGCGCATCCGCTTCCAGCTTTCAGCGGCGAATTTTCAAACTAAATTCTCTACAGGGACAGTTTTGCGCCATCTGCCTTGTTATGTGTCTGTGTATTTGAAAAGTGTGCTTTAATGATGAACCCGAGCTTGTTTGAATTTCTAGTAGTCGAGTCTGTCGTCAGTGCGCCACTGATTAAGTTTATATATAAATAGTAGAATATTATATACGGAATCAGAAAAAAATAAGTAAAGGTATCTATAAATACGACTAAGTATGCCATTTATTACAAGGTTATTTCTTGAAAGCTACATCAGACAGATGTCTTCCGTTTATATCAAAACTTTGTTGCAAACGGTTCTTGAAGTTTTCGTACACACGCCTCCGTAGGTTCTCATCAATGGCTTCAACTTCGCCTCGAATAGCTTGTTTGAGTTCTTGAATACTCGTGACATACTTCTGGAACACACGGTCTTATAGAAACCCCCACAGGGAAAAGTCTGGTACACTGAGGTCGGGCGACCGAGATGGCCTAGCGATTACCTTTTTGCGACTAGAGACTTGCTCCCTTGTCTCTTTCGTTGATTTGTTGCACAACTTGCAGTTTGTAAGATTGCACAACTTGCATATTTGTTGCACAACATTTTATATTTTTCAGCATTCGATGTAAACTTCTTCTACTGTTGCCTAAAATGCGAGATTGTTGGCGCGCCGAACTACGAGGACTTCGTTCAAATGACCTCACTGTCTGCAGGTACTCTGGCATCCGCACTGTTCGTGGGAGCTAATAGGGACTATCTCAGTTCGGCCACTAAGATCCAAATGTTCAGGATCGTTAAATCTCACGGGTCAACACCCATCTGGCGGCCTCCACGTAGAAGTCCGAGCCGAAGTGGTCACCTTACGACAACTGCTCTTGAAACGACCAATCGGCTACCCGATAGCGAATGAAGAGCCGGACAAAGGACGCCGTGGTCCGCGATAGATTCAGTGGACACCGTATCACCGCTTCGTAAGGGAGAGGACTGCGCAAGCGACCTCGAACCCGTAACCAACCGGGAGGCCGGAGTAATCTGATTGCAACTGGTAGTAAGGGCGCCAGTGTCGATCCGTTGGGCGATTAACCCGATTATCTCCCGGTAAGACGTTGGCTTTTTACGGGCGTGTGGCTTAACTTGACGGTGGACTGTTTTCCTCTTTTTCTTCTGCGATCTTCTCGCGGGAGACAGAACGATCTAATATTGGACAGAACTTCCTAAGGTGACGGATTCGCCCGTTGTAGTCGACAACTCTAGTTGTTCGTGGAGCTCTATACTTCACGTCTAAGCTTCAAATTTTTCAAATTTCTACGCCAATATGGTTTTGCAAGACGGTACGTGACCATGTCGACTAATATTGCACTGTCTTCGATAGTGTAATAAAGTTAATTTTTGTAATAACGACGAACGCAGGTAACACGGTCTGACAGGTTCCAAAGCTTTATTTGAGAGTCCATTCTTTTGCTGAAACAAACGCTCGATCGATGCTAAATACCACTTTTAACCACTAAGTTCCCACGGTCTCGTACTTCGGTCAGCCTCTGATAGTTTACTAAAAATTCCGAGTCATAATAGTGATTTCTATTCCTATTCTTTCTGTGTCCATGGTGCAAGACTCTGGAACGATCTCTTCTTTACCATCGTTTAAGACTCACCTTAACGTTTACTACCTTTCTAAGAAGTAACCAGTTCTTTCCTTTCTCTCCTCTTCCTCTTCAATTTCCTCTCCTCGGGCATTATTAGTTTTGAATTCTTCCAGTTGTCTGTGTTATGCAGACGGTCTGTATATTATGTAATAATATTTATTTTCTAAATGCGCGCATGTACCACTATGATTAGGTTAGTTGTAAAACATTGCCATGTGGCAATAAGTTCGCCTTTTTGTATAACAATTAAGTGCAAATAAAAAGTTTATTATTATTATTATTATTATTATTAAATACATAAATAAAATACTTTGATTTTAAATCGATTCTAAACTAAACCAATTATTACACGCTCCGAGACGCTGCTCCATAATGCGCGAGTGCACCGCATTAAGCATTTAACGTGAAAATTTCTTCAGCGCCGAGGAAAAAGTGCACGAAAGTCTTATATTTTGCATAATGATGGTCTTTTGTGCGACGAAAAGCGCTTGCAGGAAATTAATAGCCCTCACTTGAGAATTCACTTACAGGCGGATGAAAGAAAGTTCCTTTTGTATGTTTAATTCCGAGAGCTAATTTTTTTCATAGGGTACACAATTTATAATTTAATTATAAGTACACGATTTATAACCTAATTATATGTACACGATTTATTATTTAATTATAAGTACACGATTTATAACTTAATTATTGGTACACGATTTATAATTTAATTATAACTCCACGATTTATAACTGATCTATGGGTACACGTTTTATAATTTAATTATAAGTACACGATTTATAACATAATTATGGGTACACGATTCATAATTTAATTTAATATATTGCTATAATTTAATATAACCTTGTTGATTTGCAGCCAAATCTTTCTCTAATATTACTCCTCGCCTAAGGCATTATAATCTCCTTTCATCATCATTCGTGATTCTAAATCCGGTTAATCCCTCGTATTAAAAAAGCTCGCTCTATATAGGAGAGTCTTAAACCGTACATTTTAGGAGTAAGCAATTAAAGCTAAGTGTCCACTGGACCAATCCGGTAAATATGACGTCACAAAATTGTTGAAGCTGTAGTGTCATTGATTTTATTCAGTTGCATAAAAACTAATTTTACATGATTATTTCATTAATTATATTTATTTCATATTTCTCTTCAATGCCAATTAAATAGTGCCTCTAGTAATGTGCCGACAATACATAAGTTTTTATACATAAGTTTTAATATTTTGATATTATTTAATATTAAAAGCCTTTATTCACTGGCCGTATTGTACAATTTTGCTTACGTAATACTTATAAAACAATAATATTTTGAATCTAATTTTGAAATAAGGAGTCATGTTTGATGAAAGAAGATGAAAGAAGAATGGATGAAAGAAGAATATCATGTTTTTCATTAGCCAGTTTGTTGATCAGGTTGTCCCTCGACATAGGCCTCCCCCATGTTCATAGGTTGCCACTCAATAACTCTGAATAAATTGAGTGGTTTCTTTCCATTACACAACAATTTTACTGTAAAACAATTCGGATTCCGAAAGGCTATCGACCATTGCCACCATTGCTTTTTAATATAAAAACTGTTATCCAGTCTTGATAAGGCTGAAAAAACGTGTTTTTGTCACCATTCTAATCTAGTGCAGAAACTGGAATACTACGGGATCAAAATTACATCTGGTAGAGTAATAATATCTAAATCATCCCACAGAAGTCCTGGAGATCTTGAAAACTTCAAGCAAACCCCTAGCCGGCAGATCCGCTAAGCTTTATTCCAGGTCAATTTCAATTTGTTTCATACAATACCTATATTCCAGATTGCATGTTGTCAGAACTCGATGAAATCTAATGATATTCTGTCTTCGTTCGTCCTCAAATAATGACGTTAACGACTATCTCGGTGAAAACGTATTGGAGTTTACGCAAATTTCATAGTTTACACGACTATCTGTAATAGTACTGATTATTAACATATTTTGAATATTTATCTTTTAAATTATCATCATTATGACTAAATTATTAGGTACTCGTTCATTCTTACGTTCTTCATCGTGTATATGAATTCTAATAACATTGTGACTATTTTAATTTGTGTGAATAATATTTTTTGTGATACATATCTTTTGTGATTTTTGTGATAATAATGACTAATATTATTATATTTGTGGTTTTTAACTACCACTATTTATCATCATAAAAAAAACTCAATTTGAGCTATTTTATATATTGTTTTATAATTTTGACGATAATTGCATGTTTGGAGTGATTTTATAAATTTATTTATTTATTCTCTTATTACTTATCAACATTACAGTAAAAACAATGTATCAAAAAGTAAAATTAATAAAGATATCATAGTAGTTATACAAATATAATCGAAAAGTAAAATTAATAAAGATATCACCGTAGTTATGCAAATATAATGTCACTTATAATAATACTAGCTATCATATATGAATAAATAATTATTTACCTGAAATTTAAACGAATGCGGGATGGCGGTAAAATTATCAAAATCTGGGAGAGTGCATTTCATTTAAGCGCCGCAAAGCACGCGCCAACAAGTTCCACCTCGTAAGGTTAGTGCGCGAGAACGGCTCCGCGAAAAGATGGTGCGATCGAGCACGAAGATTATTATTAGTTACGAAAAGATCTACCTTGCCTTAGTAAGCCTTAGTAAGCTAGGGTTTATCACCTATACCACGAATTACATTAGAAACATAGGACATGGTCAGCATTTCTTTTCTGAGAAAGAGTGAATTATAGCCAAACATGCCTGTGATAAATGTAATCGGATACAAAAATGGATCATAACCGTACTGCTTGAAGTACAAAAATCTTCAAAAACACTTCTGTACCTTTTCCAGCATGAGGGTATAGGTATCTTCAACTGCTAGATAATTGTATATTTCATTTTGCCTAAATGTTTCACATCTCGCAAATCTTATAATATTCACAGGAGATTATTTTAGTTGCAATATTAATCATGCATTAGTAGGTATCTATATCACATAACTTGTAACTCGTAGTTCATAGTTCATAGAATCGCTTCATAGTTTATAGAATCGCTGAATATCATATTCTATGAATAGTTTATAGAATCGTTATATCTGATTGTGTTTTTACCAAGTGTTGGAAAAAATATTAAATTATATATAAAATCCAATTCATAACAATATAAGGTAATATCAGCAAACCTTTTTCTTCTTCTTCGAGTTCCACTCCTATCGGAGGTTGGATAACATCACAGCTATCTTCACATTAGAGGCTGCTGCTCTGAACAGCGAGGTGGTACCGCAGCCAAACCGGTCCCCAAGGGCGGTTAGCCACGAATGCCGCCTCCTGCCGGCGCTTCTCTTCCCGGCGATCTTGCCTTCGATAATGACGTGGAGCAATTTGTATTTGTCATTCCTCATGACGTGACCGATGTACGACATATTCCTGTGTTTTATGGTATTCAGAAGTTCCATCTTCTTCTTGAGTCGGCTCAGTACTTCAATATTAGTGATTCCGTCACGCCATGAGATCTTCAAGATAAGGCGGTATATCCACATTTCAAAAGCCTCCAACCTTTTCGACTAGTTTTGGGTGAGAATCGTCATATAGTAGGACAAAGGAAATGTAGCAGCGGCTTATACGTAGCCTTAGGTCGAGACTTAGATAGAGATCTAAATCACATGAATACACAAAACTCATTTAAAAAAAGTTGAGCGAGCCATTTCAATGCGGACGTTGATTTCTTGAGCATGGTACCCGTTCTCATTCATCCAACTTCCCAAATAAACTTACTGACCTTTTCCACCAATTCTGTCCCTACATATAGCTTGGAGTTATGTTGTTGCGGCTCAGCAAATATTCAAACATATTTAGAAATGGATTGGATTTACACCATAACAGCTGGAGTATATAATAGTAATGTTAAAGCATACTTTGCAGTGTTAAAACAAAGTACAATATTATCTTACGACAGACAACAGTTGTTTGTAGTAAGATTCTTAGTTACTAAGAACGGATCAATTCGGTGGTAATCCGCCCTAAAGTCGTCGCGGTGTCGCGTGTCGTCTCGTCGACATTTTTCATCATCTCCGCGGTTTTGAAAAGCGAGAAAAACATAGAAGGGTGGGAAGGGACCGAGTCAATGGCCGGAAGAATCTGAAGCGAGATGGTCCCTCGTAGCTCCTGTGGGACGCCTGATATCTTTGCGTTGCCTTCGCAGTATAGTCGGCCAAATAAAATTATGCGACAGGTCACAGGCCGCGACCCTCATGAAGATAAATTGACGCGAAATTGCGCGTAGTAGGTGGGTGGGGAAGCGAGGGTGTTAATGCGGCGAAGCGGGCACTCTCAATGACAATCGCTCACAAATGAGGGCCCCCTGCGCTTGAAAGGCGGTTGACAAACATCCTTTCATGTTTACGGTTCTCGCCTCCCTTACTCGAATAAAAAACGATCAAATCTCATATCTAATTATCTAATAGCATACTCAGTAGTACAATAATAATATACACGGCAATTCATTTTATTTTCAGAATTTCACACCATATTCTAACTGATTCTTCTATATTACGCAACTCCATTCATACAGTTTAGCAAACTCTTCTACATTGAATATATTTTAGTCACCCTATTCGTCACACTGAGTTCAAAACTGCAAAAATTTCTGCTCTATCGCTATAAATAAGAGACTACTTACTAGCATACGGAATCATAGCTTGGGGTGGAGCCTCGCTGCAGGCACTTGATCCTCTAATTAAAGCACAAAAGTCGCTATTAAGAGTAATACACAAAAAACCCTTCCGGTATTCTTCTGAGAGCTTGTACAATGAATCTAAAGTCCTTGACGTTCGTCAAATATACGCTAAGGTAGTCCTACTCTACTACTATAATCATGATAATTATCATCTATATTCAACACACCATAAAGGAACACGAGTAACAACAACCAGACAGCACTTAATCCAAAAAAAGAGAACAAGTTTTGCACAAAAACACTTTTCTTACATTGCTCCTCGACTGTTCAACAAAATGAATAGTGTTTTTCCGGCAGGACTGAAATCTAGGAATAGTCACGGCGTAAAGAAAAACCTAACTAAGTCACTTTTGACTATGGGTCGACAAGAAACGGAGACATTAATAACATATATATTAAAATAGAGCACGATTTGTGAGATATATGTGTATATATATAGTATTATTTTATATTTTTCTATAAAGTATATATGTATTTATGTATATAAGTGTGTATTTATATGTATATACCTAAATTTAATATTACTACGCTTTCTTATTTTGGAGACATATCTAACTTCTCAAATGTAGCATAATAATATACAAAGATAATACAGCAAGTTACGAAAACCACTCTACTTTCTTTTATATTAAGCCTACCTTAGTACAGACCAGGCCTAGTTAGGATGGCTTTGAATTTTAAAAATACATGTAATATTATAGATAAATAAAGAAATTTGAATTTGAGATTTGAAAACGGAAGCATGACTAACGTTTTCTCTTTTTCTTTTAAGCTCACAATCATTCAAACGTCGATGTTACGTGATAGAATCAGTAAGGCAGCAGATACATTACCTCGAGTACAATACGTCTCTTGGGAGACGGTACTAAGACATGTCCCTAGATTATTCAGTCTTACTATTCTCACATTACTGTGTTGCAAAATAAATATTTTCCCTAAACGTAGGGTCTGTTTTGCTAGCCAGACTGTACTACGGTATGTTAACTTTATTTATGGCTATGTATTATATAATTTTTATAAAATATTTATTTATAATGTTATTATAATCAAAGACATCAAAGAAAAACACAACAAACAAACACCAATATGGCTGTACGTTAAGTATTTTTTTAGACGATTGATAAACACCTATATGGCGGTAGGTTAAGTCAGTTTACAAAAAAAAATGTGGAAGAGGCAGGGGCGTCATTTGATAGGGGCAGGGGGGGGGCAATTGCCCCCCCCTATAATTTTGGAACTTACAAAAAAATCTGATATTTTTACCTACTATTTATAAGTACATATATTAATTGATCGCTTGGTTATTTATAAAAGAAAACGAACTTTTTTGGTAGGTTGGGTATGGATGAAAAAATGTATCAAATTTTATTACATAGGCTTTATTTGTAAAAGGTATCATGAAACAAAATAACTACGGTACATTCCAATGTCATGTTAGTGTAGCAAAGGGTATCGTCGTGGTTTCTTCGCCGCAAAATCATCCACCAATTGGTCTAGTGATATTTTTTTCATTTCTTCTCTTTCAACCGCCATCAACATAAGTGAGGACAATCTTTCATCGCCAGTAGAACTTCGTAGGTACCCTTTTACTCTTTTCAGCACAGAGAAAAATCTTTCATTTCCAGCTGTGGTGATAGGCAGTGTAGCAAAAATTTGCAACAGTTTTATCACTTCTGAGTATGCTACTGGAAGAACTCGGAGAGATTCGAGTAGTGACAAAACGGAGTTTTCATCGCCGGTTTGTAAATAGTTCCTAGCTAGGGGCAGTTGCAGTTGTAAAAGTTCTACATTTAGATTTTTTTGTAGTTTTCTATCAATGGCTTTAATTTCTCTTCCGCCATGAAGGCTGGATTTTCTTTCTTTAAGCCATCTATTGCTGAGAACAGGCCTTCATTTTCGGAGAATCGGCGATTGAATTCCACGAGAATGCTGTCAACAACTTCGAAGTATATGGCCTTATTTTCAGTATTTTTATTACCCGTCGTTGACATTATCACACTATCAGCGAGTCTATGAGGAACAGTCTTCGATCTTTTTTGTTCACTCCATACAACACCACTACTGAGTGCCAAAGATTTAGCCTTCTCTAAAACCTCTAGGTATGTGTCGTCAGTTCTGGATGTTTTAAGTTCTTCTTCCGTACTTTTGATAAGATGCACGGCGGCTGCTAAATCTAGTTCTTCAGCTTGTAGCTGCTGTGATAGACAATAAGTAATGCCTAATATCTTCTCCATAGCACAAAGCAGAAATATGAACTTTTTCTGTATTATTTGCGCTTTTATTCCTATACTCTCTGCCCTTTCCTTTTTTCCTTCATCTAGAACAGCCAAAATTGCCTGGTATGTCTTTCGAACTTTCATAACTGCATTAAACCAGTAGAACCATCTTGTAGTGATCGTCCTTTCCAAAGTCAGTACTGGTTTATTCATCCTCTGTTGTATTTTTACGAAAAGCTCATGGCGAGTAGCACTGTTGGACATGAATTGATAGAGAGTTTAAACTGTAGAAAAAAAATCTTTAACTTCGTCGCTGTTACCCAACACATGCACCAAAACAAGATTAAGTCGGTGAGCATGACAGTGGAAGTATGTAGCATGAGGGGATAAATCTTTAATTCTCGCCTGGACCCCACTGACCCATCCTCTCATAACATTTGCTCCGTCGTAGCACTGACCAACGCAGTATTTTATGTCTAGTCCCTGATCCGATAACATCGATTGTATAGCGTTGGCAATACTTTCGGCACTACAGTCTTTTAGATGGTGGAGCCCGATTGCACGTTCATTTTTTTTTGTTTCTTCAGCATCAACATAACGGATTAAAATTGCAAGCTGTTCCGATTTTGATGTATCTTTCGTTTCATCAGCCATTATAGCGAAGTATTTGGCTTGATTAGCTTTAGTGATAATGGTTTTCAGCAGTCTTGAAGAATAGACGTCGATTAAATCATTTTGATATTCCGGTTAGCAGTAATGACCATATCGACGGTTTAATTTATCTTTAATATAAGGATCATCACCAGTCATGGTGTCTAACAGCTCGAGAAAGTTACCTCTGTTTTGAGAATTTTCTGATTCGTCGTGCCCTCTAAAAGCCAGACCTTGTCTGCCGAGAAAACCAGTCGCTTTCAGTAAAACTTTAATGTGCTTTCGATTTTCCTCTATATTTCCTGATCGCTGCGAGTCTAATAGAGATGATACTGACTTCTGTTGGGAGCTACGATTTTTAAATTCAGCCATTGATGTTATTGACGTTTTGTGTCTTTCTCCAAGTGCATGCTGCTTTAAAAGAGCAGAAGCATCTTTCCACTTTTTGAAGCCCTTGTCTATAAAAGTGCGACTGCCAGCTGCTTCACCCGGACGAACAGTAGAAGACTGTGCGTTGAAGTGTCGGCATGGGAAACAATACACAGCGTCTTCTGTTGTGGAGTATTCTATCCATTCATAGATGTCATAGAAACGAGCGGTGAACCTCCTTCCATTGGTTTTTGGGAAATCTATGTTTGGCTGGGCGGGACATTCTAGTGAGTTAGTGCTAAGTAACTTACTCTGATTTTCTTTTGATGAGGTGTGCGAGAAAGACGGAGTTAACGCAGTAGCTAGACGGGATATTCCATGTGTCGCTATTGCTGCAGCCAGGGAAGATACCTGAGCTATTGTGCTACCTTTGACATTCTTAGTTGTTGCCGTAGGCTCTAAAGATGATTGCACTTTTAAAGTATCATTAGCGGCTTCAACTGTTTCTTGTATGAAATTATATTACAGTTTCTTCAGAATTTAGATTATATTAGACGATAATTAGGTAAATTTAATGAACCAATAACAAAACGCTACTTAATTAAATAGATACATTTTTTATTACTTATATATGCCATATATATATATATATATATATATATATATATATATATATATATATATATATATATATATATATATATATATATATATATATATATATATATATATATATATATATATATATATATATATATATATATATATATATATATATATATATATATATATATATATATATATATATATATATATAGATATATAGATATATATATATATATATATATATATATATATATATATATATATATATATATATATATATATATATATATATATATATATATATATATATATATATATATATATATATATATATATATATATATATATATATATATATATATATATATATATATATATATATATATATATATATATATATATATATATATATATATATATATATATATATATATATATATATATATATATATATATATATATATATATATATATATATATATATATATATATATATAATTTAATTTTTATGGTTTTTGTTTTTTTTAATAAAAACCTTGACAAAACAATGGCGCTTTGTGCATGCCCCCCCCCCAATCAAAATCTGAAATGACGCCCCTGGGAAGAGGTAGCTAAACTGCATAAATTCTGAAAGCCGCAATTTAAACTGAAGTATAAAATTTTTTTTTTCGATAAGAATGATGTAACATAGTTTTTAATGCTGGTCCTGATATGCTCATTTCCTGTGGTATTGGAATTTGAACACCTAATAGCTGCTCCAATCATTCTAGTTAATCTGACATATAATCAATCTGACAAGTACGGCTCCCAACGTAAACAACTCATAGAAAAATCAATACGCCAACATTGAAAACAGCACAAATAAAATTACTCGAACAAATCGAAAGATGATGATAAAAAATAGGCAAATGTATTATTTACGCTTTATAAAATAATTAGTAAATAAATAAGTTACTTGTGCAGCCAACACTATTTAAGCATGTGCAAGCAATTGTTTTTGTACTCTAGCATATCAGAATTAAATTATATTATTAACAGACAACATCATTGTTTATATAGGTTATTAGATTGTTCAATGCCGTACTACGTTTTGGCAGTATCTTTTATTTTCAGTGGCCCAAAAGATAGCATTCTAAACACGCCGTTACGATATCCTATTTCAAAATACAATAATAATACATTATTATTATATTGTTAATGATTGCTCTTCGTTTATATGGAAACGACTAAAATATATCAATTTTTAATTTAGTATACATGGTTCAATACGTAATAATTACGTGCTGTAATTTTCAATAAACTATTGGACTGATAGACTAATATAATCTCAGTATCATTTCTGTTATGTATTTAGCCTACACAAAAATGCAATATATCGCACCAATTATTGAGTGTTGGAATCATTGGTTAAACGATGAGTTTGTTTTATACTCAGCCATTAAAAAAACATTATCAATGTTGCCCAAATAAATTGATGTCAATAGATGGTCAAATAAATTGCTATTGGTTTCGCCGGACAATGCTATCAGCGCCATCTGCATTTCACCGGCGCAGATTTGTTGCCGAAACGTACCATAGCATTGAGCATTTTAATATCCTATATTATCAATGATATCATCAATGAATATATGGTTAGAAGAAAAAAAGTTAATATTTTAAAATATCGTAAATTCAGTTAGGGCACATGAGTAACAGTGTAACAGTAACAGGAGTAACAGTAGCAGGTAATAGTAACAGGTAACAGTAATAGGTAACTACATTAACAACTATCAGTAACAGTATAATAGTAATACACCGGCATAGTAACAGAAACAGGAGTTACATTAGTAACTAAGGCTTGTTTGGTAAAATACAGACGTATGACCCTCGTGCCAAAAGAAAAACCATGTTGGACCACAAATAAAAAAACATGTTGTGGTACAAAGTTTTGAAAGGAATCGAAATCGATTCGAAGAATATCATATATTTGCTCTAGCAAACGCTGCGCGACCCACTAGTTATGCTTAGTTTTTAAGCTATTGCATAGCTTTTATCGCGGGCCTAGTAGGCCAGCGCGGCGACCAAATGAAGAAATTTCTTAATGAATATTAATGATTTTAAACTGATAATTACGTCTAAACGAGTACTGCTTACGATTTGAAAAAAATATATGTTAAACAAGAACATTTTCCCAATATTCTTAGCTTTGAATATTTTAGATTTTGTTGATATTACATAGTGTAATTAATTTGTGAAATTAGGTCTAACCAAACGCAAAAACGACTACTACGCAAATACTATCTGGCGTATTATTATGGAACCTGCACCATTTTAAAGATAATTTAATTATCTATCTTTTTATCTACGTTTTTTTTGAATAGTAGTTTTTTTGAATAATATCCGTTTTTTTTGCTTTATCGAATAAAAAATTCGTCCGCGGCGCTCTATCGGAAGACGTTTAAATTATTCCGAATCATTTGCTTCCGCAGCCGCAAATGATTCGGAATAATTTCAACGTTTTACGATAGAGCGCAGTTATCTGATATCAGAAAAAATAAAATAAATAAAATAAATAAATAATTATACTTGCATAAGTTGTTAAAAAATGCTATGCAATAGCTTTACCGCGGCAGTCCTCGAGTGCCACACGTTTTTTTTTATTATAAAATAGCTATATCATTGTTGTAAATATGCTCTTTGGGTATGTTTTTATGTGTTCATATAATGTTTTTAAAAATATTTTACAATAAAGAACTTTGGAGACGACCGAAATTTAAATAGTGGGGGAAACTTTGCGGTATACAGCATGTATATATTATGTACACACTACTCACTAGCCTTCACCCTGTAGTCAACGCCGCTACCTTCTACATTGATTATAAAGCGTATTAAATTGCCCAAGGGCTTACTACTATATGGAAACCGGTATTTTACTACGAAATGCAAAATGTAGATAGCGTCCACGTTTCTAAAGTAGATTATTATGTTCAATTAGATTCAAAATAGATTAATATATTTATATATTTATATATTTTTGTATTAAATCCTATATTACTTAACATAATAATATATTAAATATTAATGACTGTTTTTTCTTTTCTCACATATAACTTTATTTATATTATTTAATCGAATTTTATATTATTGCCGATTATATAATGGAATTCCATTTTATTATTATATTATACTTTAATATTTTTTATTATTATTATTATCATTATATATTTTTTTGAAGACCACATTTTAGGGCAATTTAGTGTTATTAGCTTTTTACTAAACTTGTACATTTGTAAGCAATCAAGCAATCAACCAAACTTGATTGTAATATTAGAGTCCTGTCCACCCTAGAACCGGCTAGTCCCACTTGGGTGACAGAATCAAATAAGTAAAAGGTTAAGGTTTTGCCATTCGGTTCCTGTTATTTTTGTAAGCAAATCAATGTTTTATAGTAATTAACTCTTAAATAAATAAATAAATACATTAATTTGATGCACACTGTAGATGACGCTCTAAAACGCCTATAGGTACTGTATTTAATAATGAAATCTTATTATTTAAATTTTATTTAAACATGGATGTCAATTTGGTATACAGGTTTCAATATCTAATAATTATGCACATTGTTGTTCAGATAGACTTATTTGTTTATCTAGATAAAATGCTATGTTATCTAGATAGAATGCTATGGCATTCTAACTATATTAAAAATATGATAGATGGCAATAATAATTCAATGTTATTATTTTTATTGCTGGTTATTATTGGCTGTTTGTAATCAATCGGTCTGTTGGGTTTAAGTTTATATATATAGAGTGGACTGTGAGGAAGGTTGGTTATTTTAAAGGGATTATAGGCATCATTGTGGAGAGGAAAAGGAATCAAAGTTTACGCACCTTTCTATTTTTCGTGCGATTCCTTGCTGCAATTTCACTCCAAAAATGTCTCCAAATCTTCGGCTGGCCAGCTCACGAACGCGATAATTACTTTCACAGCACGATAACGAGAACACTCACAGGAGCACGTCTGGTTCGGCCGGCGCGTAATTTCTCACTGATTGGGAATTGGGAGGTAGGTAGGATATAAATATATATTATACGGTATAATTGAAAATGGCCTAACCATTACCCCCGGGCTTAAAGGGTTGCCTTTAAGAAATGTATTTTTATATATCAGCTAACTTACGTACTATGTAGCCTCAAGCTTTACGATAAGAAACTAGAAATAAGTGCAATATGGTATAACTTAGGTGCTAACTTATAACTATTTAGACTTACTAGTCACTGCGTAGGCAATGGACATAGTTTAATGATAGGACGAACAAAGTTGCCTTTCGACGTCCTAACAGTAGCAACACGAGTAATGCCATCCTTAGAAGTATGCGCTTCCTGTATTATCCCTAACGGCCATGTATACGGCGGAGCATTGTCAATGATGACAATGACTACTGTTCCCTTTACAATGGGGACGGAAGGAATGTTCCATTTAGCGCGAGATTGCAACTGGTGTAGATACTCGAGGCGCCATCGCTGCCAGAATGATTGAACTAGAGTGCTCAGCAACGAGTGCCTTTCCTGCAGGTTATGGGTTGTCGCTTCTATTACAGGCATTGATGATAAGGGACCTGAACACAAAAAATGTGCCGGCGTGAGAGCTGAAGGCTCTGACGGGTCGCTACTCAAAACTGTGAGCGGGCGAGAATTAATCAACGCTTCTATCTGTGCAAGCGTAGTCAACATCTCCTCGTATGATAATATTTGGTTACCTATTGTTTTAAACAAGTGTGTTTTCACTATTTTAACTATACTTTCCCAACAACCACCAAAGTGTGGTGTAGCTGGTGGTATAAACTTCCAATCGACTCTTTCCTTGGAAAGCTCGGACAAGAGAGGTTGATGAACATTTTCAAGAAATTTATATAAGTCTCTCAGATAAGAGTTCGCGCCTACAAAATTAGTAGCATTATCTGAGTATAAACACTTGACGGGTCCTCGGCGAGAGAGAAAACGCTTGAAGGCTGAGAGGAAACTAACGGTAGACAAATCGGTAACTATTTCAATATGTACCGCTCTTACGGTCATACACGTGAATATACACAACCATGCCTTGCGAGACTGAACGCCTCTGCCACGATACGGGGTGTATTTTAAAGGACCTGCATAGTCACAACCTACGTGAGTAAAGGCCTTTTCAACTTGATTGACTCGATAGCTTGGAAGATCAGCCATAATTGGAAAAGTCGGACGAGGTTTCGCTTTAAAGCAAATATTGCATTTAAAGATTCGATGACGGATCGAACTTCTTGACGCTAAGATCCAGTAACTTTGCCTTAAAAGAGACATAAGTAACACCGGACCTGCGTGAAAGTATTTATTATGATAGTGATCTATAATGAGATCAACTACGTGATCACGACGGGGCAATATAACGGGATACTTTTGATCGTAATCAACCGATGAATTTGACAAACGACCACCAACGCGGATGAGACCATCGTCATCAAGAAAAGGCTTAAGTTTGATTAGAAGACGAGAACAATTTTTATTATTCCTTATATTATAAATGTCCTCTTCAAAATATTTATATTGGAGAATGCGTATTATCAAGCTCTCGGCTTGTTTCAGATCCTCTGGAGATGCAATCAGGTTTTCTCTCCTAGGAAGTTTTTTGACAAATCTTAGCACGAACACAACCGTTCTAATTAGTTGACTCCAGGAAGAAATTCTCAAACAAAGCTGATAAACGACATTCTCTTCCCGCGAAGATGTAACTACGGGGAAAGATTTTGGTCGCTCCTCGGGCAACGTCTCATCAATTGATATATCACTAAATTCATTAATCGGCCAATCTGACGGCTTTAACGAAGCCCACGAGGGTCCCTTGAACCATAACTGATGAGTCAATAGCTTTTCGGGAGACAAACCACGAGAGAGGCAATCGGCAGGATTCTCAGAGCCGGCCACATGGAAGAAGATACTAGGCGGATAGTTCTCTGTTACCTTAACGATCCGATTTGCCACAAACGTTTGCCATCTATGTGGCGAAGAATTCAACCAACATAAGACAACCTTTGAATCGGTGAAGCCATACACACGGGATATATCGTAACGTGGACTATATGTGTCGCACACACGACGGAGCAATCTTGACAATAGCTCAACGGCGCAAAGCTCTAATCTTGCGACTGTGAGTGACTTTGTTGGCGATAGTTTAGACTTAGCACACACAAGCTGAGTGCTGATATGATCGGCACGAGTGAGGTGTAGGTAAACAACCGCTCCGTACGCGCGCTCACTTGCGTCTGCAAATCCCAAGACGTTAACAATCACCCCGGCGCTTACGCCTACGTGTCTAGGTATTCTTAAGCCATTTAAACAGGGTAGTTTTGAACAGAAGTTGTGCCACGATTTTTCAATATGTGGCGGAGGACAATCGTCCCAATCACACTTAATAAGCCAAAGCTCCTTTATTAACAGCTTGGCATAAAGAATAGTAGGAGCCACAAATCCTAAGATGTCCCATAAACGCGCTACTGTTGACAGGATGACACGTTTTGTGCACCTATTATCAGGAGCGTTGATTTGAAAGACAAAACAATCATCAGACATGGACCACCTTAGACCCAATATCTTATGCTGTGTTTGCTTATCGAACTCTACTTCTGAAGTCATTTTGTGGGACTCTGGTATGTTTTCTAATACACTCTTGGAATTTGATGTCCACTTCATTAGGTCGAACTGACCGCATTTGAAAAGCTGAATCAGTTCGTTTACTGTCTCTACAGCCGAAGACTCTTCTGGAAGACTATATGCGATATCATCCATGTACAGAGAACTAGAGATAACTTTAGCAGCCTTAGGATATTTATCTCCTTCGTCGGACGCTAATTGTTTTACTACTCGTAGGGCGTGGTAAGGACTTGACTTAAATCCGAAGCATACCCTATTCAGCTCAAAGACTTTCATAGGACTGTGGGGACTAAAGCGATATAGAATACGCTGAAATCGACGATCTTCAGGACGCATACCTATTTGTAAAAACATTTGTTTCACATCAGCACAGAAGGCGACCGAAAACAAACGAAAATTCAAGAGTATACAAAATAAATCACCCTGTAGGTTGGGACCTGAGTGTAGTAGATCGTTAAGAGAGTAGCCTGTGCTAGTTGTGCAACTGGCATCAAGAACCGGTCTAAGTTTTGTAGACTTATCTGGTCTGAAAACCCCGTGGTGAGGGATGACATATGAGAGGGTGCTGCCACTGCTATCAATAGCCACCGCTGACAAATACCCATCTTCAATATAATCACGTATTACCTTATCATAGGCTTCTCGCAAGGGAGCGCATGATTCGAGTTTTCGTTCAAGGCAAATAAAACGCTTCTCAGCGACCCTTTGAGAATCACCCAATAAATAGGCATCCAGTCGAAAAGGTAAGGCAACGACGTACCTACCGTTAGAGTCACGTGTCGTGGTGACCGAGAAATGCTCCTCACACTCCAGATCATTAGGATCTTGGACTGGTGGAATACATATTTCCTCCAATTCCCAGAAGCGTTTTACAACGACGTCCAGGGAATCTCGAGACACTACTGAACAGCATGAGACCAAGTCATGAATATGCGTAGACTGAAGCGTGGGCAATGACCCAACGACGACAAAACCTAACACAGTTTCAATAACTGGTGGAATATTATCACACTGGGTATTAACTATCCTACCTGGTAGCAATAAATGTGGAAATAATGAAGCGCCTATTAAAGCCTCGATAGGGCCAGGCGTAGCAAACATTTCATCGGCAAGAGGTAATGACCTCAAATGTGGAAGCGCGGCCTCATCTATGGGAACCGACGGCAACTCACTAGTAATACGATCGACAATAAGAGCAGTCATGTCATAACTTATACCTAAATTAAACCTAGAAAGGAAAGTTAGATTAACTTTACCTAGAGTAGGTTTATTTAAACCACCTACGCCCGTAACCACTACCTTCGACTTTTCATAATGCTTGAGGCCAAGTTTTTCACAACAGTCATTTGTTATAAAATTGCTTTGAGAAGCCGAGTCTAGGAGACATCTAACAATATGATTGTTCACTACGACTTGAACGGTGGCAAGCGCGACTGTGGTAGTTGTAGCTGACTTGGACCTTTGCGAAAGAGTCGACAACTTGGCGTTTGTATTACATATAGCACACAACGTTGCGTCTCCGCGACCTGCGTCGTTATCGAAGGTTGTCTCAGGCTTCGTGTTAGAAGGCGAAAGCATCTGAGATGACCATCGAACCGACTGAACAGTACCTGAGTTCGATGTGGAACTACTAATTTTATCATTATTATTAAAATGTAGCAACGTGTGGTGTTTCTGTTTACACATCGTACACTTCTGATTTGATTTACAGAGACCTGTCTTATGTTTTATACCCAGACAATTTAAACAGGAGTTATTTGCTTTAATATGAGCGAACCTATAAGCAGGTGTCATTTTATTGAACAAAGGGCATTTATAGAGATATTCATGTGTTATATTATTGCATAAACACTTTAAATTATTTTGCTCATTTGAAACATATGATTGAGGGCTTGGAATACGTTGGTTAGAACTAAAACGACTAGCTTTGCTGTTCATATTGATGGTGGTCCTAGATTGGACATTACAGGTTTGATAAACTTGAATCTGAGTCCTCACGAAATCAACTAATTGTGAAAATGTAGGTATTTCTACATCACGAACCTGCGATTCAAAACCTTTGATTGTATCTGTGTCGAGTTTTTTCAACGTTATATGTAGCAACAAATAATCTGCTAAATCGTCCAATTTTAAATTCTTTAGTGCACCAACAGCGGTGCTCACCCTATCCATAAAAGACTGAAAATTAATTTGTGACGCTCCTCCATTTAATTTAAAGTTCAAAATCTGCTCTACGTGAGCCGAAGCCAAAAGACGTTTGTCTTCGTATCTATCAATTAAAGTTTTTAATATTAAAGAGTAATTCTGACCATCTGGAGTGATACCTGAAATCACGTTTAAAGCTCCTTGCGATAATTTACTCATCAGATAATACACTCTCTCGTCATCTGTAAGCGACGTGTTATCGTGGATTAGAGATTTAAAATTGGCATAAAACAGCGGCCAATTCTTTACGTCCCCGTTGAAAGACATAATTTCCAAGGGTGGAAGTCTTGGCTTTGTTGCCTCACGACAAGTCTCAGTGTCCTTAATAGACGTCGATATTTTTTGGTTAACAGACAGCCGGTCAAGAACACGCTTACTTGTACAATACATGTCCTCAAATGAGGTAAATGTATCGTAACACGGCGTCGCGGTTGGGTCAGCTCTAATCTTTAAAATATTATAATCATCTAAAACGGCACGAAACTCTGACCGTATATCCGCCATAGAAATAGATGCATTGAGAAATGGCTCACTTGTTCTTTCGGTAGTGCCTACATTCTTTGATAAATCAAATATTTTTTGCATTCTCTCAAATAGAGCATCACGTTTTGCACGTGCTATTTGTAACTTAATTGCATCCATGCTAGCTTCCTTATCGGGATCACGAGACATTTTATAAGAGTTTATTTATTTATCGTCTATACAGCTATGAATGGATTACAAGTAAACAAACTAATATTTAATAATATACTTTGACAAGTTGTTATGAACCAAACAAATTTGCAAACAATAACAAATATATATTTGATAATAAACTATTAATTACTCAGATATTTTTATGTAACCAAACAAGTTTATTTTCAGGAATAATAATTATAAAATATTACGATCCCTTTTTAAATATAATTTATATAATGAAAGTCCCATAACTGGTAACTTCACCCTACCGAACTGTTTTGCTAAACCAAATTCGTAACAAGATATTATTATATTATTTTGTTTCCTTATCTAGCTAGTGAAACCGGTTTTTTCAATAAACGGTTGCAATCCTACAAACGTAACGTACAGTGTCTCTATAAATAATGAGACAGTAACTAATATTTAACAAAGATTTATAATATTGTGAGCGGCAAGCCTTTATATGATTTGGTGACAAATTTATAACAATTAAACAATTTATAAGCATTAAATAATCTATGTAAACAAACAAAATAGGTATTTTATTTTATGTAGGACAAATATAATTTATTATATATAATTACGGCTATCAACCATTCAGCTCAGCTGAGCAAGTATACCCATGCAAAATGCAATAAGTATATGTACTATACTCGCGGCATAAAGTGTGAACTCTGCAGTAATTTAATATGCCGGGTGTACCTACGTGTAAAACAAAGCACCCGCGCCGCCCGAATCCAATTAATGTGGGCAGATCTGTATTTTTTTACCAATTTTAAACAGCTTAACACGAATATAATGTTTTATTATGTAGATATGTTTAATTTTACCAATGATGTCTATAAATAATAATTATGTGAATATGAATCTCCTACATACGATATTCCAAAAGGCAACCCGTAATGGCGGAAGTATTTATTCTGTTTTCGTACTCAAATGGACAAAGTATTTTAAATCCGGATCGTATGGACCATAATGTTGGGTTTAAGTTTATATATATAGAGTGGACTGTGAGGAAGGTTGGTTATTTTAAAGGGATTATAGGCATCATTGTGGAGAGGAAAAGGAATCAAAGTTTACGCACCTTTCTATTTTTCGTGCGATTCCTTGCTGCAATTTCACTCCAAAAATGTCTCCAAATCTTCGGCTGGCCAGCTCACGAACGCGATAATTACTTTCACAGCACGATAACGAGAACACTCACAGGAGCACGTCTGGTTCGGCCGGCGCGTAATTTCTCACTGATTGGGAATTGGGAGGTAGGTAGGATATAAATATATATTATACGGTATAATTGAAAATGGCCTAACCACGGTCCTTCATAAAAAAATATTTATTATAGATGACCAATTAAATTGCTATTACTTTCGACGTCAATGCTAACAGCTCCACCTGCATTTTGACGTCAAAAAAGATTGCCAAAATATCCTATATGGGTGAACAATGTAATACACTAGATAATGAAAGCCTCTACCGACGTGATGTGCGGCCTTAGAGTAAGATACAGTGAACGTGACTCACTCTCTCTCTCTCTTCTTAATTACACTCGTTTCATTCATCTACAAGATGAGTCGATTATACTGAAATATTTTGCGTTAAAATGAGACTCCACAATTTTATCCCTAATTAAGTGCGCTGAGAAATAAAGAGGGTGGATGGCCCTCAAGGGAGAGTCGAGTACTCCACTCGACGCCGCCATTAACTGTTAGCGCAGAATGTACATGATTGCCTGAAACAATTAGTAGAACAAAGGAATACCCGGATAACTTCACAACAGCTTTAAAATTAAAGTGCCGGAAATTTTCATAATTAGCTTAGCTTATATTCGAATAGGGTTTCGGATAATTTTAACCAGCGTAGTAGATATAAATGAATAAACCCAGTAAAAATACAAAAGGAATGACTCTTATAAATATTCAAGTATGTTCTAGAGGCATTGTGCTACTAGGTACTGCTGGAAATCCGAGACTTTAATCATTGGAGACCGACAATTGCTATAAAAATCACTCCAAAGTCTTTTATTACACCACTGACCAACAAAAAAAAGAGTGTAATGTGTTCAGGGTTCATCAATGTATGTTTTCCGTTTATTTATTCCACCATAACTTCTAAACACTTGAACCGATTTAGAAGTATGTGTTATTGTTAGAATCGCTATGTGATCCTGAGTGTCATAGGATATCTTAACTGTCGAAATATTAAGTAAGTAGCTGTATAAATGTCTAAATGTCAATATATTAACATAAATATATCGTGTTTAATGTCTGATAGAGTACGTTCCGGAAATATACATCTATCTATATAGATAAATACATAATCCACAAATATCTTATAAAAAACGTAATAAAAATAATTATAAATACAGTAGTTCACTTTCTATATTAGAAGTCGTGTTTTTTATTCTTTTTAATATATTTACATGTTTTAAAAGTATTACCACTGATTATGTAGTGTTTTGGATTGCTCACTCCTATCCCTTTTGGCAACCATTTTTTGTGGTCCAAATCTAGGTGGCTCTCGAAAGGCATTGGCGTCGAAAGTAACAGCAATTTAGTCGGCCATCTCTAATAAAATTGATTATGAATGTTTTTTATAAAGGACCGATTGATTTTAAGGACCCAATAATTCAATGAGCGATAATAATAGTAAAATTCATTGATTAGTGCCATCTATCGCATTTTTTATACATTTTACAATGCCATCAATATATAGCATTCTATCTAGATAAACTAATAAGTCTATATGAACAATAAAATGCACATTTATTACGTATTGAAGTCTATATACCCAATTAAAAAATGATATCTTTATATAAATTATATCAAAATAATAAGATTTTATTATTGTATACCTTAAAAGTTGTTTTAGAGCACCATATACAGTGGGCATCTATAATATTACACAACGAAAGTTGCTAAATTGAAACTTATAACCAATTTTGAGAACATGGGCGTCATCTACATTTTGCGTTTCGTAGTAAAACACTGGATTTCATTTCGTGGTACGGCCTTGGGCAATCTAATACGCTTAATAATCAATGGTATTACTTAAAGCTGTCACCATTCACCACTAAAAAGTGAAAGATTTCGATCTTCTTGTCAATGAGCATTTATTCTGACGACCACTCATGGAGATATGTAGACCACGTCGGTCGCAAAATATTTACTAGTTTATACAGCAATCGACGTCTTTTGAGGGACACTAAAAACTAGCAAAATCCTCCTGCCAATTCTCCACTATTCGTATGTGGCAGCTAATGGGAGATATATTTGGGAGCTAATGGGCCCATACTGAGTTGGCCACGAAAACCCATTCTGTTCAGGGTTGGTCACACTCACGGGTCAACACCCATCCGGCGGCCTCCACGCATAAAGTGCGAGCCCGGGTAGGACTCTTGCCTTAGGGCTAGTTTACCCTTAGAATCAACCTTCTGGTGCTCCTGGACGGTCTGCGCACCGTTCGGCGTAAGCCAATCGACTGTGCACTCTGACTAACAGTCGGGGGAGTCTGGAAACAGTACTGTTTCCTATAGAGCGGGAGTGGTTGCAGACCTTACGGCGACTGGCGACCATCGGCTACCCAATCTTGGGTGAACAGCCGGGCAAAGGATGCCGTGGTCCGCGATAGATTCGGTATAAACCATTTCACTGCTTCGTAAGAAAGAGGACCGGGCAAGCGACCTCGAACTCGCAAATTCTTATTAAAAATCATGTGGCATTGAATGAAATGTTTGAATAATGTGTAAATAATTGTTTAGCTATATGATCACTTCAAAAGGCACAATTAACATGGTTGCCGATAAGTCAACGCTCTTTTGTACGTACCCTATCAATCAATATGTTTTCACGGTCTTATGTGTACAAGTAATCTTAAAAAATTGGGCGATTCAGAATTCTTTTCGTACTCATTGCAACAATATACTTATTTTTCACAATGTAAGAATTTGGGACGATTTGCTTACTAGGGAGTATATAGAAAATTTAATTCCCCTATTTAACTTTCTGTCAATAACCTAATAACCTCTCAAAGACAAGGTTTTGCCTTACACTCTCAAATTTTTCTTCGCTGGCACTTACTCACATCAAAGCAACTAAATCGGTAGCTTTCTTATCTAAGTGCCCTATCTTAATAAAAAACTACACAACATAAATTTTTCTACCGCCTTAAAATAGAATAGATATCGATACTATCGACATGAATCCTCATTTCCAATAAGATATTGTCAACAAAAAAGCCTTATGCATTTCCACTATTACGTATTTCGTGATTCCGCGGACGATATTATCTTTCCCCCTGTACGAAAATGTACTCGTACAAGTAGACGAGAATAACGAGTTCACTTTATCCGACTTACAAATACGTATAGGATGTTTTAGAATTGAGACACTTTAATTTCAAGAAACGACTCTTCTCAATCTTCACATTCTCTTTCAACAAAAATTCATTAGATTTCTGAAACTATTCTCGTAAGTTCTGGAACAATAAATTAATAGTTTTAAAAAAAACGCTAAAAACACACTTTTGGGCTATGATACGATATTCACATACACGCGGCTATGATACAATATTCCATCATGGAATGTCAGAGCCTATCTTCCGGCTTCATCATCAGACCTTGAAACCTAATCGTGGTCAAAGTTCATTCTTCAAGACTTTCTAACAAGTCCAAACACAGCTACGATACGATGTTCCATCATGAAGTTCCAGTTCATATCTTCCGACTCCATCATCAGATCAGTTCGACAGTACCATATTATTGTATGGTCGTCAGAGCTACATACAGCTGCCAATTTTCATGACGCTACGATCCTTGGAAGATGGTTAAATTAGTTACCTTAGATTCCATTACATAGTTACATACAGGTCGACCTAATAACAGCGTGTTAAAAATAATTAAATATGCTTAGCTGTCTTACGCTGAAAAAAAAAATCCAGGCCAGAACGACTATTACCTCAGATGATGACGGGTGAAAACAACAAATTCAACAATAAAGTTGTATTTATTAATAAAATCATATTCATTAATGTACCAAATCCATTAATATACCATTGGGGGGGTATTTGGTATATTGGTAATTTTATTGACAATTATTTTAAAATGTCATTGATATAACATTTAGTGGCAACTACTATTCGAACATCACATCCACTACTTTCTGTCATACACCACTATGTAGTTTGTTATAGACTACATTTTCTTTTGCTGTATTCGTATTGTATCTGTAACCTAAGGGGCTCTCTAGACGATCAAGCATGCTTGTCAAGCATCGCGTCGTGGGATGGGAGGATCGTAAACCGCAGGAAATATGCATTTTTTTTTAAATATTTTTAAATAATGCCTAATTTTGTAGTTTTATACCCAGGAGTCACGTCATTCATCAATCAATTGCGTCTAAATAACGTGACTCCCTGGTATAATCTACGAAATTAGGCATTATTGGTAAAAAAAAATAAAAAAATCCTGCGGTTTACGATCCCTTCCCAGCCCGGGACGCGATGCTTGACAAGCATGCTTGATCGTCTAGAGAGCCCCTTACATCTATCGGTCGATACACGAAAAATCGGTGATTCCAACCGGTTTTTTCTTAGTGCAGACCTCTTACTTTTAACTTTGAATAACAAATGCATGATGTTGTGAAATCTTTTTAATTTCTTTACGAGTTCCATGGTTAATTCAGAAAATATTGCCTACATTACAAAACATCCTGTGTATAAGTAAACATATGTGAAAGGTGCTGTTTTTAGCGCGTTTGTACACGAAAGCGTCGATAAAGCGCGATGTCAGATTACACGTTGTACTGTTTAATAGTCATCCGGCAGCAGAGCGGCGGCAGCTCACGGTTAATTAAATTTTCAGTGGCAAAGGGCTCCCCTGCTCCAGTTTGAAATGTACTCCCACTTTAGCAAATGCCCTTTGAGCATCCCTGAAGCTGCGTAGGCGAAACGGCAATATGGGAGCGAAAATTTTGCTTAATTTCCGCATGTTTTAGTCGAATACTGACATCGTTCACGTCGATTAGAAAATTATAGTACCTACCGTTACCAAATACAATAATATTAATATTTTATCATTGCAAATATGGTACTTCAATATAGGCTGAGTTTTAATTAACCGGCGTCCTTGAAGGAGAGGAACCAGTACGAGCAAGTAGGCAACTTTTGATAAATAACTGTGTGAAAATCAAAAAAATTATCTTTGTTTGAAAAATTGAAAAATTAAATTTTCTAGTAGTATGAAAAGCGCTGAGCCCGATGCGCTATCTAGCAGTAGGCAAAATATCGCTAATATTATTTATTAGTGATGGCGCAGCGCGCTCTAACATTTGGAAAACTTTTATTTACAGTCAAGTTCTTCAAATTCTCAAAATAAAAATATAAAAAATTTTCATTAAAAAAAAATCAGAAAGAGACCGGGCCGGTCATTATTGCAGTACTTTCGATTGCATTCGAAGCGATCATCCAGCAATACGCCGGCCAAACACAAAATGCTTCGGCCATACGAAAACTATGTGGCTATATGGCCGGGATATACTAAAAATCTTTTCGTATATTGCATAGTATGGCTGGTATTGCTAGCAATGTCAGTAGCCAGGCGACTGTATTGCAGCCACATATTGCAGCAAAAATGTAACCCGTTTAGGAGCACCATAATGCCAGTCATAAATCCCTTACTATGATACCACGATTAAAATAACCTCAAAGAAAACAATCTAACAGTTCCCGTCTTCAAATAATTTATAATTTCAACCATCTTCCAATGTGCCCACAAAAATCAGGTGGGTGACTTATCAGCCATTTAATTTGCGTTATTGCCGTTGCTAAAAATGCAAAAATCAAGCGTTTTGTAATATTTTCTATTCGTGATTACTTGTAAAAGTTTATGAAGGAAAGTATCTATATAATGTGCTTTAATATCTGATATATACATGTGCATATACATATACAGACATCGAATAAAGCCAACGATGAAATAAATAACATTTCACAGCCGGTGCAGCAGTAGTATATGACTATACAAATGGCTGCAATGAATATTCTCTCCGTCTGAAGAGCGTGGCATCCGGACGTTTTTAATTCCTTTTCCCGATCGCGAACAAATCTCTTCATTTAGCGTTCCGTTGTCTTACTTTCTACGCTCGTCTCCCATTTTTAATCATGAATAATGTACAGCTGCTGCGCTTCCCGCCCTTTTATTTTCATTCATTTCAGATTTCTTCTGAAAAATGTCACTTCGCTCTCTTTTCTTCACGTAATGAACATCGTGTAACCTGTAATCGCTGTTTTATGAGACTTTATTTTTTAGAGTTCTGGCATGGGGGATGGAGATACGTACTAGGGCGTATTGATAACCGAAATATATTTATCCTTTCGAGAGATGACGACGATGGCGACAGTAGCTTTAAATGAATTTTGCCCTTAACTAATTTCATCCTTTATAAGAACAAATATCAAAAATTGGCACTGGGACAAATATTACTTTGTTGGACATATACTATATTAATTGACATATATTGTATTAATCGACATACATACATATATTGTATTATTGAACGTATATAATATTAATGGGCGTATATTACATCAGTGGGCGTATATTACATCATACATTACTTTAATAGAAATATATTAATGGACCCATATAATATTAATGGACATATTTAATATTAATGGACAGACCTATATTATATTATTTGACGTTAGATATATAATATGTTAATGGACAGGTGTGTATTGTGTATCATTTTTTTTCTTCAGAATTTCGAAACCTCCCTATGCGGAAAAGATAAGCTTTGAAATCCCAGGGATAAATAAAATTTTAAAAATATTGTTTGGTTAAATACTGCCGTAAGGGGAATGAACTTTATGTGTTCGACCATTTTATAGTAAAAAGTGTAAATTATTTCTGTTACAGGAAAACAGGCATTTAGTACATTATAATGTTTATATGACAGGACAAATACTTGTAGCTATTTGGTTATAATAAAAAAATCTGATACATTTACTAGCTCCTTTTTAGAATAAAATCAAGAAAAACCTAAAAAAGCTGTCGGAATTACATTGGACGGAAATCGCGTTTGGTGTTGAAACCTGGCATGAGGTTCGTGATTCTAGGCGATTTCTTATAAACCTATCTTAATATGGCTCATAGACACCGCCAGATGTTTCCTTGACTATTTCGAGCATTCGTTCTGTAGTTTAGTGTGGCAGGGAAACCCTTCGATAGTAGATACTATTGCCGCCGGGTGATCGGGTTTTTCCACGTGGTCGAATCGTAACACGTGGGCAAGACTTCAGACGTATATTCTTTTTTATGAAGGGGTGGCAGGTTAAAATGCGACTCGGAAAAACTGGAATTGCCACTATATCTGTCTGTGGTAGTATTACTGGTCTATAGACTGGATTAGCAGACTGATTCGACAGGGCGGGGAGGGCGAGCTGCAATGTAAGCACGTTGTATTATTCGCTACTCTTTATTCAGTATTCATAACTTTGGTTATTTATTGATATTTATATAGCAGAAAAACAATTATGTTGACTCTAAAATCAACTAACAAAAATTAGGACTTGTTCAATTTTTCCGAAAATTTAACCCTGTTGCGGCAGTATTACATTTTTAAATTATTTTTTTTATTATTTTTCTCATAATCTCCATATCATAGACTATCTTTTCCACATAGCGAGGTTTTGATAAATAACAATATCTTTTTCTCCATACAAGAGCGATCCACCCTAGTGGGTATGTGATACTTGTCAAAGTGTCAAAGTCAAATAGATTCAATTAAAATAAAAACCTAAGAAAGTGCCGTTATATTTTTTTATGTTTTATTGGTAAAAACGGCAAATCAAATTTAAGCCAAGTTTCAGGGGACTCTGTCTTAGTCTGTTGTTTTAGGGGACTCGTCCACTTCGATCTGCATATTTTATGCTTGGGTGACTGAGGTTAACGTGGTAGAAAAAGATCCGGAGACGCACACCGCAGGAGTCATGTAAAGGTAGTGACGACTGCAAAAATTATTTAAAAAAACGCAATTGATTTTTGGATGACCGCGCTCTACAATTGCGTGCCGATAACGGAGATCATGTGCATCGGAGACCTTCAGAATGTGAATTTAATATATTAACCAAACTTTTGGGAATGAAAAAGCTATGTGGATGATAGGAGCTGCAATTGCTCACAGCTGATCAAAAGCAATGCCGGATGGATGTTCAAGCGAGCGTTTGAAGAGTTTCGATCCAAATTACTTTTGTGCACCGTTTCATAAAAGTTCTCGGGATCTGTATCTACCACTATACACCAGAGGCCAAGCAGCAATCAAAACAGTGGTCAGAAAGTGATCTCCTGTACCAGAAAGCAGAAAGAAAAAGCCGTTTCTGTCAGCCGTCAAAGTCGTGGCACAGGTTTTTTTGAATGAGCGGGGAATAATTTTCGTGTATTATCCTAAAATTTTAACGGTTCTTTAGTATTACCCCAAGCTTATTGTAGTGCTTGAGCGACAAAAACAGGAAGTAAAAATGTAATTTAGTAATAAAAATGGTATTGTTTCATCGAATGCGCCGGTTCACACGAACTGTGTTGTAGCAGCCAAAATTTACGAACTTGGTTTCGATTTGCAGACATGGCAATACGCAACTTTCATTTGTTCCCAAATTTGAAAAAAATGGTCATGTGGAACGAAATTCTATAACAATACGAAGATCATTGGAGCTGCAAATAACAATTTTGAGCAGCTAGAAAATTCGTTGTACATAAACGATATAATGGCCTTAGAGAAGCTTTGGAATTATTACGTGGAGGCGGAAGGAGACTATGCAAAAAATAGAATAATTTCGTTACCAAAAGTAGTTGTTTCCTTTCCGATTCGGAAAATCTATACTAATATTATAAACAGGTAAAGTTTGTGAGTTTGTGAGGTTGTAGGGGGTAATCTCTGGGTCTACTCAACCGATTTTGAAAATTCTTTTACCAATTGAAAGCCACATCATTTGTGAGTGTTGTAGGCTATATATTAATCCGAGAAATGAAAAGACTTTTTCGTAGTGGTCGGATTTGCAAAGTAAGTCGGAGAAAAAACGGTCGAATGAAAACGTTCCATACGAACGCTGCCTTAACGATGAGAGATATATGATTGAGTTTTAGAGAAAAGTTGTAGAGCTTGATAATTCCTACAAAAAAGTCAGCGACAGCATATGTCTAAATTTTATATTTAAATCACAAAAAGTAGTTTTTCATATTAAAAAAATAATTTAAATCGTTAGGTCATGTTTATTGGTCATATTATCAACAATTATGAATTCTTATCAAAATAAGTAAATTTATCGTCTCAAGTGTTTAAAACAAAAGACTTCCCTTTTACTGCATATAATTTTCCTTTTACTGCATAAATGGTTAAATAGATAATATGACATAGGTATGGAACCGCGACCATATCTCGGGTTGGAACTCCTGAAAGACAATATATTTTGGTACCAAAAAATAACATTACATCTAATATAGTATACAGAGAAGTTTTGAATAATTAAAATAAACATAATTTATTCAATCATAATCATTTCATTCACTCATTTGAAACCCGGTAATATAGCCAAAATCGGCATGCAAATACATACATACATATGCAGTAAAAATATAACCCGCCTTTTGGCAGTCAGGAAATAAATCATAGCACTCAGTACTAACCGAACCACACTCATAATTTCATCACAATTAAAAATGTTTACCGCCCAACGAAGTGGGCACGGGTCAGCTAGTAAACAATAAACCCACGTTAGAGATCTACCACAGTTTTTTTCTTTGTCTGTTTGTTATTACTTTCTAGTTTGAATAAGAAAAATAATATATTGTGATACCTCTATATACTATAGGGTAGAGCGGGGTCATTTGAACCACGGGGTCAAATAAACCACCCATATTATAATGCAAACTGTATACGTAATGAAAGTTTTGGGGATTCCAACTGAGTAGGCGGATCACTTCGACGAAAATGCAAAAAAGTGAAAGACGGTGAGAAAAACGATTTTGTCTTTTAAGAAATCTTCTGTTGATGAGGCTGAAGACAAAGAATACTTCTGGGTCATTTGTGTCGAGGCTTTTTCATACAGCTTTCCATGCAAAGAATGAATTTAATGTCACAATTCAAATATCAAATTCAAATCAAAATTCTTTATTAATCTATAATGTTACATATATTTTGAAATTCAAAGCCATCCTAACTAGGCCTCGCCTGTAAGGTAGGCTTAATATGAAAGAAGGTAGAGAGGTTTTTATAACTCGCTGTATTATCTTTGTATATTATTATGTTAAATTTAAGGAGATAGATATGTCTCCAAAATAATAAAGCGCTATAATATTAAATTTAAGTATATACATATAAATATACACATACATACATAAATAAATATATACTTTATAGATAAATATAAAATATTACTATATACACATATTTGCCGACAGTTTTCTCATACCAAGTGCATTCCTGGGTCTGGCCCATATTTCATATGCCAAAATTGTTACAGTGATTGAGTTTTTTTAATTATTGTGCAGTGAATAGCTTTAGTTTAATATAACATATTTTTAATTAAAGGAGTAAACCTATTATTCGTTTTATTCAATTAAATATTGCACTGAAATTATGTAGGTTTAACTGACCACGTAGGGTGGCTCACTTGACCCCACATATGGGGTCAGATGAGCCACGCGACCTTCGCCAGTAAAATAGTTATTTCATCCTCTTATGAATATAATTATTTAAGTTTTTTTGAAATGATTATGTAGCCATGGAAGTAACCTGAATATGTAAAAAGGAAATATTTATCTATCTTAAATAAAATAAAGTCTACACTGTTTTGAACAAAATCCGGTTCAACTGACCCCGCTCTACCCTACTACATTTAATAATGAAGCTTTGTTTCATTAGTTAAATGATTTTATTTTCCAGAAGTTTGAAATTCAATTTTTAGAAGTGGGAAAAAAAATTTATTTTAGTTAATTTGGGGAAATCTAATTCCCTTATTGTTGGCCATAGCTGTTATATATTATAGCTCATCTACATGTCGGAAACTTAGACACAATTAATTACGTTAGCGAAACTGTGAAACGCTCAAATTAATCGCAACCCAGATCCGTGTAACAATTAATTTACTTGAATCATTCGATACTATCTACTGTTGGAATTGCAAGAGAAATGTTTGTTAGCCTCTGTTACAAATGGACGACATCAATAACGCCTAACTCCAGTTAAGGTAACTCTCCACATCTGCTATCGAGAAATATTACAAACTTCAGCCGGTTGCGAACACACATTTGTCAAGGCGGTCTAAACACACAACGTGGTTTATGGATGGATTTGCGGTGTTTAGTAATACAATGGAGACTTCGCAAGTTTTCTCTGGCGCTGAGTAAAATTCACGATACGATATTAAAGAATAGTTCATTTAAATAGAAGTCTTCATTTGCCTGCTTGTTGAAGACAGAAATACCCCCTGAGTTATATATGCGATTGGGATTTCATAGACTGAAATTAAAGTGTTTAACCCTTTGAGGACCATTAGCTTTGCGGAGTATGGAATTTTTTAATACATAAAACTGTTAAAGGGCGATTTAAATAACATGTATGTCAAGTTTTGCGAAAAGTGTTTCAATAGATTTTGTATAAATTTATTGGACATAAGTGTTCCTATGGTCCCATAAAGATGCAAAGTATAACTTTTTCCAAAATTTTATTCTTTTATTATGTGACTCGGGAACAATGCGGATTAAAAAACATACTTGAAAAAAACAATTAAAAGTCGCCATGTAAATTTTATTCATTTATTTAAAATCACCCGAGTTATTTGCGATATTTTCAAAAATAATTACGGTATAGTTTTAAACAACACCTTTTTGTTGATACCAAGATTCTGATGTATGAATAACATGGAAAAAATATAATTTATAAATTATTCGTCTTCGATCATTTAAAAATCATTTTTGAAATTATGGGACTCATATGCCCCATGACCATTAAAGGGTTAAGATCTCTCAAATTAAATCATCCTATTTTTAAAAACAGTAAGAGTTGGAAATTGTTAAGTGCAATAAAGTGCAATTATTCAATCTATTTTTTTTTTTTTACCATTTAATTGTTTAACTTTTTTTCAGAATTCACTAAACTTATTTCTAAAATTTTTAATTTTTGTTTTGATAATTTTTATGTTTTTATTATTTTATTCCAGACAATATTTGATCTATTTTTTACCATTTCATTGTTTAATTGTTTTTCAGAATTCACTGTAAACTTATTTCTAAAATTTTTAATTTTTGTTTTGATAATTATAATTTTTAAGAATATTAATTTTTGTACTGATAATTTTTGATAATTTTGATAATTTTGATAATTTTGTAAATCATGAGATACGGCACATACGCAATTATAAATTAAGCATGCGGAGTACGCATATAATATTATACCCTAATTAGAAACAAAGTAAAAATGTTAGCGATAGCCATGTAATATTAGAGTATTGTTTGTGTACCTTTTATAATAAATAAATAAATAAATAAATTTAATTACATTCAATATATTTACTTGGAAAATATATGTCCACTAAACCGCGTCTCGCTCTCCGGCAGAAATGGCTAAATTTGAGTATTAAATATTTTGTAAATCACATTTTTGCCGTGCCTTGTCCAAATTCAAAACCTTATTCGCCAATACGTTTCATCGTCAATGGAAAGAAATTATTATATTTAGGATTCCGTATCTACGATAGAAGTGGGAGCTGATATACAAAAGAGAGCTTTTTAAATGTTTGTGCGCACGATAACTCGTGGCCGTGTTGACCCTTTTTGAAATAGTCCTTTGATAATTGGACATTGGGAAGAGTTGGATAGATTTAGGGTTCCGTACCACGATTTAAAAAATATCGTATTGTGATAAAACGTTACGAAGTCATACATTCGGAAATTATCGTACTTTTCAAAAAATGTCGGTCAAGAAAACATATCGCATTCGCTTAGCGAGCGAGCCGGGTATCAGAGCAGGCAGAAACGCGCTGCGCTGGCACGCGAGTTATTGCAAAGCTTATTTCGCGAGACCAAGGCTGGCGTATTTTTACACGACTGCCTAACAAAAAAGGAGTGCTATGTGGTAAGGATTCATCTGTGTATATTTGGGGGTTCTTTATACCACCATAATTTCTAAACGCTTAACCCAATTTAGAAGTGTGTAGTATTGTTAAAATCGTGTTGTCATCGCGTGTCATAGCGTAAGTATTTGTCTAAATATCCAAATGTCTAAATGTCAATAAATTATTATAAATATATCATGTTTAGTGTAAATATTCATGTTATGTTACTTAAAGCTCCGATACTGTAATGGTAACGATGATGTAAAAATGTGCGTAACGATGAAATTCCTGCAACCTATAAGAACTCATCTATTTCCAACTTTGCCTTTAAACACGATACATGACGTCATCATTCGAACCTCCCAGTTTTTATCTTATATTATATATATATATATATATATATATATATATATATATATATATATATATATATATATATATATATATATATATATATATATATATATATATATATATATATATATATATATATATATATATATATATATATATATATATATATGTATATATTTGTATATATATATATATATATATATATATATATATATATATATATATATATATATATATATATATATATATATATATATATATATATATATATATATATATATATATATATATATATATATATATATATATATATATATATATGTATATATGTTTTTATTTAAAATAAAATTAGTAAAAGCTACTTAAAAAGTAGCGAAGGAAATCCCAGCTTGTTATACCTTATCATATATATATATATATATATATATATATATATATATATATATATATATATATATATATATATATATATATATATATATATATATATATATATATATATATATATATATATATATATATATATATATATATATATATATATATATATATATATATATATATATATATATATATATATTTATATATATATATATATATATATATATATATATATATATATATATATATATATATATATATATATATATATATAATTCAAATCCTGTTTCAAATTATAACAATAACGAAAACATTCCCTTATATTCATCACAAAACAAATTCTCAGCTAATCGTCATTTTATAAACAATTATTCTCATGCAGATATGCATCCCGAACCTACACAAGTTCCTTTAGAAATCCCAATTATTGAAAATTTGATATCATCAGTTACAAATTCTAATGCTGCACAGGTTCCTATAAATACCGATAGACTTGTCGTAAAAAACTTGTCCTCAAAAATTATAAACCATAATGAATATTCAGTTTTATCTAAAGGGCTAAATTTCACACCAACTCCCAAAGTTGACCATTTCAGTTTTGGAAATGATATAGCAAAATTTTGTCGTAATTTGAGATGGCGTGAGTTTTGGCATTCAAGGGACAAAAATGGTAATAATAGTAAATTACATGACGCACTGGCAAAATTTCGACAATATTCTAATAAAGAGCCACCCTCTCTTCCAAAAAATCATCCTGTAGAAATATTTATTACAGTTTTAATGAACAAAGTTACACAACCAACATTTTTAAACAGCCTCAAACCTACACCTAACTTAACATCTGATGAACTTTCAGCTCTTAACAATCTAAGCAAAGATACCAATATCATCATTTTGCCAGCTGATAAAGGTTCAACTACAGTCATCCTTAATAAAACAGACTATGTAGCTGAAGGTTTGAGGCAACTCAGAGACGAAACTTCCTATAAAAAATTATATAGTGATCCGAATCAAAATTTTGCTAATACAATAAAAAAATATATTGAACAACAAAAAACCATTGAAAAATTATCAGATGAAGATGTTAACACTTTAATTCCTAACCCTATCAGAACACCAAATTTTTACTTATTGCCAAAAATTCATAAACCTAATAATCCAGGAAGACCGATAGTAGCTAGTTTTAACTCACCCACAGAAAGAATTTCAGCTTTTGTCGATTACTTTCTACAGCCATTTGTAAAAAATCTAAAGTCACACATTAAAGATAGTTACCATTTCATCGAGATTCTAAAAAATACCACAATTCCTAAGACTGACAACTTATTACTTGTTACAATTGACGCTGTCTCTCTTTATACTAATATTCCCCATGATTTAGGCTTAGAAGCGATTTCCCATTACCTTAATCAAAGGCCCAGCCCCCAAATTCCTTCTACAAATTTTCTTTGTAAGTTGGCTGAATTCGTCCTCACTAAGAATGCTTTTTCTTTTGAGGATGAATTTTATCTCCAAATTAAAGGTACAGCAATGGGAACAAGAATGGCTCCTTCTTATGCGAATCTTTTCATGGGGTTATTAGAAAATAAATTTCTTCTTACTCAAAATTTACAACCACTAATGTGGTATAGGTTTATTGATGATATTATATTGTTTTGGCCACATGGACATGACACACTCACTGACTTCCTTACAGATTTAAATAATTTCGGACCCATAGATTTTACATACACTATATCAGAAAATCAAATTACATTCTTAGACGTTGATCTAACTCTATCCGAAGGCACCATTAAAACTGCAATTCATATAAAACCTACAAACAAAGAGCAATACCTACATTTCGATAGCTGTCATCCGTTTCATACCAAAAAGTCAATTCCATATTCAATGTCCATTCGCGGACACCGTTTAATTAATAATAAAGAAAATCTAGATAAGTACCTTTCTAATCTTAAAAAATCACTAATAGAAAGAAATTATCCTGCCTCTTTGTTAGATAAAAATATAATAAATTCCGAAACAAAATTTTCACCTAAACCTAAATTGGTGTCAAATTTAAATCAAAATAAAATCTTTCTAAGTACTACTTATTTTCCTGGCACTGAGAAACTGCGACCAATTTTAGCAGATTTATTCCCTATTATAGCTAACGACCCATCAATCAAAGGTTTATTAGATATACCACCAATTTTATCATTTCGAAAACCTCCTAATTTAAAATCAATACTTAATAAAAATAATCGAAATTATCTTAGTACTAACAAAAATTTGGGCCTACAGCCTTGCGGTCGATCACGTTGTAAAACATGTCCTTTATTAGATCGAAGCATTTATTTTACTAGTCCTAACACTCCCAACAGTTACAGAGTTCCTTTTAATAGTAGTTGCATTTCAAAAAATATTGTATATCAATTACTTTGCCAGACCTGCAATGCATTTTATATTGGGGAAACAACTACACCTCTTAGCATTAGGTTAAATAATCACAGGGCCAGCGTAGGCAATGAAAGTCAACTTCCAATAGCATTGCATGCTAAGGCACACAATTTAACTTTTGATAATTGTTTTAAAGTAAAAATTATTAAGTGCCTTGGCGATAACGCTAAAGAAAGAGACGTTAAATCTTGGGAGTTGGCTTTTATAAATATTTTAGGCGCTTGCAAGGGTCCCGGTCTGAATAGGCAAAATTAATACAGTAATTATATTTGTTCAGACATATTCATTAAAAGCTTATTAATATTTTTCATTTAAAAATCATTATTAATAATGTTTTTCAAGGTCGGTTATAGTGCATTTATAACGATATTGCAAAATATTATTAACCCATTTCTCTATGTTCAGTTTTTTTTTAAATTTAAATTTTGAAAAAATTGTTCTATCAGAAATGTCATAGAGATGAATACGACTAGTGTCGAAATATTCTCAATCATATAATTTCTTCTAAAATAAGTTACTAACATCCATTTCTGTTACAGAAACCATCCTCCTATACGTATTACATCCAAGGGCATACAGTAATTCGGCTGCAATAACTAAGAACATCATAGGTTATCAATTGCGGAAACAGGTGCCGCTGCCCTAAGTATTTAAAGAGGACATCACCTATCGGTAAAATGTTTCTGGTCCACCAGGACCCCAGATAAGTAACTTTTCATGAATCTAATTTTATATATTATTGAAAATAATTTAAAAAAATTTACACACTTAAAATATCAAAATATAAACAATTTTACACTTTTTACTTACTTATTTTGCTATCACATGTATCACTATGAACGAATATAATTATTGGTTAAATCAGGTTAATTATCATTCTCGTAAAGCATCACAATTTACAGGACATGTAGAATATCTGTCAAAATGTCTAAATAATCATATATGTCCCAAAGGGTTAATACCTAAATTTCCTTTCTCAGCTATAAGTCCAGAAATCCAATATAATTTCCACACTTTAAGGTTTAATTATGCAATGGAGATTACATTTGTTTTACACAATGAATACAAAGTTTTGGTAGATAAACATTTAAGGTCTCTTATATATTATGTTGATTTGATAGAAATGTATTCTCCAATGCATTATATATATGCTAGTGAAATAGTTAGCAGTTCTGTAATTGATTTAAACAATATTAGGCTAAAACACGAAAATAAGTTTCATAATTTACAAATTTTTCACAAAATCAACAACTCTACACAACAAAATTATACAAGATATAATTCAAATCCTGTTTCAAATTATAACAATAACGAAAACATTCCCTTATATTCATCACAAAACAAATTCTCAGCTAATCGTCATTTTATAAACAATTATTCTCATGCAGATATGCATCCCGAACCTACACAAGTTCCTTTAGAAATCCCAATTATTGAAAATTTGATATCATCAGTTACAAATTCTAATGCTGCACAGGTTCCTATAAATACCGATAGACTTGTCGTAAAAAACTTGTCCTCAAAAATTATAAACCATAATGAATATTCAGTTTTATCTAAAGGGCTAAATTTCACACCAACTCCCAAAGTTGACCATTTCAGTTTTGGAAATGATATAGCAAAATTTTGTCGTAATAGATGGCGTGAGTTTTGGCATTCAAGGGACAAAAATGGTAATAATAGTAAATTACATGACGCACTGGCAAAATTTCGACAATATTCTAATAAAGAGCCACCCTCTCTTCCAAAAAATCATCCTGTAGAAATATTTATTACAGTTTTAATGAACAAAGTTACACAACCAACATTTTTAAACAGCCTCAAACCTACACCTAACTTAACATCTGATGAACTTTCAGCTCTTAACAATCTAAGCAAAGATACCAATATCATCATTTTGCCAGCTGATAAAGGTTCAACTACAGTCATCCTTAATAAAACAGACTATGTAGCTGAAGGTTTGAGGCAACTCAGAGACGAAACTTCCTATAAAAAATTATATAGTGATCCGAATCAAAATTTTGCTAATACAATAAAAAAATATATTGAACAACAAAAAACCATTGAAAAATTATCAGATGAAGATGTTAACACTTTAATTCCTAACCCTATCAGAACACCAAATTTTTACTTATTGCCAAAAATTCATAAACCTAATAATCCAGGAAGACCGATAGTAGCTAGTTTTAACTCACCCACAGAAAGAATTTCAGCTTTTGTCGATTACTTTCTACAGCCATTTGTAAAAAATCTAAAGTCACACATTAAAGATAGTTACCATTTCATCGAGATTCTAAAAAATACCACAATTCCTAAGACTGACAACTTATTACTTGTTACAATTGACGCTGTCTCTCTTTATACTAATATTCCCCATGATTTAGGCTTAGAAGCGATTTCCCATTACCTTAATCAAAGGCCCAGCCCCCAAATTCCTTCTACAAATTTTCTTTGTAAGTTGGCTGAATTCGTCCTCACTAAGAATGCTTTTTCTTTTGAGGATGAATTTTATCTCCAAATTAAAGGTACAGCAATGGGAACAAGAATGGCTCCTTCTTATGCGAATCTTTTCATGGGGTTATTAGAAAATAAATTTCTTCTTACTCAAAATTTACAACCACTAATGTGGTATAGGTTTATTGATGATATTATATTGTTTTGGCCACATGGACATGACACACTCACTGACTTCCTTACAGATTTAAATAATTTCGGACCCATAGATTTTACATACACTATATCAGAAAATCAAATTACATTCTTAGACGTTGATCTAACTCTATCCGAAGGCACCATTAAAACTGCAATTCATATAAAACCTACAAACAAAGAGCAATACCTACATTTCGATAGCTGTCATCCGTTTCATACCAAAAAGTCAATTCCATATTCAATGTCCATTCGCGGACACCGTTTAATTAATAATAAAGAAAATCTAGATAAGTACCTTTCTAATCTTAAAAAAATCACTAATAGAAAGAAATTATCCTGCCTCTTTGTTAGATAAAAATATAATAAATTCCGAAACAAAATTTTCACCTAAACCTAAATTGGTGTCAAATTTAAATCAAAATAAAATCTTTCTAAGTACTACTTATTTTCCTGGCACTGAGAAACTGCGACCAATTTTAGCAGATTTATTCCCTATTATAGCTAACGACCCATCAACCAAAGGTTTATTAGATATACCACCAATTTTATCATTTCGAAAACCTCCTAATTTAAAATCAATACTTAATAAAAATAATCGAAATTATCTTAGTACTAACAAAAATTTGGGCCTACAGCCTTGCGGTCGATCACGTTGTAAAACATGTCCTTTATTAGATCGAAGCATTTATTTTACTAGTCCTAACACTCCCAACAGTTACAGAGTTCCTTTTAATAGTAGTTGCATTTCAAAAAATATTGTATATCAATTACTTTGCCAGACCTGCAATGCATTTTATATTGGGGAAACAACTACACCTCTTAGCATTAGGTTAAATAATCACAGGGCCAGCGTAGGCAATGAAAGTCAACTTCCAATAGCATTGCATGCTAAGGCACACAATTTAACTTTTGATAATTGTTTTAAAGTAAAAATTATTAAGTGCCTTGGCGATAACGCTAAAGAAAGAGACGTTAAATCTTGGGAGTTGGCTTTTATAAATATTTTAGGCGCTTGCAAGGGTCCCGGTCTGAATAGGCAAAATTAATACAGTAATTATATTTGTTCAGACATATTCATTAAAAGCTTATTAATATTTTTCATTTAAAAATCATTATTAATAATGTTTTTCAAGGTCGGTTATAGTGCATTTATAACGATATTGCAAAATATTATTAACCCATTTCTCTATGTTCAGTTTTTTTTAAATTTAAATTTTGAAAAAATTGTTCTATCAGAAATGTCATAGAGATGAATACGACTAGTGTCGAAATATTCTCAATCATATAATTTCTTCTAAAATAAGTTACTAACATCCATTTCTGTTACAGAAACCATCCTCCTATACGTATTACATCCAAGGGCATACAGTAATTCGGCTGCAATAACTAAGAACATCATAGGTTATCAATTGCGGAAACAGGTGCCGCTGCCCTAAGTATTTAAAGAGGACATTAACTATCGGTAAAATGTTTCTGGTCCACCAGGACCCCAGATAAGTAACTTTTCATGAATCTAATTTTATATATTATTGAAAATAATTTAAAAAAAATTACACACTTAAAATATCAAAATATATATATATATATATATATATATATATATATATATATATATATATATATATATATATATATATATATATATATATATATATATATATATATATATATATATATATATATATATATATATATATATATATATATATATATATATATATATATATATATTTGATAAGGTTTGTAAAGAAATCCGTTTATAGGATGACGTTTTTATTTAAAATAATATTAGTAAAAGCTACTTAAAAAGTAGCGAAGGAAATCCCAGGTTGTATTGGGAAATGCTTATGTTTGAATGAGATATATTTACGGATGTGCACGACTTTCGAGGGTGCAATGTAAGTTTAAAGGTCCTTTTGCAGTCGACTAACGATCACTATTCATCCATATATCTCATAAATAGGGCTTATCCTTATGCAACACAAAATGACTTCAATTGAGACGAATTAAGCGAAAAAATAAAAAAATAAACTATTGATCACTTCGGCAAAGCCGTTTTCCAAATGAAAGTGACATTACGAAATAATTCAAATTTCGAATGCTACCAACATTTAAAATATGATACAATTGGCTGAGTTTGTTATCAACGAGCCATTAAATCGAAATAAAAATAAAAAAACCTCCATATGCTCAATGAAATGAAAGAAGAAACTTCAGTCTTAATTTCTGGCAGAGGAGTTTATAATAAAGATTGTATAATGTTATCAAAATAGGGTAAACCTATATAAAATTGTATAATATTAAAAAAATGTAAAGAAATATTGTAGAAAACAGTATAATATTGTTATATTTGATAAGGTTTGTAAAGAAATCCGTTTATAGGATCATGTTTTTATATAAAATAAAATTAGTAAAAGCTACTTAAAAAGTAGCGAAGGAAATCCCAGGTTGTATTGGGAAATGCTTATGTTTGAATGAGATATACTTACGGATGTGCACGACTTTCGACGGTGCAATGTAAGTTTAAAGGTCCTTTTGCAGTCGACTAACGATCACTATTCATCCATATATCTCATAAATAGGGCTTATCCTTATGCAACACAAAATGCCTTCAATTGAGACGAATTAAGCGAAAAAATAAAAAATTAAACTATTGATCACTTCGGCAAAGCCGTTTTCTAAATGAAAGTGACATTACGAAATAATTCAAATTTCGAATGCTACCAACATTTAAAATATGATACAATTGGCTGAGTTTGTTATCAACGAGCCATTAAATCGAAATAAAAAAAAAAAAACCTCCATATGCTCAATGAAATGAAAGAAGAAACTTCAATCTTAATTTCTGGCAGAGGAGTTTATAATAAAGATTGTATAATGTTATCAAAATAGGGTAAACCTATATAAAATTGTATAATATTAAAAAAATGTAAAGAAATATTGTAGAAAACAGTATAATATTGTTATATTTGATAAGGTTTGTAAAGAAATCCGTTTATAGGATCATGTTTTTATATAAAATAAAATTAGTAAAAGCTACTTAAAAAGTAGCGAAGGAAATCCCAGGTTGTATTGGGAAATGCTTATGTTTGAATGAGATATACTTACGGATGTGAACGACTTTCGACAGGTGCAATGTAAGTTTAAAGGTCCTTTTGCAGTCGACTAACGATCACTATTCATCCATATATCTCATAAATAGGGCTTATCCTTATGCAACACAAAATGCCTTCAAATGAGACGAATTAAGCGAAAAAATTAAAAATTAAACTATTGATCATTTCGGCAAGGCCGTTTTATAAATGAAAGTGACATTACGAAATAATTCAAATTTCGAATGCTACTAACATTTAAAATATGATACAATTAGCTGAGTTTGTTATCAACGAGCCATTAAATCGAATTAAAAATAAATAAAAAAACTCCATATGCTCAATGAAATGAAAGAAGAAACTTAAATCTTTATTTCTGGCAGAGAAGTTTATAAAAAAGATTGTATAATGTTATCAAAATAGGGTAAATCTATATAAAATTGTATAATATTAAAAAATTGTAAAGAAACATTGTAGAAAACAGTATAATATTGTTATATTTGATAAGGTTTGTAAAGAAATCCGTTTATAGGATCATGTTTTTATTTAAAATAAAATTAGTAAAAGCTACTTAAAAAGTAGCGAAGGAAATCCCAGGTTGTATTGGGAAATGCTTATGTTTGAATGAGATATACTTACGGATGTGCACGACTTTCGACAGGTGCAATGTAAGTTTAAAGGTCCTTTCGCAGTCGACTAACGATCACTATTCATCCATATATCTCATAAATAGGGCTTATCCTTATGCAACACAAATGCCTTCAAATGAGACGAATATATATATATATATATATATATATATATATATATATATATATATATATATATATATAATATATATATATATATATATATATATATATATATATATATATATATATATATATATATATATATATATATATATATATAATATATATATATATATATATATATATATTATATATATATATATATAATATATATATATATATATATATATATACATATATATATATATATATATATATATATATATATATATATATATATATATATATATATATATATATATATATATATATATATATATATATATATATATATATATATATATATATATATATATATATATATATATATATATATATATATATATATATATATATATATATATATATATATATATATATATATATATATATATATATATATATATATATATATATATATATATATATGTATATATATATATATATATATATATATATATATATATATATATATATGTATATATATATATATATATATATATATATATATATACATATATATATATATATATATATATATATATATATATATATATATATATATAAATATATATATATATATATATATATATATATATATATATATATATATATATATATATATATGTATATATATATATATATATATATATATATATATATATATATATATATATATATATATATATATATATATATATATATATATATATATATATATATATATATATATATATATATATATATATATATATATATATATATATATATATATATATACAGTGTTAGTGTTAACAGCTCCAAAATCTTATACAAGTTTCAAAATGAGGAGTTTTGTTTCTCGCGTCTAGAATTTAGTAGGTTTTCCGGAATGTGAGTCGCGTTTCATGGACTTAACCGCCGACGCGAAAGTTTTCCGCCCCGAACGTTGGTTTGCGTAAAAACGTCTTTTGCATAATTAATTCGAGTTTGCCCTCGCGCACACTGGTTCGCCCGTTCGGGTTAATTTGAATGTTGAAAAATTTCCAGAAAGTGAAAAAGCTGCGTAGTTATACGTATGTATAGTAGCGGGGGGGAGGGGGGGGAGCAAAGAGGGAGCGGATAATTAGAGGGGTGGAAAGGACGACGTAACGAGCACCGGTGACTTTAATCTTTGAAGCGAACCGGCGTTTAACTAGGCCCCAGGGGGATAACTAGGTTAAACAGGTTGATTGCCTGGATGTCGGGTATTAGGTTCATGTTTGCTTGGATGACATGGAGGTTCCCAAAGCGGAGATTCAAGATGTTGGAAAGTCAAAGGGCGGCTTTATGTAACCAAATCACTGAGAGTCAGTAATCAATAAATCAAACTCAGGTATGGCAGGAAAAACGAATTGGCCGAGCACATAGGGCATAGCAGAAGAAGAACACTCACGCAGCTCTCAAATGTATTCTATCGGCTGCATTTTCATAGTTTATATTGGTATTTCTTCATCCTTTTATTAAGCATTTGTATAAAAAAAGTTTATACTCGCATCGCAGAAACGTCATTTGGTATATTTTGTGGCTTAGACATAACCATATTTTTTTTAAATTACCTAATATGTCTATAATTTCCAATATTTTTAATATATTTAAACAAGCTACACTTGTGTATTGCACTGTGTATAATCATTATGATGGGAAAGTTGCAGGGAAGAGGAGACCTGGCCGTGGACGGAAATCTTGGTTGCGGATCATTCAAAAATGGACCGGGATTTGTTTTGCCTGGCGAAGGACAAAAGAAGTATGCAGAGCTGACGCCAAACCTTCACTAGTTGGGGGGCACACTAAGAAGAAGAAAAAGAAGATTCGCACTGTCGTGTAAATTCTGGGAGCTAATGGGCCCATGATGAGGTGGCCACGTTGACCCATGTGTTCAGGGTCGGTCACACTCACGGGTCAACACCCATCCGATGGCCTCCACGCATGGGGTGCGAACCTGGGTAGGACACCGGGTCAACCAGTCTCCCCTGGGAATCAAACCTCTGGCGCTCCTGGACGGTCTGCGCACCGAGCGGCGCAAGCTAATCGACTGTGCTCTCCGACTAACAGTCGGGGGAGTCTGGGAACTGTATTGTTTCCTATAGAGCGGGGGTGGTTGTCTACCTTACGGCGACTGCTCTTGAAATGACCATTGGCCATCCAATCCCGGTTCAGAGTCGGGCAAAGGACGCCTTGGTCCGCGATAGATTCGGTGCACACCGTTTCACCGCTTCGTAAGGGAGAGGACCGCGCAAGCGACCTCGAACTCGGAACCAATCGAGAGACCGGAGAAATCTGGTCACAATTGGAAGCAAGGGCGCGAGGGTCGGCCCGCCAGGTAACACTGGCTATCTCGCGGTAAGGCGTTGGCTTCTTGCGGGTTGTGACGTAGCTGGACGTTGGATTTGTTCTGTCCAAAGTCTTCTACGTTCACTGCAGGGCGACAGAACGAGAAAATCGTTAAAACGTCCTGGGGTGACGGGCTCGCCCGTTGTAGTTGACACCGCAAGTTGTCGTGTAAATTCTAAAGTAGTGTCTATCGGCTGACGAATGTAAAGAGATTTATTTCTTTGTTCGTCTGCTAGTGTGGTTGTGTGAGGGTGTGTGTATGTGTGTGTGTATGTTGTGTGCAATGTCGATTACAATATGTGTAGATACAATACGTATTTCTTCATTTATCTGGGATCCATATTTCCACTCAATGACAAAAATATCATATACAATGGAAATCTGTATTTTTTTAAATCAAAAACTTACAATAAACACTCTGTTTCACTACCCTAATTTCTCTTACTGCCCAGTTTTTGCAGATTAAAATGTCATTTGTCTTGATTTTCTTTTCTATTTTCCCCCTTTCATTCTTTAGAAGGAAGATCTACAATCAACTTACTTTTTTATAATAATGTTGATTTTATCGTTTAGGTGCACATTTACTCTTTTCGGATCCGGATTTAGCGCCATATTTATTAGTAAAAAAATGTTTAGTGATTCAAAATCGATTGCGTATTCTGATTTAATTGATTGATTTACCGATTGATTTACTGATTCAAAATCCATTGCGTATTCACACACTGATCGCTGACGATGGTGCGAAGGTTTTCCACTTTGCTATAGTACTTAAGTGCTGTAGATAGTCGAATTTATCGTCTTTTTTTAGAACACCCGTGCCTTCGAATTTGCACATCTACTATTCCGCCATTTTTAAACTTGCGAATATCGATCAGACTTACTATTGCAATTTCGCCCATTATGCAGTGCCGAAAAACATTTTTACGGCGATCTCGCTACGATATACGGGGTGAGTTTTAATTAACCAGCATCCTTAAAGGGGGTGAATCAGTACGAGCAGGTAAAAAATGTTATTTAAAAAAATGTTTTTTTTATTTTTTTAAAAATAGTATAAAAAGCCGAAGACTATCGCGGTTGTTTGACATTATAAATAGGATAGAAAACGAATTGCTGCAACGTCACCGAAACGTCGGGTCCTACAAATTTCACGCGGTAAATTCGTTTTCTATCCTATTTATAGTATAAAAAGCGCTAAGCACAATGCGCTACCTAGCGATGGGTAAAATATCGCTAATATCGTTTATTAGCGATATTTTACCTACACATAGATGGCGCAATGCGCTCAAACGCTTGTTAAAATGTTACTTAACAGTCAAGTTCTTCAAATTTACAAATTTAAAAAAAAACAAAAATCATTTCTTTAAAAATTTTTTTTTTTTGTTTTTCCCAATTTTTTTATTAAGTTGTTCAGTTGCTCGTACTGATTAACCCCCTTGAAGGATGCCGGCTAATAAAAACTCACCCGTATATTAATTACTGACTCGACTTACTCTTCATTTTGTTATGTCACATGATTACATTGATAAATATTTTTTTATTCTATAGGAAAAACATCCCCCTTCCCCCTTCGTATTGCAAATATATATTTTTATTAAAAATATATATTACATGTTTATTTGATTAGTCGTTAGGTTGATATGTCACATAATTATATTGGTTCTTTTTATCACCCTTCCCTCAGTTTCCGTATTATTTTTATAAAAAATATATTATTTGTCTACTAGACATCCCTCAGTTTGCGTATATATTTTTATAAAAAATACGGTTGAAACAAATTTTAACATTCCATTGTTTTTGATTGGAGTGAACAAATATAGATGAATCGTTTTTTTATATTTAATAACAATATAATCATGTTTGCACAAAGTACTGTATGTAAAGGTAAAACAGCGAAAAAAAATATCAAAGGAAAAGTTGTTTACTAGTGTTTACTAGTTTACTCGTCGGAGTTTGAAAGATTTTTTTTCCGACGTCTCTATTGTGGGGGCCCCTCTTTTGTGGAGACCCCAGGGCTGTAGCGCCGGATGCCCTCCCCTGAATGCGGCCCTGCTCTCGCTGATACGGTACTTGGTAGATACAATTGTAAGATCAGATTCCTCCGCTTAGTAGGTAGTATTTGGTAGATACAATTTTACCATCTATTAATCGATATTGGGGATTTAAAGTATATTTACTGGCCCGCTTTGGTAAATATAATTTTTTGAATTGTACTTACCGGTTGATTACATAGCGAGGAGATCGCATCTATTGTTTAATGTTCCGTACAATCATACAAATATTTTTTAGACCTGCCAGTGGGGAGGATTATGACACTCCTTATTTTTTTACCTACTGAGGTAGACATAATTGTGTATCCCTTAAGCACCTAAAAATGAAACTCCCTGCTATCTTGTTCCTATCTTTTTTTTAATGTCAGCATTACTTTATTTATGTGAGTCAGTTATTATGGACTTGCACAACGTAGATGTAAAATACAAAGGCGAATTGGATTCATCTGTAATAATACTTGAAGTAAATAAATATATTATAGATTGTAATATAAACGAATCTGTTGACAGGTTTTCTGATGGCCTTGTTTAAAAATCGTAGTAACCTAGGATTCCTTGGCACTCAGTAAATGCACTGCTTATTTTCCGGTCCGCTCGCTTCCGCCTCTCGACTGCAATGGTAGATAAACCCAATTGGAATGCGCGGCGTGCTGTGATTCTTTCGTCTCCCTATAAATTCTCCATAAATCCCCGGCGTGTCAGGATGCAGCCGAGTAGGGACGTCACGTGCCGCTCGCCCCGGCAACAGCCACTCCTTGCCGTATAATAGCACTATTTATCGGGCCTCACTAAATGTAATTAGCTGTCGTCTGCTGGCTACGTGCATGAAGTGGCGACACTGAGCTTTCAGCCATTTCTCTCTCTTAGCATTCAGGCCACGCTGATAGGTGCCACGTCATGGCATCTTGCGCCCGTGTCCTTACGAGGCGGTCCATTACGTGTCGTGACTTGTCGTGTCGTCGCGTCGTATCGCGATGACATTTTCTACATAGCATCTTTTCCAGAGAAGTTAATATACAGGATGCCCCTATAAGATCGCCATTTTTCAGGGGTGAATCTGTATCGAAAAAACGGTGCAACAAACAAGCCATATACGAATATATACGGACTAGAAGATAAGCTCGTTCATAACGGATTAATTTCTATGAATGAAGCTGGATATCGAGTTTATTGGCTGATCCAAAACATGCCAAGTAAATATATTAAAAAGAATAAAAAACACGCTGCTGTTACAGAAAGTGAACTATTGTATTTATAATTATTTTTATTACGGTTTTTTATGTAATATTTGTGGTTTATGTATTTTTCCATATAATTACATATATATTTCCAGAATGTACCCAACTAGACTTTTCATTTGACACTAAACACGATATATTTATATTAATATATAGAAATTTGGACATTTCGACATTTAGATAACTACTTAGTTGATATTTGGAGAGTAATGTAACCTATAGCACTCGGGGTAACATAAAAATTCTAATAATGGTTCACACTTCTAAATCGGAACAAGCATTTTAGAGGTTATGGTAGAATAAAGAAACGGAAAACATACATAGATGAACGCTGACCAAACATTCCTTTTTTGTTGGGTAGTCGAGTAATAGTCGGAGAGTTAGTGAATATTTTCAGGACTTATTTTCCTAGTTTGTGAAAGTAATTAAATCTGGTCTGTTATTGATGCTAATCATGAAATTCTGAGTCTGGCAAGGATTATGCGGCAGGTGGGTGGGCGAGGGGTGCAATTGAATTGCAATTTTCCTAACATAAATCTTTTCCACTCAATAGAGTTCACCATTAAATGCCAAAAAATAGCAATCTGGCTTATATGTATACAGGGGCACGAAGATAGTCTGGCGGAAGTATTTCAAAACTGAAAAAATCTAGTTGTCTTACGGATACGTCACCCTTATTTGTACACATTTAAAACTTATAATACAAATAGATATAATCACACATTATCATTTGAAATAAATCTGGCTACTTTAAAAAGTCGCGGAGTGCGTCTGGCGGGACCTATAAATTAGACAAAAATACAACTCATTGCTCTCATTTTCAGTCTTAAAAGTTTTATACAGGACAATAATTGATCCTATAATTCCATGAAAAAAAATACATCTGGCTGATGTTTACAATAACTAAACCCTTACCAGACTCTCCTGCAGTTTGTTGCAGTGAGCGCTCAATAACGTTTCCTTTCGACTGTGAATAAAGCATTATCAAGAAATAAAACGGAAATTTACCTGTATGCGCGAATAGCGTAAACAGATGCGTCATCATAGTATACCGTTCTCGCGAATGGAAGGCCACCGAAAGCCGACCACTGCGTTCGGCATTGCGCGCTCAAATCGGTTCACTCTGACGTATATAAATCGAGTCTGGCGAGGCTTTGGCGATCGCACATCACAGCCAGACTTTATCCTAAGCTATCGTTATAATGTTAAGTATAATATGATAAATTTTCAGGTCTGGTAAAAAAAGTGCCACAATTTTGTTAAGTTTTTCAAGTGCCAGACACCTTTGCCATACCCATAGATCAGCTAGATTGTTTTTTTCTAATCAATGTTGCATTCGATTTGACAGTAAAGCCATTTTCATTAGTGTTAAAATAAGTGCAGTGCGTTTGTATATTCAAAGGCATTTTTCAGCTCTATCCACCGAAAAACCCCCACACAAAATATAAGTCCGCTACTAAGAATTAGTCACTTTCGTGACTGGGAAAATCAGTACCGAAAAAAATCACTACGTGGTTTTGAAGTAAATCGAGCAAAATATTAATAGCTCAGTACTTAAATTACCGGTAATGGTATTTCAATGTCTAATTTCTATAATTGTATCCGCACATAAGGATATGCATTTTCGGGACCCGTTGACCCTGACGCAAGTAAAAATAAGCGTCGGTGTCTTCGTCCGGGCTTGTCGACGCCACTTAACAGGTAAATGTAATGCAATCTAAGAAAATCAATTATATTATGAGATTACGTAAATAATATTGAATATAATATACAGGGTTATTTTTTATTGGTGAGCACCAGAAAATTGGTTGATTCTACCATAAAACTAAACAAAACCAAAAAATATATTAGATAGATTTTTTATATGATACTATGCTACACAAAGAGTTTAATAGGTTTACGCCTTCGTTATGGAGAAAAAAATACTTGATATCGGAAAGTTGAACATGTAGTATTCTTTTCCTCGGTAACAAAGTCTCAAATCTACAAAACTTTTGGAATATGTTTTTAGTGACAAAGTTTTTGTGTCAAATAATCTTCTGAAGATTAAAAACCATAATATCATTAACCAATATTTTTCAAGAAATGCAAAAAAAGCTTTCTTGAAATTTACTTGATTAGTTTCAAATACAGAATCACCCACTGGAGGGATAATTAATGATAAAAAACTAACCCTGTGTAATATGTACGAATATCTGTGAAAGTAATTATCTCTAGCCCATATTCTTATGTTTTCCTACCGACCACCAACACCAAAAATGTGAACGATTTGTAATTTATTACGCCACATACGACGACCGATAGAATTGAGAGGGCTGATTCCTATAAATTATTTATGGTATTATGTGGATAACTCAGATCCCTTTTTATGTTTTTTTTTATTATCTTCTACCAGTATCAGGTATTGTGACACAACCGTGTGAAATGTTAAAAGTTGCTAAATTTTCGAGCTCGTCTGATCTCAGATCTGCTTAGAAAGGAGGGTTTTGAAGCGATATATCGAGCACTTAAGGGAGGGACATATATATTTTAGGCTTACTTTAGAGGCTCATGCATATAAAAAATAAATACACAAAGAATTTTCTTATTATCGAGCTGTCATTCCTTATTTACTACTGTGTTCAGAGTTTCAATTGAATATAATATGTGCATTTGAATAAATAAATATTATTTCAAGCGGATGTCACGGGGATCAAACTGAGGAATGCCGTACCAAGACAAAAACAATTTCCTTGCTTTAACAAACACGCCAACAGACAAGGGGCACACGTTTTGTTAATAGCGCTATATTTCCATCGGTTATTGAGTATATATAGACTGGCTTGAAACAATTTTTCCTCAAAATCGTTAAAGCCATTTTAAGGAAAAAATATAGTTTAGTTTTTGCTTCTTTGGCAAACTACCCCTCATTTTATGTCTAAAACTATAATTTGAAATCGTCAAAAGGACATCTAAAAGAAACAAATTAAAAGTACATTTCGCGAACTATTGCGTATTTAACATACATTTTTTATACTGAATTCTGATTAAATAGTTCAGAGTGCGTATTTTTTCAAATTCCACTCCTAAATATCCGTAGATTATGCTTCTTAGAATTCAGATAGTACCTCAAATCAATTGAAAGTAGTTAACCTGCGATTAATTTGAAACGAACACTTATATGGACCGAGCGGCGACTGGGGCCCTCTTAAAGGTATCGCATCTATAAGCCGCATATTTTACCTACTATTCCAGAACCAGCATATTATAACTACTCATAAGTACCAAAAACTGCATCAAGTGCAGTTTCTCTTGCATTCAGAAACATTTGACGTTGGCTATACTATTTTCATAATAGACCATATCTATAGCTAAGGGTAAGCTATAATTGCTAATGTTAACTATAAATACTAATTATATGCGAAAGTACTAATTATACTATTAGTACTAATTATATGGGAATAGACAAAAAAAACAAAAACTATTGGTAATTTATAATTATATGGAGAAACATTAATAAACCGTACATGCTTTTCGTTTTAGTTAATATCTGCATTAAGTGTCATTTTTTTAGGAGCAGTCGACAACAAGTAAAAGAATATACATTTCTAATTTATATATACAGGATGTAAGGAACCTAGAATCCTTTTTTCAAGGGTGATTCTGTGTGTTTTTTTTGTTTACGATTTTTTTATTACATTTTTTATTTTTTTCGGTTGTAAAACTTTTTTTTACAAGTAAAAAACGTATATAAGGTTTTTTTTTTTTATTTAGGCATTGGCTATTGAGAAAAAAACATTTTACTTTATTTTGATTTTTTTTCAGTAATGTACCTAAAGTATTATCAGGGAAAGTTGAAAATTAGTTATTTTCAGTTTTTTATGTAGAAAAATAAACTTTAAAATAAATTGTCCTAACTTTAAACACAAAAATATTTTCTTTATTTTTCTTTATTATCTTGATGCACATACATTTAAAAAAGATTTTAGATCCCGAACACTCTGTATGTGTACGAAATCTAATGGATGTAGTCTTTTCGTCGTATGTAACCGATACTTTTAACAATTACTGAACTGATCGTGAGGGGGTTATACATAACCCCCTCACGATCCCCAATTATACAATACATTGTATAATTTTCCCGGCCAGATTTATTGCAAGTTTTTTCATAAGAGGCTTTTGGTTGCCTAGGCAATAAATAATAAAAAGAAATCAAAATGTATGTGCATATAGGCAAATACGGAAAGACATGGGCATATGCCCATGTCTTGTCATATATATGCCCATGTCATGCATATGACCGTCGGCCTAAAAGAGCTTTGTAGAAGTCGTCCATCTTTATCTGTCAACTCGGCTGAACTCGCGCTATGTAATACGCATCTTAGGGGTCCGGCACACTTGTCCGATGTACGCTACTTACGCAACGCAATATGAAATCTGGCCCTTGTATTTATATGAAAGCAGACACACTTATCCTACGCACACTTATCCTATCCCTGTGATAAGTGTATCTGCTTCCATCTAAATTCAAGGGCCAGATGCCATCATGCGTTGCGTACGTTGCGTACGTAGGCCCAGTGTGTCGGACCCTTTATTCTTTCGGACGTGCGAGGTCAGATTTTTAAGCAGATTTGTCACAGTACGCTTTGTAAGAAAACGTATATAAATTAAATTTAAAAAATCTCGTAATAATGCCTTTTAACCTAATTTAATTCTGAGATATTGTTTTGGAAGTTATATGTTTTAAAGTAATTTGTATTGGTATTCTCCTTAGAACAGGTTCTGCCTGTGTAGGAGCGACACAAACTATGTTTAAGTGCTAAATGTATCTATTTTTTAATCTAATAAAATAATTGAATTAAAATGTATTTTTGTCGAACGCTTTCATGTATTTTTCTAGATAGACTAGAAGACTAGATAATTTCAGGAACCTCAGTTTTTACACTTATTAGCATATATGACAATCAATAATTAATTTTATCAGTGATGACTTTTTTTCCCGGACGTTCTGCCGCAGTTCGTGTTTTTCTAGTCAGTTTAAACATATTAAAAACTATTACTGTCGCTGTGTTGATATTCAAATTATTATGTGATATATATTTTCCCATCGCAGGCGCAGGCACTCGTATCTGTATACACAGATACGAGTGATATATAGTATATAAAGCTGCTAGAGAATATAGATATAAAGCTGCTATCTTTAGACCACATCGCGCTGCAACCGCAGAGCAAGCCCGCCGCGTGTCCCGGAAATTTCAGCGACACGCGTCGTAGATAACGCTGAAAAGACTGAAATTCGGGCGATTGCTTTTAATTAAGTCCTGCGCTCTCTCTCTCATTAACATCGCGAATGTGCCATTCCAGAGAGCATCGCTCACGTAGGCCTTGATGGCCGTCTGCACGGGGCGCTAGCTGCTACTTACATAAATCCAATTTAGCCCCCCCGCCTTGTTTACTTTCGTTTAGATAAGCCCAGCCCGACATTCCACTCGACCGTCGTCAAACCGCCCCGTCAGTTTGTTTGCTCTGTCGTCTCCCAGATATTCGACTGGGCACAAGAAAGTAAATGTCGAAGAGGCGACTATCTACATTAAAATATTGAACTTTAAAAAAAACGTTTTTGTCACCCAAGACTTTCCCGGCAAGTAGCCAGTGACTTATTTCATCCTAATATTAATTTCATAAAGAAAGTCAATTCGCAGTTGGCGAACATTCCTATTAATATGCGACGCAACGCAATGAAAATTTGAATTTCAAACTCGCATCATCTCATTCATTTAAAAATCAAATTGTAAATGTAGATCGCCGTGAGCCTTCGAATTCGAATTTTGAACGAGCCACGCATCGCAAGCGTCAGCGCTTTTAAGGGCCTTACTATTTAATTAATAAACGGCGAATATCTGGTCTCTTGTATATGAGATATTCCAACCGAAAAATCATAATTTCGACCCAGCAAGGCACTGTGTATCGAATTTCGTCTCTAAGTCCTATTGGACTTAGCAGAACTGGCAAATACAGGTGTTATATATAAATTATAATGAATTCAGATACTAAATAATAAGTATCATGTAAAATAATATCAATAGAAGAATTAGCTAATTAGTTCCTGTTAAACCTCCTATTGTAAATAAAAAAATAAATTTTTATCTTCAAATTGTAGAAGGGGAATAAATAATGTAATTACATTAATTATTCTAATGGTAATTACCATAAATAGTTGCTAATCATCTAAAATTTTAATTCTTGTAGAAATTGGAATAATTATAGTAGCTGAAGTAAAATAAGCTCGAGTATCGATATCTATACCAATAGTAAACATATGATGAGCTCATACAATAAATCCTAATAATCCAATAGTTAATATTGCATACATTATTCTTAATATTCCAAAAGATTCTTTTTTTCCTCTTTCTTGAAAAATAATATGAGAAATTAATCCAAATTAATCTAAAATATTTACTTATAAATAAAATAAAATAAAAAATATTTACTTATAAATAAAATTAAAATATATACCCCAGGATGTCCAAAAAATCAAAATAAATGTTGAAATAAAATTAGATCTCCTCCAGCAGGACCAAAGAAAGATGTATTTAAATTACGATCTGTTAATAATATAGTAATGGATCCTGCTAATGCAGGTAATGATAACAATAATACTAAAGCAGTAGTCTTTATTGATCAAACAAATAAAGGAACTTTGATTAAAATTGTAATTATATCTTTTTTATATTTATAATGGTAGAAATAAAATTAATAGCCCCTGAAATTGAAGAAATTTCTGCTAAATGTAAGGAAAAAATAATTAAATCAATTGAAATTCCTCTATGATTTCGAAATTGAAGTATGATAAGCGCGCACTTTGGTGGGCCGATTTTAACCACAACCTTTTGAACTCCTGTCATGACCAAATGATGCCTGCATGCCAAATTTCAACTGAACCGGATGAAGCGCTTGGGCACTGTCGTGGAAGAATACACAAAGCCAGACACACAAAAGCGCGTTCACAATATATATTTTCTTAATTTTGTATTATTGCTTAGGAAACATACAGCTGTTACAATACATTTGGTACCAAATTATTAGGTTTCAAAAATTAAGCTAATTACATGTTTCCACTTAAACATTCATAATTTAAACACTTAACATATTTTTCTTCTAAAGAATAAAAACACACATAGTGGAGGTGGGAACTGGAAAGGAAGGAGTCATAATAAGTAAATAAAATTTTATGTGAATACACGTTCCATATTATAGTCATACATATTATTTAAATATATTCTTGAATACATATTATTTATATTACATTATATATTGCGATTACAGTGATATCTAAGGGTATCATCGGTATTCAAATCCACTGACACGCTTAAAACCCTCTATAATTCCTATGTAAGAAGTCAGTTGGAATTTGCATCAGTGGTCTGGAATCCCCAATATTTGACTTACATATCGCGGATCGAATCGATACAAAAAAGATTTGTGAAGCGATTAAATTTCACTTCTTTCACTAAGCCCAACTCCTATGAGGAATCCTTAAAAGCCCACAATTTAATGTCATTGGAGAGCCGTAGAGTCTTGATCGATGCCGTATTCTTGCATGGGTTGGTAAATAATTCCATCGATGCGAACGCGATTTTGGAGCGCATTGAATTTTATGTTCCTCCCCGCCCTGTTCGATCGCATCGACTATTTCATCTCCCTGTGGTGAAAACCAACGCATCTCAAAATGCATTTCTATACAGAGCGTCTCATAGATATAATACAGACTTTTTAAGTGTGGACATATTACACTCATCAAAAACCTCTTATAAGAACTCAATAAAAAAAAATCTAGAGTCTATCTAGATGATCACAAAACATTTATACATTTTATATTTCATTTAATTTAGTTCAAGGACATAATTTTATCTCAAGTATATTCATTATAATAACTATATATCATACCTAAAATTAAATATAAATATATTTATATACATACATAATATATTTTTATCTATTTTGTCTCTCCCTTTCACCTCACTTCCCATCCTGATTCCCCCCATTCTCAAGCGGAAACAATATAAAATTATATTGCGTTCATTTTGTATACTTTATATTCGGAATCACATTAATGGATTTTTGTCACTTTTAAATAGGTTTTTATTGCATTGTATGTAGTTCTGTTTGGTTCCAGAATAAAATAAAATAATAATTTCAGCGTTCGTTTTTATTACGTCGTAAAAAAATGGAATTACTCACGATAATTAGGATAAGGAGAAGGGTGGGGGGACTCAAAAATTACAACGGGTACTTCCATCTTCTACGTCGTATAGCCACTATCCTTAAGGTTGACAGTGACATATTGCCAGTTGCCTATCTATAAACGTAGCTTTGTTATCTAATATATGCAGTCATACGCGTGTAAGGAGTCGTACGTGTATATGCAGGCGTGATTGAAGAATGGCACTCAATATCGGCCTACAGGCCTAACTAAATCAGTATGGGCGTGGCCAAATCGATTGAAAGGCGTGACCAAGACAAGTGAGGGCGTAGCTACTACAATTTGGGAAGTGGCTATTTCAACTTAAGTAGTGATTAAACCGGTTTGCTCATAGCTAGATCGATGATCAATTGATACACGTTGTTGTCAAGCCAGAAACTTTTAAATTTTGAGAGTAAGAGTTTTATTTAGAGTCTTCAGCGTTCAACACGACGAAGAACTCATTATAGAAGCCATATTCAATCGATACAAATAAAGCCTTAACAGTTTATTCTAGTTAAGCTCTACACAGGGGAAATTCGCGGCATAAGACAATCCCGAGGCTTTCATTGCCAAAGAAAATAGGGGATATTTCTTGTCGATTCCCTCGGCAGACATCGTCGGCGTCGCGCGTCGCTCCGTGCCGCCCCACCATTAATGACGCGACCTTTCTAGCCGTCCTCTTGCGGACACAGCGCTCTCGCAGCCTCACAGGCCATCAATTTGTGGAATTACCAGTCTTAATAGACGTATGGACTTGTGCTGCGCTGTAACCGCCCGAATCGTCTTATAAACTTCGCAGCTACGATGCGAAAGGGATGCGGCAAATGGAGTCGAACACTGGCAGGTAAATCACGTGATAATGTAAAAAGAGTAAACTATAACTGAGACAAATTTCGTCATAGCTAAGTATAACCACATGAGTAAATAAACGGAACAGAGACAAAGCTTCATACAACCGCGCTATGATAGGTACACTACTATAAGCTTGAGACGCGTGTGTGCGTGGCCACTGGCGGCTTCGTAAGTACAGAGAAAACCGGTTTATGTCGGCTTCGCCAGTAGGTACTCAAAGCTCAAGGCATCCGGCGTACACATTTTGTACGTACACATTTCGCGTCTTGTTTAATATATTATTAAACAAGAGGTTTAAGGTTAAGGTTAAGCTTTACATTAGTGGTTTAATATATTATTTAAAAAACTGTAAATATGGTTTACTGTACTGTGTGTATGAACAATAATAGAATGAATAAAAACATATCACTTTTCATTACCCCAAAGACTTCACTAAGTAAGTACAGTACCTAACTTGATTATAATATCTTTTATTATTTTTAATGTGGTAGAAAGATATATTTAGTGTAACTCAACACCGAAAGAAAACTCAACCCGGTGGTGCAAAAAACGTTTTGATAGATCATAAATTGTATAAATAGTGTTGTCTTCAGTAAATTGTTATTATTGTAATGGTTTAATAACCATTTAATGTGGTCTTTACAAAAAAAATATTTACATTAAGTAATTTGTAAAAAATATCTTAGGTAGTTTTATACAAAAAGTTGATAAACGTTTTGTGTCAAAAAAACCAATGTCTATCATTGAAGTGATGTCAAGGATAATAATATTAAAACAATTAAACATGTTTAATGAAATATCGACGAAAAGACGCTCAATTTAAGTCTGACGATTACTAAATATTGATTTCCCAACTTTCCCTTGGAAACTTTGTCAATTGCTATCTAGTTATTACTACCAATCTATTTATTACTATTAGTAATCCTTAATACATGTTAGTACCTAATGATTAGTAAACCTTCAATTTAATTTTACAGTCTATATGTCACCTTGATGTTCAACTTTCTCAAGGTTCGTTAAATAGTCGTGGCACCTGTTTATTTATATGTTAGGTGCACAAGGGGTGCCAAATTCAAATATTTCAGAGAATCCAACAACATTGTGCTTAACAACCGACTACCAATAAGCCATGGTTTCATTCTAGTACAGTTCTGATGTTCAATCATATACTGGTTTTCGTCGCATCGATACTCAGACGTAAATAAAAAGTGTCCCCACAAGTGGCAACCTATCGGGCGCCCATACACTATCTACATAAGTCGAGCTTTCATTCTAAATTTCTTGAATTTCATTTTTAAATTTCATTCAAATTCATTTTTATGCTATATTTACTACGTTGATACACTGTTTATTCTCTCACTCTTAGGTCTCATTTTTCATGGTTTTTGTTTCTTTCTGTTTGTTCCAAGTTTACGGTTGGTTAACAGTATCTTCAAGTGGTTGGTGTACTGCTTTGATAGACGTATGATCGGGATTTTTAGTACACAGTCATTTTTTGATGCTTTCAAAAGGCCCATTGACTTTTCACATACAGCCGGGATTGTTTTTGCCATTGTGGGTTTGTCCCATATTTGCCTGGTATTCTCTTTTAATGTATACGTTATTCTGAAAAAAAAATAGATTTTATAATAAGGATCACTACTCCATATTTGAAAAAAGCCGGTGGTCCATATTGCAGTACCTACCTATATGGCTCAAGGGTAAAGCTTTTACTAAGAATAAAAGAATAATGATAAGAGAACATAATAAAAGAACATGAGAATAACTGTCAAATAACTTACCTTTCTATAGGCTTGCGAAAGAAGCAAAAAAATTACAAAATGTCTCTCCCCAACACGTACGTGCGAGCTGGCTCAGAATGAAAGACTGATAGGTTGCGTGCGGGGAGCGACACCTTTTGCACCAACCGACGTTTAGGTACAACTAACGTTATTTGAGAAATGCCGGTGGACCATATTACAAGACCGGTCCATATTTGCAGCACTTACTATAGATATAACATACGGCGCGGCGATATAGAAGTATTGAACTACGATGACGTCGTCGATACCCAAATATAAACCACAGAAAAATGCATTAAAATACTACAGAATGTTAGAGAGTTGAAAATATTTTCCGGTAATATTATAAGGAATAATGTCATTTTGACGAACTTTGCGCTGCTTTAAACAGTATTCACAGGCAGTTTGACATAATAGTCCTGAGCGGGTGGTGGTTTACAAAAATCGGTTGTTTCACCCTAAGATTTTCCCGGCAAGTAGACAAACCCCCGCAAACCCCCCCCCCCCCCCCCCCCGCGCTAACCCAACCTCCCATCGCGCGCAAATTCGTAGTATATTTGTAGTAATATATTTTCCGCGGTATTCAAATGTTTTTTTTTTAAAAAATGATGTAGTATTTTCTTAAATATAGCGAATTTTAAATATTATTTGCGCCAATGGTATACAAGATATTTCAACGAATATATTACAACGTAATTTTGAACCAAAAATGTATCTGTGTACTAAATTTCAAATGTCAAACTGCAATGTTTTAAGATTGAACCAACTTGATACGACTAGCGCTGACTAGACTTCTGGGATACCGATTTCAACTATACAATCGGATCGTCTTTCTTATATCGATTTCAACTACAATCGGATGAAGCGTTTAGGCGCTATCGTGGAGGATTACACACATATAGACACACACACACACACAGATTCACAGACAGACTTCAATCTGGAATGGTCTTAATCGCCTCAGAGGGGGTGGGGTGAAAATGGATATTTCCGTCTTCGTCACGATTTATTTAGCGCGTGTTTCACATTCCTTTCCCTTGGGCCGGGAAAGTAATATAGGTACACCTCTTCAATATCTGAATGATTATTACACATATTCAGAATTAGAATGATGGTGTGGTTATACTATCAAAAAATCATTGCATGTGTCGGTCGAGGAAGTTAGTCTGCGGCATGAAAATTGCATTAAAGTATTTTTAAATATCGATACGATAATTTTAGGGATTTACAGGTTGCCTTCCTAAAACAATATCACTTCATTCTTAAACTCAATCTCGCATATACATATTAGAGACAGAAACAAACAGAAACTGAATCCTTACTGGAGACTCAACATTAACATTCTGAACCACGAGGACAGACAAACCATTAGTTTGTCTTTCCTCGTGGTTCATCAATCATTAATTATATATGTCTTTTAGCTGAGCACGCTGTAACAGCTTTAAACAAACCTACGAGGCTTTTACCACATTAAATTATACCATTATATAAACTTCACGTTTTTACCACATTAAAAAATAGACTATCATCCAATAAATAATAACGGCTGATTTTAAGAATACCAATAACAAAAACCCAGGTATGTAGAAAAATTGACTTTTGACAAACTGCAAAAAGAAATCGATTTGGTCAATTGGGAAGAACTATGTAAACTAAAGCACACAAACGAGGCCATTATTTTTTTTAGATATTGTACAACGAAATGTCAGTTAATAAAGTTACGGAAATGAAGATTAAGTATACCGCAACAAAGAACAAACGGCAAATCAAAACCACGGCTAACTGATGGAATATTAAATTCTAATCGCAAAAGAGACCGACTTCATCGGCAATGAAGCTAAGCCCATTTTGGGATATTAGATAAAGGAATGTTTGTAAAATAATCTTAATAATGACTAAAATGACTAAAAATAATGTAATGACTAAAACCAAATCTTACACTAAAAAAATAAGGATACACAAGACGATGCTAAATAAAACATGGAATATAAACAAGATTATTCACAGGAAAAAAAACATTCTTTAAATATTCATTAAATTATCATAAATGTTAAAGTTTTTTTCTTTTAACAATTCTAATAAAACTAACGTTGCTGATTATTTTAATACTTATCCGACATTGGTAATGCAAATTGGCTAATGCAACAATGCACACATTAAATAAATCTTAGGATGAGCTGGCAGAATTATGCAATAATTCAAAAACGCAATCATCTCTTACCTTTTCACATACGAAACCCACTGAAATAGCTATTATTAGCAACAACCTGAAATCAACAAATTCTATCGGTACTGATTGCATTACGTCCAAAACCCTTAAAAACAGCAAACTTGTCATGCTTCAATCTCGAAATATTGGACTTAGAGACTTGAAATTCGGTACACAGATACCTTGTCGGGCCGAAATGCCTTGTTAGAATATCTCGTATACGAGCGACGCCAAAAAAATATCTCTCTATTTAAGAAAATACCACATATTTTTTGGAAAAATACCATTTTAATACCACGGAAATACTACATAAACAAGCGCTCGTAGAATTTTGCGAAGTTATCGCGCAATTCCTTTTTTGTTTAGGACGGAAATGTTTTTCTTCTTCCGTGAGATCCTATCCAGACTTATCTAAAGTGCTTTAACTTTGAAGACATAGACCAAGTAGTCAGTATGCATAGTTTCGGAAATATTCTTCTTCCTCCTATGATCTTCTTCTTCCGTGAGTTCCTTTCCCGCCTTATCTAGAGTGTTTTAAAAGTCACTCATCTGCTGGCTTACCATGCAATCACTGGTTGTGACGATGTCCAAACTTGAATTTATAACGTGGAAGGTCTTCTATAGAGAAAACGAAAAAATATTAAAAAAATTGAAATTGAAAGCCCTGTTTATATTTTAGATTATAAAGCTGCCTTATAAAGCCGCAAAGCCGCCATGCCGATGCGATTAATTCATTCGATATGGACATGTCCGATCTGTTCTTTCGCTATCAGACATTAGTGGTCAAGTGGTCCGGTTTTTGGGAAGTATCCAAATTCAAAAACGCTTACGCTGTCTATCGTATCATACAAGTCATATCTGAAACTTGCTTCATTTTACCTCAGATTCTCTACTTATGTATGAATTTCCACGACTTGTCTACTGTAATCGACGCATCTTTCGCGTTCATTTCAATTATGGCGACGTACGTCAAGCTACTCTTATTGTTGCGGAAAAAAGAGTCATTTTTGGCGTTGGTCGATATGACCAAAAACGAGTCTTTCTATGTTGAAACGGAGGAGCAAAAAATGTAAGCTACCTCACATATCACTATTTTGTAAATTTCGGAGTTACTCATTCGGATCTTCCGCGTCCATCCCTGCAGGAGGACTGCATAGTTAACGCTTACGTGGATGATGCTCTCCTTCTGGTAGGTGGGATTGTTTTGTAATCCAAAATATTTGACCTATTTGATCCTGGCCTATATTGCAAACTACTGATCTAGTTACGCTACTGTCCATCAGAGGACTGTTTCATTTTAATTATAATTAATTTATTTAGGTAAAGTAACAGCATTAACTTATAATTAGTAACAATAAAATTCTTCAATAAACATGTTCTTATGTAGATTATAACTTACGATTATACGGATTACTAACTTAGATTACTTTGGGCTGCCTGGTAGCTGACGTTTTCTTCTCCCTGTTCGCAGCTTTGCATGCTGCAGTTCGAAGTTTCGATATTTCATTGTTCCGCCATGGAACGCATCTGATAAGTGTCTCTTATAGTTCATAGTTATTTTCCTAGGATTATATTATTGATCGTTCAAGCGGAAGGAATGTCTTCTCAGTAGCATATTTCGTTTTGATTCTCTTTGATTTTTCTCTTACAGTGCCTTATGGATCCTCTCTATATTGGTGCCAGTGGGTACTTCGGAGATTTCTCCTTTTGATGGGTTCTATCTTATTCATGGATACGCCAAACTTTATAAGTTTATGGTATGATAGCGAATATATTTTAACGTCTATCACTTTCAAATTCGGGTTGTCAAAAAGGTCGACTGGTTCCCTACGTTAATCATTATTCTGTACGGTGTCTTAAGTACACCGGTGCGCGTAGCCATTCGTCAGACTTATGACAATTCTGCGTTATATAAAAAACCACCCACATTTTCGCGACCCTGTGCAGTTCAATTCTAGATTGGTAGAGCTAATAAATAAGTAAGGTTATTTCTTTCATTGTATTACGTGCTGCCACAGATGGTACGGCGGGAGTTCGCAGGGACACCAATTCAACTTTTCTTCTGCAGTATTCCACTAGATCCGCCATTCTTGAGTTAGTGGAGGATGTGCAGAATCGTACGGGAGGTAGAAGGAGCATACAATGAGTTGTTAAATTGCCTCATCCTTCCTGTACGCAACCAGGAGCACAGTTAACTGCCCCTGTACGCAACCAGCTAACGGTTCCTGTGCAGTTAGGCCATCAAGACCTGCTCGTTACCTCTGCTCGGCTCAACTTCCGATTTAACTCCTATTCATTGGCTTCCTCGAAGAGGGCCGAACCTGGAAAAGAATCTATTTTGTCTGTCAAGGCAGGTAGATCAGTTCCTCTAGGGGATGGCCTTCGGTTGCTGATGTGCGGTTGACGCATCGTGCGGCGTCAGCCAATCGACTGTGCACTCCGGCGAATAGCCGAAAGGGTCTGGAAATGCTCTTATACGTTTCCTAAGCAGCGGGGGTGGATGTTAACCTGATGTCAACCACCCTAAAAACGACTCGTTGGCCGCCCGATCCCGAGTGACAGACGGGCAAAGGACGCCACGGTTCGAGTTAAATTCGAACTGAATTACCGGTAACATCAGGTAGAATACGAGCAAGCGACTTCGAACAGTTAACAAAACGGGAGAACGGAGAAATCCGGCCAAATCTGGTAGTAAGGGCGGAGGTCAGCCCGCTGTGTTCACTTCCCAGTGCCTAGCGGTAAGGCGTTGTTCTCTTACGGGGGTGTTGGAGTAGCTAAACGGTGGACCGTCTCGTCCCAAGTCTTTACGTTCACCCACGGTTTAAAGAATGATTACATAACGTTATACCTTCCTGGGGTAACGGGTTCGTCCGTAGTAGCTTACCACTAAAAACTGTACGCAACCAAACTAGATCTCTGTGGCAGAAACAGGGAATGAGGGTGGAACTGATGGGCCCTGGGATTTTCGTCGGAATCGCTGGAGTGTCATGGCGTTCCACCGATATTGCTTAAGCCTTTAACTTGCCCATGGATCTTAAATAAGGGCAATGTGGATATTTTGCGCAATCATTATTTTGCGTAGCATGGCAGTTGCCGCTATGTAATGTTGTAGGTTAATTAGGATATTTTAGATACATTATAGAAGGAGGTTAAAAGGATTTGTCACACAACCTCAGTCATCCATTGTATCTACGTCATCCTCAATTCTGTATTCGTTTTCTCGTGATATCATTTTCCATTAACGATGTTTCCATAAATATTGTCTGAGTCATAAAATATGGTCAAGTAAATATGGTCTGCGTCATTTCATATCTTCACTTTCCTCCATCCACCTCGCCGGAGAATTAAATACCTATTAAAAAATACAACAACAAAGAGAAAACATTGTTTGATTTCTTTTAAAATTTCAGAATTTGCAAGGGGCGAATTAAGGATATTGTTCTGAAATTTATCGTATTATTGGGATCGGTGCATCTCTCAGTAAATATGGCTGGTTTAACCGGAATATCCGAAGGGACTTTACCATTCAGAGGATGGTGTGTGCTTACATGTATCTACTATAGAAAACAACTAAAGAATACAAAATAAAATATTTATTTCATTTTAGGTTTCCATTTTCCATAGAATCATCTCCAAATTACGAAATTATGTTTCTCCATCAATATATTTCGGTATATTTCATCGCGACTCTCAATATTTCACTAGATAATCTTATGATGTCGCTTATGTCTTTTGGATGTGCACAAATGGAAATGCTTAATCACAAAATGCGCGTGGTATGTTCACATGGGCTCACAGGAATCATTTAGTACAGATCTTTATGCAAATTTATAACTGGTGTAATTTTAGGAAATTGCAGAGGAGCACATTGAAGATGAACAGATGGAAGATAACTACAAAACGATTAACCGCTGGGTTTACAAGCATCAATGTATTCTCGAGTAAGACCATAAAAAAGAATGAAATCTGACTTTATTTATGCAATTTTCTTTCTCACTCTGATACTTTTTCCTTATTAATCAGCTTCATAGCAGAGACGGAACGAACAGTCAACATCATGGTTTTTATTCAGCTAACGTCGTGCGTATGCGCATCGTGTGTCACCGCTATTCAGCTCATAACTGTAAGTACGTATATATAAAATAGGGACGTCACTATTTTATTACTCCTCATGTAACTTTACAAATTCACATTAATTTATTTATTTTCAAATTTAAAATAGTTATAATTTACAACTACCAGCACATTGGCACTATATTTTGTCCATCTGTAGCAGCAGCCGTACCTACATCATCTCTTGACACAAATTTGACTATGGAAAAGCTTCTCTAAAATACCTTTTTTCAAAGACATACTACTGGATGAACTCATGGATCGATATACTCACTTTCATAGACAACTACTCAAAGTGATTAACGAAGAAACTCCTGTTGATGTCTTACAGATCTTAGTAGCAACAAAATGCTGCTACCCTAGCTTTGCTATTAAGACAGCTATTCAAGGCCTCTTTAGTCCAGGCAATAGTTTGTTTGAAAAGCTTTATTGCACACACAAAAGAATACAATGTGGTGGGCCTATTGCCAAGTGGCAATATCTACCGACCATACCGCCAGGGTTATTGTGACTGAAGGTTTATGTGGGCAAATTAATTTACAAGTAATAAATGAATACACTTACAAAAAAGTCATCATAGTATAAAATATAATTCAGTGATTAGTAACGTATGCCAACTCGATATTGAAGGGAGGAGTGAAATATAAGGACAAGCAAAGGAGACGGGAGGGGAGGGGGGAATTCATAAGTTGAGTAAATGTCTCTTTAAAGAATTTTTAAACCCGCTCAGGTTCTCAAGTTGTCTTATCGGTAAAGGCACGGAATTCCAGAGACGGGCCGCTTGCACTGCGAAAGACCTAGACATGAAAGTTGATGAATGCTGAGGTATAGCCAGTAATAGATTTTTCTGAGAGCGCAATGGAAGACCATGGGATGATAGCGGAGAGAAGAGATTATACAAATAGGTAGGACAGTTTGACTGTAGTACGCGGAAGAGTAGGGTGAGTATGTGAAATTCCCGACATCGTATAATGGGTAGCCACTCTATTTGCCTGCGAAAGTTTGATATGTGATCAAACTTCTTCAGGGAATAAACAAAGCGAATACACGCGTTTTGAATCCTATCTAGCTTATCGAGTAGTTCTTCATTCGCATCTAGGTAGGCCACATCAGCGTAATTAATTAGGGGTAAAAGAAAAGATTGTGCCATTTGGCGTTTAATACAAAAAGGTAAGAGATTCTGAACCCGTTTAAAACAATGGAGACTTGCAAAGGCTTTACGACTGACCTCACTTACTTGAGGATAACAAGATAAATTTTCATCAATAAGCAGGCCAAGGTCTTTCACAGAACTGCTGTAAGGGACAACGACGTTGTCGATATTGATAGGGGGGAGATTATTTTTATACTTGGCAATGAGTGAGCGACTTCCGATGACGATTGCTTGGGTTTTTGACGGATTAAGAAGCAGGCCATGGTTACGAGACCATACCGCTATCGAGTTTAAATCGGAGTTTAATGCGGATATAGCACCAGCCGCATCCACGGGAGCGAAACTAGCATAGAGTTGAAGGTCGTCGGCATATAGATGGTATTTACATGACAAATTTTCAGAGATGGAGATAGTAAACAAGCAGAAAAGGAGAGGTGATAAAATTCCACCTTAGGGCACACCGGCGATAATTTTCGACCAACTCAAGAGCAAGTTTTTGACCGATACCCGTTGTTCGCGTCCGTGTAAGTAGGAATGAAACCAGGCAGTGACTGAAGGAGATAGGTTTAAACTATGCAAGCAGGCTAAGAGAAGGTCAAAATCTACCGAGTTGAAGGCACTGCTGAAGTCGAGGAGGATTAAGACCGTCAGCTGACGGCGATCCATAGCAACACGGAAGTCCTCAGTAATTTTAGTGAGAGCGGTTGTGGTACTGTGGCTAGAGCAGAAACCCGACTGCAGAGGGTTAAGTATGCTATGTTGTTCGAGGAAATTGTTCAGCTGTGAGAAGACAATTCGCTCAAGTAATTTAGAAAGTGTTGGTAGAATCGAGATCGGTCTGGAGTCTTTGCAAGCTGAAGGATTAGAGCATTTAGATACAGGAACAACAAGGGCACGCTTCCACTCAGCTGGAAAAGTGGGCGAAGTAAGGGAATAGTTGATAATGTGCGTAATTACTGACAATACCTCAGCCTTGATCGGTAGTAGTAGGGAAATATTTAGTCCGTCGTTCCCAGTTGCTTTTGTTTTCACTTCACTCAGGAGTTTATCAACTACTGCAGAGGTAATCGAGTTAAAGTTAAAAGCCGGCCAATGAGCCCTCGGTTTCGTTTCTATGAATTTTAAAGTAGCCAACTGTAGCGTGGCTACTTTAAAATAGTGTAAATGCTGAGAGATATTTAAGTATCTTCAACATAGTGACTGAAGGCAAAGGCTAAAGGAATAAAAAGTAGACTTCTACAATAATATCTTTTATTTAAATATTTAAAATACTGTTTTATTATCGTTTTTTTCAATGTATTTTTTGCGAATAAATGCGAAATTTTGTATTTTATACCGCCCCACCTATACGAACGTACTTTATACGGACGCAATATTATCGCCCGAACGCAACAACCCGTATCACGTATTATACGTTAAGGTACGCTAGATTACAAAAACAAAATAAATAATAAAAACCGAAACCCACAAAGCGTAACGTGATACGTCAAATTGTTTCTACGTGTCTATATACAAAGGAGGGTAATAAATGGGTCTCCTGTGTAAAACAATGGCTGGTATAGTGTAAACAAGTATTGTTATTAAGAAAACTAATGAAAAAACCCAACGTTTTTTTTAACTACTTTTTGAATGGTAACCCAAATGTTAAAGGGCGGTTAAATTGCGTTTTTTTTTTCATTTTTTATCAGCGTAAATTACGTACCCTAATTATAAATTCTTACTACATTATTTCAGTTTATTTAAAATTGTACTTATTTAAAATTATTATTTCTATTTATACCTACTACTTCTGTTTTTATTTTAAATATTTATTTATCTAATAAGTTGTTATTAACAGCATTTAGAAGTTATAAATAGGATAGAAAACGAATTTACCGCGTGAAATTTGTAGCACCCGACGTTTCGGTGACGTTGCAGCCGCCGTTGTCCAAGGTAGACTGAACAACGGCGGCTGCAATGTCACCGAAACGTCGAGTGCTACAAATTTCACGCGGTAAATTCGTTTTCTATCCTATTTATAATGTCAAACAACCGCGATAGACTTCGATTTTATAGCATTTAGAAGGTATGCACACAATCTATTTTTAAATCTCCTAGAAATTTTAATACAATTAATGTAAAGTGGTAAATAATGTTGTACAATTTGGGGACAAGACGAGTGGCTGGATTGGCCAAAAGTGGATCTTCTAAGAGGTATTGTAAAATTAGTTTTGGTGGATCTTGTCGTCACACGAGTTTGCTGTGTTTTTTGTTGGTCTCCTAACTCGCTCTGGAATTTAGTAAGAGTTACCAGCACAAATATGTTCCTTTACAACACCGTATACCCTACTCTCGGTAAAGGACATCAGAAAATATGTTTGTGTTTTTTTTATTGATAACCCTCAGTATCGCCTTTTGGGCTTTATAAACGGTGGCCAGGTAAGTTTTTGCAGTATATGCCCAAGTCACGATGCCATATCGAATAACCGATTCACAGAGAGCATAGTAGACACATTTTTGCATATTGAGATCTATAATATTTCGCAAACTCATGAAGTAATAATAAGTTTTCGTAGCTTGCCGTAACATTCCTTAGGTGATCCTCCCAGCGCAGTCTGTAGTCTACCATTACGCCCAAGTACTTAATGGGGGACACCCTCTCTACAATCATACACTCATAATCTTGTATTACAATGCATTTAAACTTGAAGTTGGTTGATCAGTGATTGTCGTTCTAAAGCATTTCTCAGTACTAATTCAGTTTCGACAAACAGATCTGCCCAGGTCGAAGACTTGACCAATAAAACGTTGTCGTCAGCTGATGATATTTGCTACCGACGAGAGTTAGCAGAAATTCAAATTATATTATTTTTAACCGACTTCATAAAAAGAAAGAGGTTATCAATTCGACTGTATTTTTAAAAAATGTTTGTCACCTCAGAACTCCGTCATTTATGAACCGATTTGGAAAAATCTTTTTTTAATTTGAAAGGATATACTTCCAGATTGGTCCCATTTTTATCAAAATCCTTTTCTGATGATAGGATCTATAAGGAAAAAAGGAACTCCTAAAATATTATCATATGACTTTGAAAATTTACATGTTGATTCAGTTTCAATGACAATGCATTTTGTATGGTAAGCATGACCTGCTTCTAAACCCAGAGTTGGCTCCCGACGAGGGGACTCCTCAAAGATTTCATTGTGCGTCAGGGGTCTTGGAGACGTTCAATTTAAAAGCAAGGTCCAGGATATGCTTATTAAGAACCCAATGTATTCTGTTAAGGACTTTGAGAGTATTGATTTTCCTAATCTTCCATAATTATTTATATTACAATCTTTCCTTATTTTTTTATTTTTTTTTATTTTCTAATTTTGATTATTTACTAAACACAATCATTGATTATAATATAAAAAAATATATTGACCATTTCTATTGCGACATTGTTATTGATTTAATTTTATATTTTTCTATAATTTTATTTTTACTGTTTTATCTTAAATTGAAATAATAATTGTTTTACAATTAAAAAATAATAGTCGATATTTTAAAAATTAATTATACCACATAAGGTATAATACCAGTTATTCAACTTGACTATACCAAGAGTAGGAATTCCTACCAACTGGCTTATTTGAAAAAAAAAAAAAAAAAAGGTCAACAGCACAGGCACGAAATTTTGTATATGCATTCAATTACGATAGCCTGTTCTAAGTTTTACCAACACAGAACTGCGGCACCCAGGGTTAGCTTCCAACGAGGAAACTCATCAACGGTCATCAGCACAGACTCGAAAGTTTCTCCATGACATGGCTGCTGCACTTACAAAAAGAAAAAGTGTCGGTATTTTTTTTATCTCTTATATATTGTTTCTTTATTTCAGATAACGCCCGGAAGTACGGCATTTATATACATTGTCGTCTACTTTTTCGGCATTTCTTTTCAGTCTATGCTATTGTTTAGGCAAGGAGATGAACTAACGACTACGGTAAAGAGGACATACTGCTTTCGTATAAAGTATTGTCTCGAAAGCCCATATCAATTGATGAAAATAATGTTATTTATGATAGCGAAAATCGTTTATAAATCTAATAGCGCCACATTGTTATTTCGCAGAGTTCCAGCCTCCATGACGCTGTATACTCCTGTCACTGGATACGGCTCGACGAAAAATGCAGAAAGGCCATCTTCTTAATATACGAACGGATCAGGAAACCGACTACTCTCCGCGCTTTGAATTTCTTCGATGTATCTAATTCAACATATTTGGCGGTGAGTAATAGCAGTCCTGGAGTAAATCTAGTTCGTATGGTGATTTCCCGTTCATCGAGCTTCGTAATGTTCTTTTGAAGCATTATAAAGGTATTTCATTAAAAAAATAATCACGTTACAGATTTTATCACTAATACATATAAAAAATTTTCAAATACGGGGTTACGGGGAAGGGTTACGGGGAAGACGATCAATGACAATTTTATTTTTTAGGATGACATACTTTTTTTGTGATGTAATTTAGGTATATATTTTTTTTTGACTGAAATATATTTGATTTATAGACTAAGAGACTTGAAATTTGATACCTACACATGTAAAATTTTGTTTGGATTATCTCACATACAAATAGAGTTGTCAACTACAACGGGCGAACCCGTCACCTCAGGAAGTTTTAATGATTGGTCGTTCTATCTCCCGTGAAGTGGGCGCAGAAGACTCGGACAAAACAGTCCACCGTCAAGCTCCGCCACATGCCTGTAAGAGGCCAACGCCTTATCCGCGAGATAACCAGGTATGTTACCGAGCGGGCTTACACTCACGCCCTTATTTCCAATTGCGACCAGATTACTCCGGTCTCTCGACTGGTTACGAGTTCGAGGTCGCTTGCGCGGTCCTCTCCCTTACGAGCGGTGAAACGGTGTAAACCGAATCTATCGCGGACCACGGCATCCTTTGCCCGGCTGTTCAACCAGGATCGGGTAGCCGATGGTCGTTTCAAGAGCAGTCGCCGTAAGGTCCGCAACCACCCTCGCTCTATAGGAAACAGTACTGCTTGTAAACTCCCCCGACTGTTAGTCAGAGTGCACAATCGATTGGCTTACGCCGCAGACCGTCCAGGAGCGCCAGAAGGTTGACTCCTAGGAAAAACTATTCCTAAGGCCAGAGTCCTGCCCGGGCTCGCACTTCATGCGTGGAGGCCGCCGGATAGGTGTTGACCCGTGAGTGTGACCAACCCTGAACAGAATGGGTCTTCGTGGCTAACTCAGCAAGGGCCCATTAGCTCCCTCACAGCTTGTATGTGAGATAGGGAGCTAATGGGCCCTTGCTGAGACTAATAATATTTAAATTATGCCATATTTTCATCTAATATTAACGCCGAGTCGCTCGAGTCACCAGTAGCTTTAGAGCCGGTCCACACGATGCGGTGCGGCGCCGCACCGCAAAAATTTCGCCGTATGGGCGAAATTCACACGTATAGTGCACGGTGCGGCGCCGCAACGTTACTACGACGCCGCAGTGGCCGAATAGTGTTGTAGTTAATTGTACGTAGAACCAGTGAAATGAGGTAGTCAATGCCAATATTTTCTTCGTTGGTACTCATTTTGAACACTTTGATTAAAAATTAACAAAAATACGTGACAACAAAAGAAAACAGACAAGCATGTACCTCCTTTGACTGCACTTAACAAATGAGCGGTGCCGCTTCGGCGCATATTACCGGTTTGCGTGCGGTGCGGCCCCGGAACGCACCGTGGACATAACATGGCTATTTGTATGTAGGACGCCGCAGCGGCACCGCTCAGGCGCCGCGCCGCAGACGCACCGCATCGTGTGACCAGGCCCTTACTCTCGAGCTACAGGGCATTGCGAGAGGAGGGTGCGATGAATGTGGGCAGAGGGGTACATCCCGACGAACGAGAACGGTTAGCATTACGCGCAAGTATAGGCTTGCGACGTTTTCGAGCGTTTGGCTATTTGCGTGGGCCGACTAGCGGAACATCTGGCGACCACATCCGAGCCCTTATGACTTGTGCCGTATTCGCTTTGATTTCAATTTTGTTCTAAAAGTAGCTATTGTCTGGTATACTATGCCCGAGGCTAGCCGAAAAACGAAACGCGCTGCCTGAGGCGTCGCAATGGGACCCAGTCGGGTTCGTCCGCCGGCTGAGAGAGGACGCTCATTGATTTTTTTTAATTATTTTACTTATGAAATTAATATTTAGATGACATCAGTCGATGGCTACTTGCCGGTAAAGTCTTAATGTGACACATCTGATTTTTTTCCTCACTTATAAAAACCCTGTCATATTTTGTCCTATTTTGTCGATATTATTTTTAGATTTTGACATTGAAGTTGACATTGATCGTTCTTCCCTGTAATCCTTCAAATGAAATCGACCAACAGCTTGATTATTTATATAAATTTGTATAATTTTACAGATAATGAAGACTTCATATTCATACTTTGCTCTCTTACGGAGCATGAGAGAAGATTAAACAAAAATATGAGAGGGCAAAAATCATATAATCAATTGCGCAACATGCAACTATTTTAAAAACCACACAATATAATTAATATTAATATAATAATCAATCACTTTCAAAAAATGTATTTACCTAATCTTTCATTCGATTGATTTTACAACATTTTCGTAGTTACTCTAGTTGCTGTATCACCATATTTTCACCATATACACCATCTTGTCTTTTTCTATAAAACCAGTGTAATATTCATTAAGTAATGTTTTATAGCACAATAAAGTTATTCTATTCTATTCTATTCTGTACTAATGATGCAATGTTATTATTGTGTGATTGAAGAAGAAACTACGTTGATAGATAGTCTATTCGATAGATCATTCTATATTCTCTTTTTTTATTTTTATTGGCAGCATTGCCTCGAACATGTAGCGGAATCGAAAACAAACGTTCAGCTATTAACGAATAAACTTCAGCAAAAATTGGCTTTGTTAGCAGTTTCTTCTATAATATCTGGTTAAGCAATCTCAAAAATAGTTGCAAGTTATGCAAATACACTTGGTAAGGATTTCACGCAAAGTAATAATTGTAATGCGTGTGACTCCGAAAGGTCGCTTCAAAATTGTTTTTGTACTTTGTTGCATGTGTATAATTGTGGTATCGTCCATTTTGGGCCCCTGAACTACCCTGGGCCCCGGTGCGCCACAATGGCTGCACCGGCTTAGTTACGCCACTGCTTCACTGTATCGTCTACCCTAGGCAACTTAAATACGATCTTCCAAGCAGAATGCATTGGCATCACCAGAGCAGCACAGGCAGTTGCAGCCAAAGATGTCGGAGACCAAAGTTTGAAATTTGTCTCCGGCAGTGCCTCCGTGCTACAAGCGCTAGCAAAAAATACTATAACCTCTGTCCTTGTACTGGAATGCCACAATACGCTTCAATCCATTGCAAGGTCCAATAGAGTGACCCTGCAATGGATTAAAGGGCACAGCGACTCACTGGGCAATGACGCGGCAGACGAACTGGCCAAAAGTGGATCAAAGGAAATAGTAAATGGACCGGAACCCTTGATGCCCAAATAAAAACATGGCTACGCAGGAACACCGACGAAACCCACCTTAAAGAATGGAAAAAAACGCAGGATGCAGGCAAACAAAGAACGCGGTTCCGGAAGCGTCTAAAAAACTTGCCCGCAACCTCACCAGATTAAAAAGGGACAAAATCCGTAGTCATAGGTACTATGACAGGCCACTGTCCCCTAAACGAACACCTGTTTACCATAGGTGTGACAGACAGCCCTCTATGCAGAATGCAGGAGAGTGGCAGAGCAACGGGCAAGAATACTACAATCTCCAGCATCTGTCCCGGAGGCCTGTAGCAACCCAAACAGGCTGCTAACCTTCTGGGACGGCCTGGGTTGGCTGGAGTAACATACATGAGCTACGCAAAACGGCCCAATCAAGAGGCCAAGTGCGGGAAAAAGCCCAGGAAAACTAACTAACTAACTAACTGTGTACCTGTAAGACATAAGTAGATGATTTTTGTTTTTACTCAGCATTTACAGATTTTTTAAAATGTAGGGGACAGCTAGTTATACTGGGCGTTCCTCCGCAAGTCGACATCCAGTGTGCCTATTTTGCCTGTCAGCTATGACAGCTAACGTTACCCTAATATTGGAATTCAAAGTATCCAGATTAAATGTTTAGTGTTTGACATCTGAAAGAAATCCTGGGGAATTCTGATGAGGCGATACGATGCGTCATTGCGATACATTGAATTCGACCACCGTTTTTTTTATGAACCAGAAAAAGAGCAACTTATCGTGATCGGCCGAACGGCACTCGGTGGGTCGTAACTGTACTTTGAGGGACTCAGGAACCAACTTTCTTTTTTCACTGTTTTTTTTATGCCGATGGATAGACCTTATTAGGCATAACAATAGTTGACCTTTGTGTTTTTTCCCTAAACTTTATACTTTCGTTAGAAAAAAATCTTTTCTGATTTCTTGTATGGGGCGGATCAAAAAGAAATGAATTCATGCTTTATCATGATCGATCCCGCTTCTAAACCATTTTTGTCTGAATCCTTGTCTACTCCTACTATCGTTCTTCATATTGAACGTGTGAATAGAAATACCAGTCAGAGAAATGGAATGGATTGGAAAAATGATAAAAATTACATATTTCAGTTATTAAAAGCCTAAGCTATAACAAGGAATAGTAAGTAAAGCTATAACAAGTACTACATAAACAAATAATTACTCCAACTAACAAAGTAGATATTGGGCCCGATTGCGTTTATTCATGAATTAAAATAGGAACTTAATTCAACCGAACAAGACAGAGCAATACGTTTTTTTAAATTGTTGTGTGGAGCTTTTCTAAGGTCTTTATGAGCCTTGTAACACTGCAACCATTGCTGATCTATTGTGTTCGCCACCTACTATAGTTCTGCGCTAAGCCTCGTGTCACTTAAGAACCGCAACAGGCTTTCGGCGGCAGATTGTTTTACCTCCTCAGGTTGGAGGTAATCACCAACCAAGTGGGTGTATCTTTTACGCATCAGCAGGCCACACTCGCACATGAGGTGCAGGGGAGTTTCCTCTGCCCCTTGGCAGAGCCTGCACATTTTTGTGTCTCGGAGCTTGAAGTTGTACATGTGTTTGTTCAGGCCACAATGCCCCGTGAGCGCTATCACCAGTATGCGTAGATTGTTCCTATTTAGCGATAAGGCCTCACGGGCCGTCTTACGGTCGTAAGCCTTAATTAGCACTTTGGAATGATTCAACCCTGGCGTGTTGCTCCAGTGGTTGACGAATTGTTCTAAACATATTTGTTTGAGCATTAGGTTTGCAAGGCTTTTTGGTACGCCACAGCAAGGTGGTATAACGTTCCCTTTGCTCCCGTCTTAGCAAGCAATACCTTAGAATGGAATATGAAATAAACTATCGAGAATTTTCCAGCACCAAAACTACCTGTCAAACTTATAGACGCCCAAATAAGTTTGAACACATTTTGTGCGGTGTTAGATTTACCTGCGGTGGGTAGTTTTAATGCGAAAAAGTGACAACCGTTCATTCCACATTCAGCTCTGTGGTACTGCTCTGTCTCGTTCACATGAACTAATTTCCGATACTATGTGATTCGTTAATAATCTATGTACCTATTGCAATCTTGATCAATCCCGATTTCAAACCTTTCTTTTCCTAATCCTTGTCTACTCTACTATCGTTCTGAAAATTTAACAAGAGCATACAGTTACAATACTGCTAGATACATGAATTGGAAAAATGATAAAAATTAAATAGTTAGAAGGCGAATATATTTTTATTATCTTAAGTTATTGAAAGCCTACTTTGACACGTAATAGAAAGTAAAAGTAGGTACATAATACCACAAATAATTACTTACAATTGCAATTGATAGATTATTAACAAATCACATTGGGCCCGATCGCGTTTCTTTGTGAACTAAAATTGAAATCAGTTCAAGCAAACGAGATAGAGTAATATGTTAGAGTGGAATATGAAATGAACGATCGTCGATTTCCCCACTTCAAAACTACCTGTCGAACTTATATTCGCCCGAATAAATTTTAACACATTTCGTGCGGTCTTAAATTCAGATGGGTATATCTTTGGTGGGTAGTTTTAATGCGAAAAAGTGAAAACCGTTCTTTTCACATTCCGCTCTGGCGTATTGCCCTGTCTCGTTCGCACGAACTAATGTACGATTTTAGTTCACGAAGAAACGCAATCGAACCCATTGTTACAAATAATAAGTCTAGATTATATTAGTAAAACGAGGTAATTTAATTATTAGTTATGTACATTCAAATCTACTTTGTTGGATTTGAACTAATTATTTGTGTTACTGTGTCGTTTTACTTACTATTCTCTGTCAAATTTGGCTTTCAATAACCTAAGATAATAAAAAAATATGCTTTGAAATATGTAATTTTTCCGACCCACTCATCTGGCAGAATGGCATTTTTATGCACACGTTCAATATGCAGAACGATAGTAAAGTAGACAAGGTTTAAGAAAAAAAAAGGTTTTGAAGAGGGATCGATCAGGACAAAGCAAGAATTCAGTTCTTTTTGATCCACCCCATACAAAAAATCAGAAAATATTTTTTCTGCCGAAAGTATTTTTATACTTTTTACAGAAAAACTACATGTTTAGGAAAAAACATATTGTTAATGATAATAAGGTCTACCCATCGGCATGAAGAAAACAGTGAAAAAAGACAGTTGGTCCCTAAGTCCCTGAAAGTACAGTTTCGACCCAACGTGCGGCATCTTACGTCCTGACGTCTGTCCTTACCTTACTTCTGACGATTCAAGGACTATCGAATTGCTTCCAGAGAATGGATCTCTTTCAAAGAGCTAATGTTTTGAAACAGATGGAACTAAAAATAAATATAGTAAAACAATTGATATAGGGTAGGTGGGGGTAAAGCCCCGCAAGGGGCAAATCCTCGCACGGGGGTTTTTCGGAAGGAATTTTTGTAATTATTTCAATAGCCGCCAGGTGGCTGACCCGTCTCAACAACTTCCAGTTCCACACCAATCCTCAAGAAAATGCGGTAAGTCTGTTTTTCCGTGTTTTGATGTAATATTTCTTGTCCTTCCAAGCTGGGTTTTTCCAAAACGGTTTAAGCTATTTACACAATTGAACTTACGGTGATGAACTGCCTGGTTTAGCTTTACATTCAAGTGTCAAGTTCCTCGATAGCATTTGCTTACAAAGTTGGAGACGACGCTATGTTGAAAGTGTGAAATGGTGAAAGTGCGTGGCTTTGCCCCATTTTTCCAGACAACCTCCTGCAATTGTTTTTAATATATAATTTTAGATTTCTCTGCAACTGATTATTGAACATGCCTGATATTTTCAGGGGTTATAGGTAAGATCCTAATCTAAAACTTCAATTTAAAACTGAAAGAAAATCTGTCTCTAATTCTCCACAATTTTCCAAAAACCGAAAATTGCAGGACCTTGCCCCCATCTACCCTAAGTAGGCTTTCAATTTTGGACCATTGACTGATCAAATTTCTTGTTGTTAAAAAAATACCTGAGTAATAAAAATTAAAAACACCTATTTTGGTGCCTCTTCGGGGACCTGGCCAGTCCGTGCCTGTCCAGAATAATGTAGTACGGCTCTTCCCCGCCGACCACTATATTTGAAGCTTATTTTAAATCGCGGAGCCCGTCGGAAAATAAAACAAAAAGATTCATCCACATTTTATCAAACCGGTAAAAACTTGACGCAACTGGATGGAACTAGGTATGGACACTCGGTAACACTTACATATTATTGAACAAGTAAATCTAATACAAATTTTCATTTCTACCATATATTTGCTTTAATCACATGAGCCATCAGCCCAGCCGCTTTTCCATCGTTCGTGGATTTTGCTGCAGTCAAACTCGGGTTTGCCAAGTTTCCTGTTGACTACATTGTGCCTATCGCACAGCCATTTAGATAGAGAGTTCCTCGATTCTGTCTGTGGCGGATGATCCTGCAAGCTAAAAAATAAAACTAATATTAAAACTATTGAACTATTTTATCGTAGGCACATGAGATAGCGCTCAAGAAAACATCCGAATAGAAAAGGTAGGGATAGGGCAGCAGGTAATGCATTTTTGAGAGGAACACATTTTTGAATTCTTTACAGGTAAAAAAACTTTTAAGAAGGATAACCAGATAGAATTTGATGAAGATAAAATAATAAATAAGTGATATAGAAAACAGAAAAAAATATATGTGTATTGAAAGGTAAACAATACACACTGATTGTTAAAGGCTTGTATAAGGTTGGATATTTTTACAAACTGACATATACACCAATAAAAATATTGCAAAAAAAATATATTTTTCTGAAGCTAAATCCAGTACAAATGTTTTTATATCATGTCGTTTTGAGATATAAAAATAAGTAATATAATGGGCTCGATTGCGTTTCTTCGTGAACTAAAATCGGAAATTAGTCCGTGTGAACGAGACAAAGCAATACGCTAGAGCGGAGTGTGAGATGACCGGTTGTCGCTTTTTCGCATTAAAACTGCGCGCCAAGGTCAAATCTTACACCGAACGAAATATGCTCGAATTTATTCGGACGAGTATATGTAAGTTCAACAGGTAGTATTTATCGACGATCGTTCGTTTCATATTCCGCTCTAACGTATCGCTCTGTCTCGTTCGCTTGGACTAATTTTAGTTTTAGTTCACAAAGAAACGAAATCGGGCCCAATATCTACCATTTGTCTTTTATTTCGTTCGAATGTAAATGTCATGATTTATTTTCAGGTATATTTCAATCATTTATTTTTACATATGTTGTTGCGAATATTAGATTTTCATAGCTGGTTTTATTACACGAGTGCCAAACAAAAAAGAAGTGTAATGTATTCAGGGTTTATCCATGTATGTTTTCCGTTTCTTTATTCCGCCGTAACTTCTAAACGCTCGAATGTTGTATTGTTAGAATCGTTATGTCATCTTGAGTGGCATAGGGTAATCTAACTATCCAAATATTAAGTAAATAGTTGTCTAAATGTCCAAATCTCTAAATGCTAATGAATTAACATAAATATATCGTGATTCGTGTCAAATAAAAGGTCTGATTGAGTACATTACGGAAATATACAGGTATCTATATGAATAAGCTCATAAACCACAAATATTTCATTAAAATAAAAAGTGATAAACAGACATATAACTACAATAGTTCACTTTCTGTAACGGCAGCCGTGTTTTTTATTCTTTTTAATATATTTACTTGTTTTTATATTTTATGTTTGAAGTAGTTCCAATGAAGTATAATAGATGGCTATGTTCTTTATTAAATGATATGTTTAATTATTGTCAGTTAAGCGAGAATAAATCCCTGTCAGATTATGTCCCTGTTATTCTTGTACATTTGTATTTTTTTGAGCCCAAGCTGGTTTGTCTCTGCCGTCCTTCTTTATAAAATTTTACTCACTCTATTTGAAAGTCCTCCGCGCATGGTTTACATGGGTAAAAATGTGCAAAAGTACTAAAAAAAGTCATCATCGATTGGCGCTGCTCAGCCGTCGGGGTAACTGGATAATATGCAGCCATCGTATGAAGAAATCCCCATGTTTGAAGTCCGAGGTCATCTTTATCCAGAGGGCAATCTTTTCGTCTGGTCATGCCTTCCTTTAAATTAAAAAAAAACTGTTTTAGAATTGTCAGTATTTTTTACACGACTGCCCAACAAAAAGGGAGTGTAACGTGTTCAGGGTTCATCTATATATGTTTTCCGTTTCTTTATTCCACCATAAATTCTAAACGCTTAAACCGATTTAGAAGTGTGTGGTATTGTTAGAATCGATATGTCATCCTGAGTGTCATAGGGTACATTGACTGACAAAATATCAAGTAAGCAGTTGTCTAAATATTCAAATGTCAATAAATTACCATAAATAAATCATGTTTAGTTTGAAATGAGATTTATGATTGAGTATATTCCGGAAATATACATGTATTTACATGGATAAATACATAAACCACAAATATTTCATTAAAAAACGTAATAAAAATAATTATAAATACAATACTTCACTTTCTGTCGTCGACAGTCGTGTTTTTTATTCTTTTTAATATATTTACTTGTTCAATAATATCTCATCTTCAGATGATATTGACGATTTACAAGTTCTACAATGCATCGGAAGCTTACAGCAATAACACAAACTATGTACGATGACTACTAACTTACACAGAAATATATATCGTCTGTCTAGACTCTATATATTGAAAGTCACTGAACTGACAAAACAACATTTCTTAGGAGAGCTATTTGAAAATTGTTAAAAATTTTTTAAAATATTACCACGATATTTACTTTGATAAAATAAAAATTATTAACCCTTCAGGCCTCGGCCCCTCAGCCGATTGACAAGTTGCTGTCCCAAAAAGTTTTAGTAAAAATTAGTAAAAAAATTGAATTACGACACTGTCTCACCAAAACATTAAATACTGCCAAGCCCTATACCCATAATTAAAATGAAACATTTTAACATAATAAAACATAATAAATTAAAACAAATTAAATTAAAATAAAATTAAAACGGGGCCGTCACGCTGAATCGTGTTGTGGCCGATATCGGCCAATCGGGGCTTGAGGAGTTAAAAAAGAAATAAAACAATTAGAAGACATATATATATGTATTAGAATTATCAAAATGAAAAATTTCATTGGACTATTATTTGTTTGATAAATTAATGAGTAATATTTCTAAAATGACTAAAAATATTTAACTCAACATTTAATATGAGCTTAGTGACTTTCTGTAATAGACGCCATTAAATGCTGAGTGGTCATTTCATTCTCTCTAGCACTTTACTATGTACGACTGTCTCGCACAAATTTACTAAGAATTCAGTCTCTTGTGGGACAATCCTTAACCCTTGGAGTAAATGGGTATTTTCATGGATGCATCTGTCTCTTTTGCAGGATTTTTGGCGACATCGACCTTAAAGTACTATAACTACGAAACTACTACACCAATCATAAAAAGAACAACTGCACAATGATTGCATTGAAATTTCGAATATAGAATATTGAAATATCCTTTTGTAAAACAATTAGATAATTATGAATAAATATGAGAACGTCAAAGAAGTGAAAAAAAACGCGGAACCAGATCTGGTCGTATCATACTCAACGGATAATTGTTTCAGAACCAGATTTGGTCGTATCATACTCAACGGGTTAATGGTCGCTTTAGGCCTATTGTCCATACACCTTTTTTTCGCCTTGATAATTCACAGTTAATTCGCCGTATCTAGGTGCGGTCAGTGGAGTATGTCAATGAATCACTATGAAAGCTTGTCCTTGTATGCATCATGTTTATCGCTTGGCGAGCCGTGTTTATTTACGGCGAAATTTGTTTCAGAGGTGTATGGGAGCGTATGAGAGTTCGTTCATGGAACCGGACATTTCACAGCGGACAATTATTTCGACCTTGTATGTATGTAAGTGGTGGTGAACGGTTTCGTGCAGCTTGGGCCACAAGATCCATTTTGTTCTCGGATCGGCTAACTCACGATTCAGCTCCTATTCAGAAGCCTCCTCGAGTGGAAGGCTACCCCGGGTAGGACTCCCATGTCTCAGGCCTCAGAGCTGGTGGACCGGTTTCTCCCGGCGGGATTGCATTCCGGCGCCACTGGACGGTTTGGTCGCACCGGTCGACGAAGCCAATCGGCTGTGCATTCTGACCAATTGCTGAAGGGGTCTGGAGACTATGGAAATATACTGTTTCCTAAGCAGCGGGGGTGTATGTTGACCTGTTGTCATGATACTGTCGAAATGACCTTGGGCCACTAGATCCCGTGTGGCACTACGGGCAAAGAACGCCCAGGTCCGCGATAAATTCAAACTGAATTACCGCTGTAATACAAAAAAAAGGCAAAGACTACTAAATTCGATCATTTTAATGCTATATCGGAAAGAAAATGGCATTGGATTTTTTTAATTATTTTATTTTTAAAGTAGTTTTTTATGTTTTTTTTTTAAACTAACCTACAGACAAATAGGTGTTTATGAATTGTTTAAAAAAATAAACTAACTTAACCTACCGAAATGTAGGTGATTGGCACTTCTTTAAGAGGCCTATTACAAAATAGCGTAGGTATTCTTTTAAAATGAGTTTAAAAAATGAACGCATTTTTTTTTGGATGTAACTATAAAAGATAGGATAAATAAATAAAAAAATAAATAAATAACTATTCAACCCTGGGAGAAAACCGCGGCACTGAGCGCTCTTCTCTTGCGCAAGCAAATATATACACAATTTCTAATTGTTTTTTGCAGTGTTTTCTCCTTTCTAATGACAATAATTTATATTATGTCGTATTGCTAAAAGAGTGAATTTTAATATAGTATAAGTATTATATAAGAATCTTATTTTATTTCTGAGAAAATTAGAATGATACAGGAAGTTTTTTTTTAAATTTTGTGTAATTGTAAGTAATGTATACCTTGGATATGTGGTCAAAAAACGAAAAAATAAGGCCGCTATGGTCAACAAGAATACATGACGGACATAAAAAAAAATAGTATACGGTTTTCGTTGTAGTGATATTACTGTATTAAGGAGCTCAAAGTTTGCCTTCCGAGCGTTTTACGAATAACGACTTTCGGAAAATGGGCTGAATAAGTAAATAATATTCGTTATATCTAAAATTAAAGGCCGCTATGGTCAACATCAAGAAATGGTCCAGGTAATTCAGTAATTAAAGTTTGTAGAAATCTCTTCATTTCTTGGAATTAGAACGCCAAAAATCCACTTTTCTTGCCTTTCTGGAAAAAATATGTGATAGGGCTCTTAAATGCCTATATTTCTCTTATTTATTGAGTCCGATAATAGATAATCGCAATTTCGGAATCATAGTAAGTGAACATAGTCGGGTGATGTAAAAAATCAAAAATGTAGAACTGGTAGCAATACCTAATAAATACCTAAAAAACCTCGGATGCGCAATATTTCAAGACAAAAAATAATTAATTTACATAAATAAATAAAAAAACTCACTTTTTAAGATTGTTTTAAAAAAAACTAACTTAACCTACAGCCATTTAGGTGTTTATGTATTATTTGAAAAAAACTAACTTAACCTACCGAAATTTTGAACTTCCTAAAGTGGGATTCTCGATGCCAGCCAGACCGAAGTTTGAGCGGCTGCCACCACCATTACATATAGTCATTGACGCGGCGCGGGCCCGAGTTCGGGAATTAATATCTCCAATTTAAGAAAAAATGACCTCATGCACTTTTTATATGTAATGTAAAATATCATCAGCTATGTACAATAAAATTTTGAACTTCTTAAAGTGGGATTCTCGATGCCTGCCAGACCGAAGTTTGAGCGGCCGCCTCGCTCATTAAATATAATCATCGGCGGAGAGCGGGCCCGAGTTTTTGAAATAATATCTCCAATTTAAGAAAAAATGACCTCACGCACTTTTTATATGTGATGTAAAATATCATCAGCTATGTATAGTAAAATTTTGAACTTCCTAAAGTGGGATTCTCGATGCCAGCCAGACCGAAGTTTGAGCGGCTGCCACCACCATTACATATAGTCATTGACGCGGCGCGGGCCCGAGTTCGGGAATTAATATCTCCAATTTAAGAAAAAATGACCTCATGCACTTTTTATATGTAATGTAAAATATCATCAGCTATGTACAATAAAATTTTGAACTTCCTAAAGTGGGATTCTCGATGCCTGCCAGACCGAAGTTTGAGCGGCCGCCTCGCTCATTAAATATAATCATCGGCGGAGAGCGGGCCCGAGTTTTTGAAATAATATCTCCAATTTAAGAAAAAATGACCTCACGCACATTTTATATGTGATGTAAAATATCATCAGCTATGTATAGTAAAATTTTGAACTTCCTAAAGTGGGATTCTCGATGCCTGCCAGACTGAAGTTTGAGCGGCCGCCTCGCCCATTAATACAATCATCGGCGGAGAGCGGACCCGAGTTTTGACATTAATATGCATAGTAAAATTTTGAACCTCCTTAATTATGATTCTCGATCATTAGCAGACTAAAATTTGAGTATCCGATTCGGTCTGTTGCCTACTCTGCTAAATTAGACAGGCATAGTTTGTATTTCCCGCGGGAGCTTTAATATTTATTTTCAGTTGTAGCATAATTTGCGCGTTGTCATTGGTGGACTGATATTGGTTTGCTATACGTACGTATGTTTATATATATCGTTTTCTGGCGCCAGCTTCAGAGACCTATGTATGTATGGGTTTGACGCTTCTTTGAATGCCTATATCTCACTTATTTATTGAGGCCGAATAAAGATTATTGCAGATTCAGAATCAGCGAGTATACTCGGATGACGTTAAAAAATATACAATGTAGAACAGGTTACAATGTAGAACAGGAACATTTATACCATATTTTTACTGCTTTGTACGTGAATTATTGAAGAAAAAAATATGTTTATACTATTACATCGTACAGATTGGCGAGTCTGCAGGAAGAATAATATGGCGAAGCACAGGTACTTACAGTGACTTCATTAGCTTTACTGACGTCAGGTTCTTTAGGCTTGAAAGAAAACATCCTCGACTTTGTCCAGCTCTTAAAATCGCTGCAAGCTCTACACGGTTCCTCCCCGTTCGTATGACCACTCATAGCCGGTGGCATGATCTGCACTTATGCACTTTTTATTCGACGTTGCAGAACTGACGAAACTTATAGTAGAATGGCGAAATTAAGTACATAGCAAGCACCTCATCCCGACGATGTTAAGATTAAACTGGTGAAATAACTCGTTACTCGTGCTGTTATTGTAATATTTATCACTATCCTAGCTCAAAAACTAATTTCCGAAATCATATTTTTAGGTTATGCAGAACTGATAAACGAAACGTCAAAATGACGTTAAGTGTTACGAAATAGTTACAAGAAATACCAGCAGATGTCGCGCAACAGAATATAAAATTGCCATCTGTGATTATTCTTCGTAATTAATGCAAAATAGCTTCCGTATATTTATATATTTTTTTAATTTGGTAATTAACAATTATCTACAGTAAATAGACAACAATGACAATGTCACAGCTGGGAATCCAGTAGCAAAAAACTGATGACATGTTATGCCCAAAACGGTTAACAAAATAGAGAACGGGAGTGCGAAGGCAGGCTGTGAGTGAAGGCGTTCACCGAATAGAAAGAGATAGGGGCATGTGGGGCCCTCCTCTATCCTTGTCTAGTGACGTATGCGCGTTTATCCATAGCATAGCAGTCTTATGGCGTCGAAGCATTGCCATAGTGATATAATATACGCATTGCCATATGCCATTGATAGGATATAATAATATGCCATTGCCATGGGTGTCTGTGAAGGCAAGATGGAGGGGGTACTATATGCTGCTGTCTCTTTCTATTCGGCTGACGCATTCTCAGGCTGGTCACGGGGTCTAGTAGTTATATGTCACTGGTTATGCCAGAAACTGTTGCCAGTGATCCTATTTTAGCATCGCCTAACTAGGCAATTATATTTTCTTTGACTACCTACTAGGTGTTTACACGGGCTTACGCTTTACACCGTGTTTACAAGGGCTTAGTAGGTAGTTGTCACTTGTCATTGATTGTACAGTCTGTATAATCAATGGTAGTATGCTAGGTTTACATAGGTTGCTTAGTATTTGTCACTTAACGTAGTAGTGCTTGTCGCTAACCTGCATAGTGATCTCGACAAGTAACCGTTTACCCGTTGGTATCAGCAGAAAGGTATTAGTGGCACGACCTCTGTTCAAAATGGAACTCCGCCGCCGCCCTATTTTTCTAAGGATTTAAATTACTGGATGATTTTTTTAGTTGTTTCGGGATTTCACCAGTCTGCAGTCATAATCACTTGTCATTTCAACTTCTCACTAACCCTCGCTGCAGTCTCCACTCGAGTCAGCAAGTAACAAGTGCTTAGTAATTTGTAATGGGAAAAGTCACTTGTCGCTTAGTATATATGATTGGCTTCTAATTACTAACACTAGCAGTTTTACTATAACTAAGCACTAATCCTAAGCGCTAACATGCTGAATCAGCATGTTTACATGCAAAGTATTAGTTCAAGCCACAAGTACTTGTCATTAGCTACTACGCCCGTGTAAACCTAGCATAAAACGCACTGACCTCTATTACATTACACTAGTACTAGTACATTACACCAGTGTTCCGCAAAGTGTGCCGCGGCACACTGGTGTACCATGGTCATTAGTTGATGTGCCACGAAGAACTTGTCAAGTTTTGTGAAGGTAATGCAACCTACACATAGCTAAGAGTTATGCGAGCGAAGCGCTTCGTAGCACGCTTTATAGCAAGCTTTCAAAGCGTGCTATTGCAAATCTCTTACCATTTGTCATGAACACTTATGCGAAATGGGGGTTTTAACTCTCGCTACGATTAAATTAGAAAAAAAGAGAACGCCTGAGGACGATCGACGAAGAGATGAGAGCTGTCTTATCAACGATTGCTCTAAAGTTTGATCGCCTGTGCTCAGTTAAGCAGGCTCACATTACTCATTAAACATGTTTTTATATTATATTGGTTTTAATAATAGATAAATATTACATAAACATTGTTTTTTTCTTTGGTGTACCTCTACAATTCCTTGATTTGGTAGGTGTACCTTGAACACAAAAAGTTTGCGGAACACTGCATTACACTACTGGAGAGTTGTCACCAACAATGGGCGAACAGTCACCTCTGGAAGCTACAACGATATTGATCATTCTCTCAACCTGGAGTGAACGAAGTGGAAGTTGAACCAGCGAGCAGCCTTCCGCCCCACTACCAAATTTGGCCGGATTTCTTAATCCGCCCGTCTAGTTACAGGTCCGAAGTCCCTTGTGCGGCCTCTACCTGATGTTAGCGGTAATTCAGTTTGAATTTATCGCAGTCCGTGGAGTCCTTTGCCCATCTGTTCACTTGGGAGCTAATGGGCCCCTGTTACAGTTGGCCACTAAGACCCATTTGTTCAGGGTCGGTCAAACTGTGGGTCAACACCCATCCGGCAGCCTCTATGTAGTGCGAGCCCGGGTAGGACTCTGGCTTGCGGGCCAGTTTCCACCAGGAGACAAACTTCTGGCGCTCCTGGACGATTTGCGCACTCTGTGGAAACAGTACTGTCTCCTATAGAGGGGAGTAGTTGCTTTACCTTACGGCGACTGCTCTTGAAACGACCAATCGGCTACCCGATTCCGGGTAGCAGCCGGATAAAGGGAGTCGTGGTGCGCGATAGATTCGGCAAACGCCATATCACCGCTTCGTGGCGAGGCTGAGGTGACAGGTTCGCCCCGTTGTAGTTGACAGCTCTAGTTGTTCACTTGGGATTGAGTAGCCAATGGGTCTTCTCAAGAGTGGGTGACATAAAGTCAACATCCACCCCCGCTTAATAAAGGACACTGTTATAACACAGTCATTATAATGACAATTGACGAATTTTATTTGAAATCTAAAAAATAAGAAATGCAAATTTTGTAGAAACAAATTTATTTTTGAATAAAAGCAAATACTAATAAAAATTTCACCAAGTTTATAAATAAAAAGGAACCAATTAAATGATTTCTTCTGATTTCAGAGAAATGTAATGATTATTACAATGATAATGTTTCTTCTGATTTCAGAGAAATCTAATGATTATCACAATGATAATATTAATATAAGCCTATAAAAATATCACATCTCAGCTACACACTAACAAAACACAAAGAGAGGTTAGTTCAACGCACAAAATTAAAAGTGTTTTTTTAATAATGCCACACAACCTAGCTATAACTATAAATAGTGTGAAATAATTACTGATGTCCGGCAAAATTTACGGAGATCTTTGTGAGGTAACTATTTTAAAATCGGAAATATCATCACAACCAGCATGAAAAAACCTTTTTTTTTTTAGTATTAAACAATAACACTGAAAGCTTACATTCTAATTTCAATTTGATGATTTAGAGTCAAATATTTCAGCGATACAAAAATATTGCACTTCAAAATAGATGAGATATCGAACACAATTTGAAGTTTTCCTGTTTTTCTTTTAATTTTACTTAACAATAGTGACTTAATTATGTTTTATGTGCCCAGTTCAAAACTGAATTGAGATAAAATAAAAATTAAAAGAAAGAAATATCACATAAATGTAGTACAAAAATGCTGCCAACTTTATAAACGATAAAATACTGCAGCTGGTTTTATTGAGACTTTAATTTAAAAATCCTGCAAATATTGTTTTTAAATTAAAAGTAATTTCTATTGATTTCTACATCTGAAAGAGTTGCATTTGTAATTTAATTATTTTCAAATTTATGATCAAAATTTTACGATATATTCCTTATAATATAATGGTGACTAAGCGGTGGTTGCCATAGATGAATATTATAAAACTATGTCATACTATTCCAACAGAATATACCAGTGAAAAAAATATTTATTATGTTGTTTGATCTGAAGAGTGCGCAGAGAAAGAGGGTTTTTTTATAACACGGTGGACGCATCTGTTTGGTTTTTTATAGTGACAGTCCCCGCACACTCAAGCGCACTGTTCAACACAAAAATAAAAATTAAAGACCTCTCAGTGTGATTGCATTGGAAACATTTCCATCTAATAAGTAGATGTAAGTCCCTTCTGTAGTCACAAGTGTCTAGTTTTTAGATGTTTTGTCTTAGCTTTCCATACCCTATTCAGCAAAACAAGACTGTAGGCATGTGTTGTCTTTTTCAGTTTAAGAGCGGTGAAGGGAGAGAGAACAGTAGATCAGCGTATCTTAGTGATGGGCATTAATGCAGTATGATTGATTTTAATTAACATGTGATAAGGATACGGTTAGCATGCTGTTATTGCTAGTAATAATATGAATTCCCCCATACAAATAAAGTAAAACCTGCTTATATCGAACCCGCATATAACGAATTCCCGCATATATTGAATATTTTTTGCGGTCCCTTTAATTTCCTATGCTGATAGTGTTAATTTTCCCGCAAATATCGAACCCGCTTATATCGAATTCCCGCTTATTTCGAACCAAATTTTCGATCCCTTGGTCCAAATTTTACCCAGATATATCAGAGATCTTGAAAAAAATGCCACAACACTCCGAATTTTTTGAAGTATGTTGGATAAAACAAGGGAAAAGGCAAAGATTACAAGAAATTTCACATTTATAAATGATAAACATGTTTTTATTGAACGTTTAAGTAAAAAAAAAATAGGCCTGACTAGATGTTATTAAATAGAAAATTACAGTACAGTTCACTTGGACTCAACAGAAATTGAGTAATGTGCTCATCACTTCTTGAAAGTCATCAAGGGTTGATTGCTTAAGGTGTTGGGTAGCTGCAGAGATAGTCAGGTCCTCTACTTTGTCCAGCATCCTGAATATCTCATCGGCTTTGGTGAGCTGGCCAGCATAACGCCGGAAAATTAAAACTGTGAGGCTAGTAGTGGGAAGACATTTATTACAAAGACATTTATCCCGCTTATATCGAATTTTTACTCCGACCCCCTGAAATTCAATTTAAGCGGGTTTTACTGTATCATCAAATCCCCCTTCCCCCGTTTGCTAGTTTGCTAACGTCTGCTCACCTACATGATGTTAATTAAAAATTATGTCGTAAATATAATGTCATCGAAAACTTGAACAATCTAAAGAATTATCGCGCGAATGCACTCACTCTGCTCCACGGGCATTTTTAAAATTAAAAATTCTTTTCGAAATACCATAATAATAAACACCGTAACTTGAGCAATTAAAAGAAGAAAAATAAACATCACGATCGTCTCAATAAAATTCGATTCCGCCATTTTAAAATCGAGAATTGAAAAATTACTGAAGTAATAAAATGAGGAATATCAGTTTTGACTACGAAAGAAGGAGGAAAGTCAGCATCATTTTGGTTTTGAGGGTAGTTTTGGGACAATCGAGAAGTATTCATCTAATGTTGTGTTCTCTGTATTATGAAGATAATAAAGGTAACAATAATCTTTGATTTGCACTTCAAGCTTCCATTGTTTTCTGCCTATTCTTTCCCTGTTCTAATTGATTTTTATCGAAAAAACAACCCTTTGCCCCTCTGAAAGTTATCATTTTTTTTTATAGGAGATACATTATTGCAATAATAAATATTATACCAGAATAGCTTCCATATTCACTATTTTTTCGTTGGAAAATAAATATGTAAAATAAATATGTGTATGAATATATGAAAAGAATAGACAACCACCGCACTACACCGCAAGCAAAGATCGACATGTGGCAACAGCACCGGCAGCTTTGAGTCTTCTTAACGTAAATAATCTCGAGGAGTTACTTTAAGTCTATATGATGAAGGGTCAGCTTAAGACTAGAGGGAGAAAAACTTCAGGAAGTCGGCTGGCGGTATGGGATGCGGCGGCAGCGGCCCGCCGGCCTGATTCAGTCTCTCTCGGTACTCCGGACATTGATCCGCGATGCACGGGTGGCCCAGCGACCTCCAGAACAGACACTTGCAGTGCCTGCATAGAGAAAGCGTCTCCGCATACTGCACGTCTTCCCGAAGGCCGAAACTCCTGAAAAAAATCATATTCAAATATATTCACAGTAGAGCACCAATTGTCCAAACTAATTGCGACATGGGTTTCGAAGTGTATTTATTTTCTAACAAAACTATTTGCTGTTAATAAAAATAAAACATTTTGATCTTGTTAGTCAGACATCTAATTAAAAAAAAAGTAAAATAATCAAATTTAAGTTAAAGTAGTTAAATTATTTATATAGCGATTACAAAATAATAAAAACAGAGAAAAAACGACACTGGATGACTATTCCGATAGCCGACCTATACAGGGTAATTCCCTGACGCAGCCCAAACAGAAAAATATGTAAATATGGGTACAAGAGGAGAACATAGTTGTATCCAGTCGGAAATAAACAGGACTGGCTGGTAGAATTCACGCACATTTTGCTAGGCCTACGCACATTTTGCTAGGTCTATTTTGCCTAAATTTGGTATCCTCAAGGTGATAACCCTAACGGGAGGGGGGGGGGGGGAATAAATCAATCAATCAATCACTCAAATTATTTTAAAACCATGATGGTATAGAACAATTACATACATAGTTTTTATCTTAAAATTACAACAACTAACATTTCATTACAAAATTTTAATTATAATAATCAAATATTCCATAATGACTAGACATATGTAGTTGCAGACGCTTCTATAACAATTTAAATCCTTTTAAAAAGAAACCCACTTCAATAATTATGTTTTAAAATTTCACTAAAAAAAAATCACTAGACTGTAAGATATCACTATAGCGATAAGTCCGCCATTTGTGCATAAATTGTCTTTTTTATAAAACCAGCGTAATATTCATTAGGTTATGTTTTTATAGCACAATAAAGTTATTCTATTCTATTCTATTCTTATTTTAAAACCCTTTTAGTGCTCCCAAAAACAGTTTTTTTACATTTTAGGTATGTAATTATTTGGGTAGATTGTTATACATATATCTCTATGGAGGTATATTCAATGCCCGGTCTATATAACATTTCGATTGATGTTGCCAATTCATGGCAGTATTATTTCTGGTTCCTTCGGTTGAGCTTATTATGTTTAGATGTCATATTTTGATTTTATTTTAAAATATTTGTTTGATAATTTGATTATTACTATTGTCTTTTTGTTTGTTTATAAATTTGTATCATGATTATTTGACTATAAATATTTTGATTTTGATTATTTTGATTTGTGAATTTATTTGATTTCGATTATTTTGATTTTTTAAATTTACATTTTTAGATTTATTTGATTTGGTTATCGGTCTATCGGCGTTAGATCTGCCTACAAAAATAGCAAGCAGCTGCATGCAGTGTGTCTGATTATAAATTATCAAAATGAAAGGAGAATGCCACTCTTTGGGCCCAATAACAATTAAGTATATGTCAAATGAAAGATATTTTTATGTATTTAAATTACTTATCTTTTAGCTCTTCTTAATTCGTTCCGGACGAAAATGTATATACGGCAATCGATTACGATAATGGTTGGTTTTACTCATCGCGTCAGATGCGAGACGAAGCAGGCGGAAGGGCTACAATTGACTCACGCAACTCAGTTGTTGTTTGGCTTTTGTTTCATAATGTATCACTTTTTTTTCTGTATTATTTTTTTTATTTTGTGCAATAACGAACAAATAGTAATAATAATAATACAGAGATAATAATATTATTAAATTCGAAATTTAAATTCTAAGTGTCAACATATTTTAAAATTTTCTCACCTCTCAAAAATAATTAAATAATAAATTTAGTGATTATAGTGCAATTCCACAGTCTGGATTCACTCGCGGTTAACACGGGATGCATCCCGAAGGATCTTATCGGTCTGAGCTGTTCACTTTAAATATTCGACCAGCGTGTCTATGGACAAAGTCAACCATCGAAAACAAGCGAGCTGTCGTTACTGGCTGGGGGCAGATCGACTTTGCTGAAGATACATCGGACGACTCACTGAAGGTGGTGGTGGATTTGATTGACCAGCCGACCTGTCGAAGACTATATGCAAAGACTCTCAGAAGGAGGTTACCGCAAGGTATAACGGACGATCAATTGTGCGCTGGCAGCTTAGAAGGAGGACGAGACTCTTGTGGAGGCGATAGTGGTGGACCTCTGCAAGTGACGATAGCTGACAACCAATGCCTCTTCAACATAATCGCCGTTACCAGTATTGGAAAGAGCCCTTGCGGAAGTGCTAAGGAACCTGGCATATACACTGCTGTGAAGAGTCATGTGAAATAAATGGCGTTTTAGGAGTATGTCTACCGCCGGAAAATTGACCAAAAACTGACGGGGATTTGCCAAAAGGGAAACTATCACAATTTTGTATAATGTCGGAACAAGAGACTGTATGCTGTATTCAACACAGCCCCATGAGCAACAACACGAGATCATCAGAAAACCAGGATAAATCCAATAATGCATCTTCTACATCACCGCCTACTATAACAACTACCAATAAGTCACCGGTCATCTCTACAATAGCTCCAGAAAAACCTCAAACATTACCACAAGCCATAACTACTAATTTCATAAATGACAGTGTGGAAAAACGAACTAAATCCGAAAAAAATACTCCGAAAAATATCTCTGCAATATTGAGTACAAATTTAACAATGACAGCCATTGCTGTGTTGGCGATTAATTAATTTATTTTATTTTATCTGCATCCAAACTTTTCTCCGAGAGTGCACCCGTGGTCGCGCGCCCACCTGTGCACTATAATATAGCCTGCGCACTTGACTGCTTCCAACCAATGGACTCTGAGAAGACTAAAGAAGTCACTAGAATCTACAATGCAGTCGCTATGGCCGAACACGGCTAGAAGGATATAATAATATTATCTGTTAACAGACATTTTTCATCAGAGACCAAATAATTGAAATATATAAAACTAATACCATTAAGATACTAGAGGTGATATTTGTTTTTAACACGCTGGCTGCAATGCCATTTTTGATGGATTTTCATCCAGGGCGTATGAGGTCTTTTCAGGGCAAGGTTGAACTTCTTTACAGAGCGTATGAGACCTACTTGGCCTCACAAAATAGGTTTTTGATTGCACCGTTGGGATAGACTTTGTAAGGGAAGCAATATTCGTCTCTGTCATACCCAAAGAAATGTGAACATAGTCGTCCCCCTTGAAACAGCGCAATTTTGACTGCCGCATTTGCGAAAAGTAATGCATGCGGCTTTTTAGACCGCATAACGCGATGGATGTGTTAAATATGACTAAAATATGACTAAATATATATATATATATATATATATATATATATGCTACTCTCAAGCTTATTGGTTGGTGAGCCCAAGGCTTATAAAAATAGTAGCATTATCATTTCCACTAATTGTTTCAATTTACAATTACTTCGAAAATAATAAAATATCTATTAAAATATGGACTATTATATCATACTATATGGATAATTATTGTAAAATTTTATTTTATATATTTTTTTAGCCGTCATTACAAAAAATATACTAAATTTTTGTTTTATTTCAATCATCACCCTACAAAAGACTGCAAGTCAATAACTGCCAAAGTAATAGGCTTTCATATGAAAACTCCTTCAAGTCGCCCGAGAATACTCGTGGGTGGCAATAGTGGTATAACGCCAAGCCCGAGATGACTCGGGATTGGTGTTACCCCCTCCGTTGCATCGCGACCCGCACGGGTTTCGTGTGTAGTACGCTTAAATTGCATCGCGACCCTGTCGGGTTTCATGTCGCGTTCACTGCCAGAAATCGATTTAAAAATCGGAATGAGACGCATACCTTTCGTTTGGTACGTTAGAGTATAGAAGAAGATACATTTGCGCATGATAATCGATTACAGAGCGCGTGCTCCAAATTTCAATATAAAACGATGCCTGCAAAGGCCATTTTACGTCTGTCATTTTTCGACACGCGCACGGCTTTCACGGAAAGTGCTATTTTGGTGTTTTCTGGTGCGAATTTTTCAAGAAAAGTGAGTAATTTCCTTTCTAAAAGAATTTGTGAATCAGCATTAGTGATTTTTCATGTTTTTGGACTATCTAAAGTGTTTGTCGAAAATTTCACTGAGAACACGAGGTTAGAGTTTTTGGTATATTTAATTGTTTTACGAGATAAGGTTTCAAAGTTCTATATTGGAAATTTCAATGCGATAATTTTACAGTTCTTCTTTTTATGATCCGTATAGTGGTTTATGACTTATGGTCGTTTTTCTCAAGGCTGTCGATTTCACCCTCGATTTCGTAATTTGAAACGGTATGGAGCAGTTTTAACCTCGCGACTCGAGGAGTTAAAATAGCTCTAAAAATTGGGGTTATGAGTCACCCCATGTTACCCCTGAATTACCAGCGGAAGATTAAAATGGAATAATATATATATATTTTTTTTTTAATGGAATCCAAGACTACGTTTCAGAGTCTCAACAAGTGTCATATCCACTTATTGAGTAAATTTTAACATTATTACTTACTTTCTCAACGTATGGAAGAGTGATTTCCAGTCACATTTATCGCCGGGCAAAGCATTCACCTTATTCCTAGCGAATTCTATTTGGGACGGAGAAAAATGGAAGTGCACAAGCTCTCTCCAAATTCGACGTTCCGAACACAGGGAAGCCATGACACTCCACGCCGCAGAGCTTGCCTGTAATACAAAATAAAATACAAATATTTAATACCAGAGAGAGTGGATACTTTCTAGATTGACAAAACATTACACTAAGTACCTCCAAATCCTTATGGTCAGAAATCCTTAGCAAAACTTCTCGGATGCACTCCTCTGGTAGTTGTTGCAGCTTCGGAACAATCTCAGGGCCGGGCTGAAAAAGTAATGTTGCATATCGTTGCTGCGTCTGCAAAATTCGTCATGTGTTTCTTGTAAACTTTACATTAATGAATAATTGCATTTTTGGACATTGTAGATTATACAGGGATTGTCAATATTATGTAAATATTATTATTATAATTGCACGCTACAAAAAAAATGCCCTTTTTTACCACTTTATTTTGATGAAAATGTTATGTTTGGTGTTACAGATAATAATAATTTTGAAGCGAACCTAATAGCTGTAAATGTTTAAATATATAATAAATTAGTATCTGATAAATCAATTTTTTTTATTATTTTTTTTTTTTAATTCCTTTATGATCTTGCAATCTGCCCTGCCCCAGGCGTGTGGGCATTTATAGCTAGAGGTTATGTATTTGCTCTGTCATGAATGGTATTTGCCCAATGGCCAATCCATACTATTCTCCTTATGTTTAAATAAGATCTTGAGGGGCTCTTCTCTTTAGTCTCTTGAAGGTGCGAGTGGTTTTGTCCATCAATTTGCAGGCCAGCTTGTTTGGATGATTTGCCATTCGTTTTGCGTAAGATTTGAGCTTGTATGATGTGTCTTGCTTGACAGTTGGTATCTTCAGGCCGCGATGAAGTTGACAATCGGTGATATACCATGGAGCGTTTATTATCATGTGCAGCATTTTGTTTTGAAAACGTTGCAGTAAAGGACCATATGGGTTTAAGGACACATTTGTAGAGAAGGATTTTGTTATCCAGAGAAAGTTTAGACTTGCGAGCCATTAGCCAGTATAATTTCCTTAATTGTTGGCTGAGTGCTTTTCTCTTGGTGAGGATATGTTTTTTCATTGTAAGTCGTCTATCTAGATAAATGCCCAGATACCGAACTTCTTCGCACTGCGGTATTTGTATTCAAAATTATTGGTTCAAATTTGTATGTTTTTAACTAAAAGCTTTAATTTTTGAAATATCAATGCTGAAACTTACCTCTTGTATGTCAATGCGTTGAGCAATATCGTGAATCCTAGAAATTGTATCGGAGTGATGACCCCAAAGTGCTTTGCTGCCAAGAGGACGACCCCAGCAAGAGCGTCTCTCGTCTTCACACATCGTGCCCAGGGCTACAATTAGGTTCCGGAGAGCTTTCAGGTTCTGCTGGGAGTTGCTGACTGAAATAGGATTTTTAATCATGAATAGAGAAGAGTAATGAATTTTTTAATGCCATTAACCGCCCTATCTATACGAACGTACGAGATACCTCCGCTATATTATCGCCCCAACGCAACAAGCTGTATTACGTACGTTCAAGTACAAAAACTTTTTTAAAAAAAGCCCGAAACCCACAAAGAATCGTTAAATTGTTCCTACGATTCTAAATAGAAAAAAGGATAATAAATGGGTCTATTGTGTAAAAGAAAATTGTCTGGTATATTGTAAACAAATTAAGAAATCTAATGAAAAAAAGCCAATGTTTTTTTACCCACTTTTTGAATAATAACCCAAAGGTAGGGCGGTTAAAGCATCAGTTAGTAACTGTTAGCAACTATTAGCCCTTGACCTTTGTTACGTACACGGCAAAAATATGAGATAAATTAAAGGTATATACTGTATAATTAAATAAAATTATGTTTTACAATGTACATGACTTGAAATTAGAGTGGTATTTTTATAAATTTTCTTCAAAAGAGTATTTTTTTAGAAATATCGATGTTAAATGGCTGATAAAACCCTGAGACGTCTAGTACTTTCCCAAAAAAATACAAGTTGTGACATACACAGTATGTAGAGGGAAAATTGTTTTTGACCAATTTTACAATGGATTACAATGGATCTGGACGGACTTTACAATGGATTACAGTGCGGTTAGATGATCAGTCCTCACGGAAAATTAAGTTAAATTGATAAAACTAATTTTGTGGCAAAAATTCAGCAATGAATGTCGAAAGTTGAGTCTAAAAATTTTTTGAAAAATGCGGCAGCTCGAATTTATTCAGATTGAACTTCCCCAAATTAAATATTACCATATAAATGTAGATCGCATAGCCCACCAGTTATCAGTCGTTTCACGGATGCATGCGTCCTGTAACTTTTAAATGATTGCTCTATCTACACAGTGTAAAATGACAATCATTAAACAATATTGATGTGTTTCACTAAAATGACTGACTGGCTGAAGTTTATCAATACGGCAGCGCGCGCTAAACGAGGAGACGCGCGCTGCACGAGACGCAACAACCTTCATTTTTGCGACCCACGTACTTGTGGCGTGTTCGTTAGAAATATTTGGAAAATATTTTGATTGTTTTAGTGTTTGATCGTTTGAAAAACTTATCACACATCCAGTGTCGTAGAACATGGTGGTCCTATAGCCAGGTAGCAATATCTTTTGACCATACCGACAGTATGTTATACTTTTCTATACTGTGTCGACAGATTTATTGTGATGATAGGTTTATGTGGGTAAATTGATTTATTAAAAGTCATTTTTATGAAATAGCAGACATAATAAAAAAGTACCCTTATATAATCATTATAATAAAGAAAAAAAAAATTAACAACCTTCCTCCGTATCAAATGGAGGAATAGGATAAATGGACAATAAAGGGAGACGGGGACGGGGGGGAGGGGGGGGGGTTATTTATATGTTGAGCAAATGGCTCTTTAGAGACATAGCTTTTAGTTTGTTTCATTACTTCTAGTTTAAATCGAAATATTGGGTGTACCTATGTATTTATCTACCAATAGGAATGTTCACTGCCGTTCTATCGCTAGAGGGCGCAGCGACAACTTAGTTCCTAAAAAATGTGAAGTGAGTGATACAGGTTGCAAGCTATCATGACGAAGAAACCATCATGGTTGGACGAGACTGACACAATAATGCTGATAAAAAACAGAAAAAACAGAAAAAAACTGTCCCTATAAATTAAAATATGTAACCCCTTCAATGTTGCATCTAATATTAATGATTCTAAGAAGAGACCTAGGGAATTGCCATTTTTAGTTTTTAACAGTATTATCGCTGAAAAATGTGCTAACCATTTAGTATCATTACTCGTCCATCAAATGGCCATCAACTCGACAAAAAATTAAGTGGCGTTATTATTACCTTGAACAGCAACTTCCTCAAGCATAGTCAATAATACTTTCTGAGCGCCGCCGGGGAGAGCTGTCAATTTTTGCCCAGACACAAGTAAGTTGAGTAAAGCACAAATGTAATTGAATCGGCGAACATCTCTCACAGCGCTCATGAAATCAAGTCGTCGGACAGCTTCCGTGAGGCCATTGAAACCAGCAATCTGAAACAGGAGATAAAAATATATTATCACGTATTTGTAACCTCATTTTGATTACAAGTTTCCCAGGATATATACTATATAGACTTGTTTATATACTTTTCTATAATTCTACGTTTTTCAATGTACACTAGAGTGGTATTATTATAAGTTTTCTTCAAAAGACAATTTTCTTTAGAAACATAAATAGAAACAACAGGTTTATTACTTTACCAAAAATAATACATCATGTCATACAAAATATGTAAATAGGGAAAGTGTTGTTTTCAAGCAAAATTTAGATATGGAGTTTACACTGGTTCTCCTCGTTTTGAGATATTGCAAATCTAAAAAATAATTTCTTGGAAATGTCTGTGTCTGTCTGCCTGTACCCAATGTATCCTAAAAACTACACAACCAATTAGCACCAAATTATGTACAAAAATAGTTCATTCTAATGTCGACATTTGAAAAGCTGAGGAGATATACCCGCTTTATTTATTTATTGTTATTATGAGAGGACTCATCAAGAGTCAACCCTGGGTGAAGAATCAGGTCATGCTCTCCATAAAAAAATGCATTATCATCGGAACTAATCCAATCTGTAAATTTTCAACTTCATATGATAATATTTGAGAAGATCCCTCAATTCCTGATGAATCCCATCATCAGAACACTATTTTTAACAACCGAATTGATTAACTCCTTCTTTTATTGAAGTCGGTAAAAAAAAAACAATTAATCCAGCTCGAAAATATTCCATAGACAGGATTTATGCCAGATTTATGGACAGAGGGTATATATCTCCCGCTTTATGTTTCAAAATGGTGGCTTTTTTTTTCAAAATTTTAAAAATCATAAGTCCGTTAATACTAGTCCTAGAAAAATAACTAAATGTAACTTAGAATTATCAGGACATCTTCTACAACTCTTGCTTAAATCACTTTTCAACATCATCAGTGGGTTTTGAATTAAAAATGTTATAATCTGAAAATTTCATACTTTACAGGTCAATATTAATGGTAGAATGGAAAACAAAAGTCTCTTAGAATCCTAAGAATATGTACCCCTGTTGTATTTCTTAATATCTTTAGTGGTTTAGGAGTTTAATAATTAAAATTTTATAATGATATTGAAAATTGAACCTGAAAGTCCCGATTATTATAGCCAAATAAATATCAGTTAAATCAAAAATAAGAAAACAAGAGAGATTGAAACTCGTATGCAAATAAATTATCGCCCTTGTTACATAGCCATTACCTAGAACAACAACGCATTGTATGCCGCTTCATCAAGATGAATCTTAGGATAGTATATGATACCGTGTCTCCACCAGATTTCTATTAAATTATTTTGTATTAATATTGTACAGAACATGTTGCCTTTATAAATATCAAAACTACTGCAGTGGCTCGTTTTGTACCTGAAACTAAACAACTTTTTCAACTTTAGTCTTAGTAAAGAAAAAAAATCCCCATGGAAATATTTAAAAACCGCAAACTCAGAATTTGTAGAGAAGGGATACATACATACACTTGCCATAAACTAACGTTCCTATTCTATACAAATTACAAATTTAAAAAATTATTTATTGAGTTCAAATGAGTAGATTCAATATACAAAAGTCTTAACCTAACTAGGCTGCCGCCTGTTCCAAAGTAGACAATTTATTTTAATTATCCTAAGAAATCTATAATATTATATTTATATAAATAAACAAAATAATACTTAATGTAACAGAAATATCTTAATTCACAGGAAAAACCGGCGTCATCCATCTGCCTTGTTATTTTCCCAATCCCATGTGCTATCAGCTAAACAGTTATTCATTAAGCAAGCGCTTCTTGCATTCTACAAATCTAGAGATGACCACGCCCGAACTCAAAACAATCTGAACACAAGAATGTCCGCGAGTATCAATTATATAATTCCGTCAGTCAGGACAACATTTGCCCAGAGACATATATTCTACATAGCCCCAAAATTATATAATTCCCTTAGTGAAGACATGAAAAATTATCCTAACATAAAAATATTTAAAGCAAACCTTAATAGATGGCTACTTAATAAGGGATATGTAAAATCTGATCAACTTCTTTGCAACGCACGACAATTTATTTAGTATCACTTATCTATTTTTCTTAATTAAATTTTATTAAATTACAACTATAAATGTATATATTTATTACATAGCTATATTTTTTATAAAATTGGTATATTTATGTGTATATACAGGTGGTGGGTCCAAATAATTTATTTAAAAAAAAACACTTCATTTCTTAAAATTCCATAAAAATATGCACATCTAGAGACGGGCCAAATTATCGCCTAGTTAGATGTGCTATTGGCAGTAAAGGTCATGTAAGATGTGTTAAACCTCCCTATATTAATTATTAAATAATTTATATAATTATTATAAGATTACATGACCTATGAATGAAGTGTATACCTAATCCTATGTACCTAAATAAATAAATAAAAAATAAAAAATTACCTAATTAAAAATTACCTCGTAAGAAAATGTCATGAAAATTGTCAATAAGCTATTATTTTATTTTAAAACATGATAAAAATTAATATATATTTATATATGTAATAAGTATTAATATGTATTAATAATATACAAAATAAATTCACAAAAATGAAAATAAAATTATATTTAGAAATCATCAATTTATATTACTACATATACTATTATGTTTTTATTATAAAGATTCAATTATCTAATAATGTGTTCAATATCTGCATTTGTACAATTTAAGAGGTAGGCACTCAAACTATTGATTCTATAACATACGAATATTATGAATATTAGCGATGCATATTTATTGTAAATGTGGTGTTAAATTAATTAATTAATTAAATAAATAAATAAATATATTTTTGTAGCAAGAATGTTTTATTTATTTATATATTTATTTATTTCACAAATCAACATTCAACACACCAATTCTTTGAGATTTAATATAGATAAATTTGAAAGACATTAAATATGCAAGCTGAAGCATTAAAAATAGTAAGAGTAACAAAATTAATTAAAAAACAATAACAAAACATTGTATTATACTACATGATTTTAATAAGGCATCTTAAGTGGGCCTCTCTTTTCGAGATCCATATTGATTTCCTGACAAAACATTGTACTTATAGAAAAAAATATTCAGTCTAATTTATTATTTTTGAAAAAATACATAAGGTGGCAAATGGACAATAATTTTCCACATTATTTATAATACCTTTTTAAACAGTGGTATATATTTAGTTCCTTTGTATGACTCGGGAAATATTCTTTTGGAAAAACCTAAATAAAATAGAGAGTACATACACACGGTTCTAAATTATATTTATGGTCTTTGGTCCATGCAGAATGTTTTTTATTTATTTTTGGAAGAATCAATACACTTGTATACTTGTAATGTAATAGGATTAAAGTAAATACTATTTTTGCAATATTTGTGATGAGCCGAGTTGTTAGATGGTTGAATATTCGATGCCAATTCTACAGGTTTACTTACGAAAAAGGTGTTGAATGCTTCAAATATTTCAATAATTTGTTAGAAATCTTTGCCTCAATTTTTAGAGACATTACCTTGTTAATTATTCTATATCAGTTTCCTATTTAAGTCCTTGTTAATAACATGACACGACTGCTTTACTTTATTTGAAGGTAATAACTTTTTTCTGGGTGATTTATTATCTTTTTTTATCTTTTTAGTCATTGTTAATTTAATGCTTATGCTTTAGCTATAGGTGAGATTTTCAAGTAACGATTCATACATTACCTTCTTTTTAGTTTGCATTCTTGTTTAATGTCCTTAAAGATGTGAGTTTTATTTCTGTAATTATAATAAATGCTCTTAGATACCAGTGGGAAAGAGTTTGCTAAGCAATTGCTTACTTTTCCGTGATTCGGTCAATGGGTCTTGTTTTTGTCCGTGATTTCTTCCCCTGGGCAATTGCCCGTTACCGGGGCTTCGTCTGGAGCCGGGTCCATTGACCCGGCTTTCTGGGTGTGGCGTCGCAGGGCTCCGCGCCCTGCGGCAGATATCTTGCGAGGCGCCCGATGGTTCGGGCGCCTAATTGTGAAAGGATATGAAACGGGAGTAGGTACAAGGCATTTTCTGCGGCGAAAGAATGCTGTGCTGCGAAACCCGCGCAGGTGGTCCGCTAATCGAGCAGACTGCGCGGGTACGGCTTCCGCACTGAGAAAAAAATAGATTTCTTCCTATTTTAGCATTTTTTTTTACGGTTTTTAGCAGAATAATAATGTTTCAATCGTAATTTTGTTGAATTCAACGAATTTTGTTGAAACTCCATTACTCGATTTTTTGGTTCACCATGCTCTGTACGGGTAGTACGGCAATAACGGTATAATGTAGCTTCAACATGATTCATGTAACTGACTATAACCTTACGTATGTAATAACATGCTGTCATGGTAAAAGCAAGATCTCATGGTACATGGTAGCTACACCGATAAGCGTCATGTTGATATATACGTACAGACCAGAGTACATGCTATATACGTAATCCCTTTTGAAACATGCGTATTTTCTTGTAATACAGCGTAATATTTTTCTCAGTGCGGACTTCTGGCGATAGTCTCGTTTCGGACGTACCAAGGGGCTTCCGACACTTTCCTCATAAATTGTTTGCTTTCTTATGGAACAAATTATAAGCTTCATTGACATCAGCATTGCCTAGATTCCTCCTGATCGGCGTTAGGCAATTTGATGGAAGCAGCGGCATACTACTGTTATGCAACGGCCGCATCGCAACGACGACCCGCTGTGCGAAGCGCCGCAGACGGCCCGATGAAGCAACAGCGGCAATCGTCGCATCGCCCGCGTTGCGCGCGCCGCCTTCGAACAATGCCCGCTCGCGCACTATCACTCTCATTTCGTTATCCAATTATTATGGGAATCGGCAACAGGCGATCGGTCGTCGGACGCGATCGCTATCGCCCACTCAGCGAGCCACGCGACATGAAAACATGAAGAAAAAGGAAGATAGGCTCTGCATGTCCGACCCGACTATGCCACTTGTTCGAGTCGCAACGGGCTGCGATAAACAGCGAATATTTCACCATGGACACAGAAGGAGCCTCCCCGAAGATTGTGCACATTTTCGACTGCTTAGTCTGCAAACATGAATAATCGGGAGTCCCTGGAAACGGCAAGCCTAAACTTACCGGCCAATTCTTCTACCACCGAACCAAATGACTCAAGATGCCGAGCCAATCTCGTCCGCTGGCTACATAGCTAGTTCAATATGTGACTGTGGAAAGCTTCCCGCTTGGAGGGAGCTAATGGGTCCTGTTGCAGTTTGGCCACTAAGACCAAGTTGTATAGGGTTGGTCAAACGCAAGGGTCAGCACCCATCCGGCGGCCTCCCACCCAGCCGGGGGAGTCTGGAAATAGTAATGTTTTCAATAGAGCGGGGGTAAATGTTAACCTTACGGAAACTGCTCTTGAAACGACCATTCGGCCACCCTATCCCGGGTGAACAGCCGAGCAAAGGATGCCGTGGTCCACGATAGATTCGGTAGACACCGTATTACCGCAAGGGAGAGGACCGCGCAAGCGACCTCGATCCTGTAACCAGTCAGGGATAGGAGACATCCTGATGGTTAATTCCAGACGGAGATATACTTCCAAAATGGTGGTCAGGGGGCGAGGGTACCTTTCCCGGTGCCTCGCCGTAAGGCGTTGGCCTCTGACGGGCGAGTGGCGTAACTAGACCGTGAACCGTTTTCGTCCCAAGTCGTCTACGCTCATCTCACGGGAGACAGAATGATCTAATACCGTTAAAACTTCCTGAGTCGACGGGTTCGCCCGTTGTAGTTAACAGGTCGGTCCATTTCATTTACACGGGCCATAGACAAATTTGGCATGCATTTTTTTTTCAAGCACAGGCCCCTGGCCCGAACACGTTAACGAACAAACGAACCTTAGTGATCTAGTTTCTAGTTGAAATAAAACTAGAAAATAAGCCCGTCCACAACAGGCTTATTGCCATAAGTGAAACTGGATTTCGATTTCAGTTTATTGACCGATCCAAAACAGGATAAAGAACTCTTGTTTGAAGTGGACTGAGCGAAAAATTGATCGCTCGGTACTAAAACCGCCGGAGACAGTAGGTACAACCAATCCCCAATGCCTGTCTCTATGTGTAATCGCATCTGCACCCAGGTATATGAATTTTCGGGACCCGTTAGCACTAAAGCAAGAAAAATAAGCGACGATAACTTCGTCCGGGCTTGTCAGGTTCTTGTCCACGTCACTGATTAGGTAAACGCGACGGAGCGGCGCGGAGCGGCCCGGCTGACGTAACTCCGTTCATTCAGTGGCCTAGCGTTGCCAGTTATGATTTAGACTTGTCGCTGCCAAATGCTTCACTTGTTAATAGCTTAATGTATAAGTCGGCAACGTTAACCAAGCATGTAACGGAACGGCCCGTACTTATTTATTAAACCTCGTACTTCTACGAGATTATGACTATGGATGGAACGTTGGCACAAGACATATTTTTTTATTTAATTTTATAGTTTGTATGCCTTCCGAACAGTCCGTGCAATTAATTGGGTTCGAGCATGGAAGTAAATATCTATCCACTATAAATATATCGGCCATAAAAGTAACCAGAGAAGTATCTAAGCGCCACAGCAAGGCGGCATTCATCAATAGGGAAAACTCGGGAAATTATCGCGGCAAGTCAGCATGTACACGAATGAGCCATTTCATATCGCCGCTTGCAGTATTCTTTGTACGAGCTTTGATCTATAATAGAGCTTGCTCCAGATTCCGCGTTGACTTCGCGCGGATTCTTTCACTTGTGTTTTATATTGTATAAGTTAGAACGACTTTATTGTGCTTAACCCTTCAGGCCTCGGCCCCTCAGCCGATTGACAAGTTGCTGTCCCAAAAAAAAATAGTAAAAAGTAGTAAAAAAAATGAATTACGACACTGTCTCACCAAAACATTAATTACTGCCGACATTAATTAACATAATAAAATAAAACAAATTAAAATTAAATTAAAACGGGGTCGTCACGCTGAATCGTGTTGTGGCCGATATCGGCCAATCGGGGCCTGAGGGGCCTGAGGGCCTAAAAAGAACATTACACTGGTTTTAAATCTTAAATATAGAATTGTCCGACTTTAGTAATATCTTACAGTCGACCATTTAATAACCTAATTTTTACTTGGATCTACGGGTACACATACAAACAATGCAGTTAAATTTGAAAAAAACTAATAAAATATATATACCAATAAGTCAACATTAAAAATTACAATACGCCATTTTTTATTTTTTACAGGTAGGATAATGAAGAGGATGAGGTGGGGGTATATGGTTAGTGGCTGTTTAAAACCAAATATGTTTATTCAACAACGTTTTAAAAGTGAGCAACGAAGGTGCATGTCTGATAGTGATAAAGCTGATTCAATCAACGACCAGAATGGACCGAAAAAAAGTATCTATAAACAGAAGAGTGACGCTGTTTAATACTCAAAAAAACATTCGACTGTAACCCCCCCCCCCTCGTTTCTTTATTCCATGTTGTCCGTTTCTTTATTCCACCATATTCTTGTAAACGCTTGAACCGATTTAAAAGAGTGTGGTATTGTTAGAATCGTTATATCATCTCGAGTATCATAGGGTACGTCAACTGTCTAAATATCAAGGAAGTAGTTGTATACATATTCAAATGTTCAAATTTCAATAAATTAACATAAATATATAGTGTTTAGTGTTTAGTGTCAAATGAAAGGTCTGATGGGAGTACATTCCGGAAATATACATGTTTAACATATATGTTTCATAAAAAAACCGTAATAAAAATAATTATAAATACATTAGTTCACTTTCTGTACCGTGTTTTTCATTCTTTTTAATATATATACTTGTTAAAAATATTTTATTGCGTTTGTAGCTACTTGTTCCGTCTGACTATTCACACTAATCTAAGTATAGACTAAATAATACTGCGCAGATAATGTCAATATATAAAAAAAATGATATCGAATCAGGTTATTAAGATTGGTTATCACTATCAATATTGATCGAACGGTGCAAATTTTATATCAGTATGCAAGGTATGCACAGCTAAAGAGAGTTGTAAATATTTGAATTTTGATCTCAAATTTAAAACATATATTTGAAGAAGGGAAGACTAAAGAAAAAAAACATTTTTTCAGGAGGTAGTATTTTTTCATTAGTATTTATTTATGTTATTAGAGGGTCAGACTGAAAGCTTCCGGAATGAATATGAAACAAATAAATGGCCAAAAATAACTTTATTGTTTCTTAAAATATTCTCCGTGCCCGTTAATACGTATAAACCAAACATAATCATAACCAGTTTCTGAAATTCAAATATTACAGTACAGAACAATAATCATTTTATCATAGTCAAATACTATAGAATATTGTTGAATTCGCCCAATTTAATACACATTATGAAACGTTTAATGGTCATGCAATTCAAACTATTTATCTATTTTTTTTTTAACTTGGTACAATAAGGAAAAATAAATATAATCACGTGTGGCACGACATACAAATTAGACACAGTAAACTATTCGGAATATCATAATTTAGGAAAAGCACAGCTACCTAATAATAAAAATCTATACAATCATAACAAAAATATGATATATAGATATAAAATCAAAACTATTAGGTAGATACAACTTAAAATAAACGATCAATTCAAATAGTCAACGGCACAATTTGGAGTAAATAGTCAACGAACCAGAAGATCATTTGTATGAATAATCAGCAAATTAAAAAAAATACTTACTACAAATAATCAAGAAAAAAAACCATTTCAAGGTAATACTTCATAGAATTATTTGTAAAAATAATATCCAACAGTAATAAAAACATGTTAATTAATAATAAAAAATAATCCATAATGATCGAGTAATACCCGTTTAGAACTGTCGCAGGTCGCTCTGAATCTTTTAAGTAGAGCATTAAAAATACCATTATACTCCGAAGCCAGCAGGACGTGAACGTCGATTGGGGACCACTGGGAACCGATGCTGCAACAGACTTGTCTAAAGCGTTGGATCGTGTCAATCGCTCCAATCGAAATGGTAGGACTAAATCATAGACGCACGCAAGGGGGGGGGGGGAGAGGCAAGATGGGGCTTTTGCTCCCTTCAATCCCTTGCCTTATTTCGCTGATGTGTCATTAAAAGGGACGTCTTGTTTATAAGGCTTTATTAAATAAAAGATCTTATATCGTGGTAGGTACTTTACAAGATCTTATATCGTGGTACTTTACAACTTTTAATACACATTATGAAACTTTTAATGGTCATGTAATTCAAACTATTTATCTATTTTTTTTTTAACTTGGTACAATAAGGAAAAATAAATATAATCACGTGTGGCACGACATACAAATTAGACACAGTAAACTATTCGGAATATCATAATTTAGGAAAAGCACAGCTACCTAATAATAAAAATCTATACAATCATAACAAAAATATGATATATAGATATAAAATCAAAACTATTAGGTAGATACAACTTAAAATAAACGATCAATTCAAATAGTCAACGGCACAATTTGGAGTAAATAGTCAACGAACCAGAAGATCATTTGTATGAATAATCAGCAAATTAAAAAAAATACTTACTACAAATAATCAAGAAAAAAAACCATTTCAAGGTAATACTTTATAGAATTATTTGTAAAAATAATATCCAACAGTAATAAAAACATGATAATTAATAATAAAAAATAATCCATAATGATCGAGTAAAGCGCCAAAATTTAAATACCCGTTTAGAACTGTCGCAGGTCGCTCTGAATCTTTTAAGTAGAGCATTAAAAATACCATTATACTCCGAAGCCAGCAGGACGTGAACGTCGATTGGGGACCACTGGGAACCGATGCTGCAACAGACTTGTCTAAAGCGTTGGATCGTGTCAATCGCTCCAATCGAAATGGTAGGACTAAATCATAGACGCACGCAAGGGGGGGGGGGGGGGGGAGAGGCAAGAAGGGGCGTTTGCTCCCTTCAATCCCTTGCCTTATTTCGCTGATGTGTCATTAAAAGGGACGTCTTGTTTATAAGGCTTTATTAAATAAAAGATCTTATATCGTGGTACTTTACAAGCAGAGTCAAGATTTTTACACAACAGCCAGTAAAGCGTTGGAATTGTCTCTCCCGATCAACGATGTTGTAAATAGCCAAGAGAAGCGCTTCTATAGTTCGTCGTGATCAAAGACCGGAGATTATAAACCGAAATGCGTTGCTTTTGCACCGAAAACGCGTTGCGGTTTATTTGTAGAAAATGTAAATGAGATTTTCTCGGGGGACATTAAGAAGACTGCGACTTCATACACTTAGGTAATCCTGGATTGGATAGGTCCAACTAAAGACGTTGAAATTGTATATCCGGCAAAAAATATTGTTGTGCGTTCAGGTCAATTAGATCCAATTTTCTATTCATGTATGTAGGTGCGTCCGATTTTATATAAGTTAAAATGCCATATTTATAAGAATATCCTCTATTCTACATGATCTACAGAATGTCCGGTGGCAGAATTAGGATTTTAATTTCAAATTTCTCTATAACCGCTAAGCGGAGGAGCAGGGAGGGATTCGCGTTAGCTTTGTCATTTGAGCGGGTTTTTAAGTCACGATGTCGCAGTGGACGGGAGAACAGCGTACGTCTTTCAAGGCCAATGTTTTCAAGGCTAATCGAAGCGTATTTTAAGGCCAATGTTTCGTGTGCAACTGCTCGTCGAAAATTTTTGTCGCATTACGTGATGCCCAAACGAAGATTTTATTGGATCATAGGTGCGAAGGTTCCGGACAACAAGTTCAGCAGCAAACAATCCACGGCTGGGGGCCCAGCCGAGCTACGAGAACAAGGGAAAAATTGAATCGGACCCTATTTTTTTTTTAAATACTCGAGGGCAAGGCAATTACTGTTAACGGTGTTTCTTATCGGCGATGGTTAATGATTATTTTCTGCCAATAATTAGACAAAATCCTGCATCCGCTTCACACACATGGTTTTAGCAAGACCGTAGCGCTTCTTCGTGATTTCTTCCCCGACACATTAATAAGCCGTTTTGATGATATCCTCTGGCCACCCAGGTCGCCGGATCTCACCCCCATGGACTTTTTTCCTGTGAGGGTACCTCAAAAGCAAATCTATCAACATCTATCGTATATCTATCTATAAAATCTAAAATAAAATCAAACATCTAAACAAACATCTAACCAAACAAAAAATAAAATCAACAATCTATATATAAACCAAAATCCCAGCGACTATCTCAGCACTTGGAGAAAATATCGTTCGCTAAGCCAGTGGCATCTCGATATCAGTTATCCAGCGAGTGGCACGGAAAACTGAGGCCAGATTCCAAGAGTGTGTCCGACGTGATGGTCAACATTCAGACGCAATATTTTGTAAGACATAAAACCGGCACTTCTCTTTTTTCTAATAGTAATTGTAATGAATGTATACCCCTTGCAGTGTTTTAATTTTTTAAACTTGATTTCCTAATTCTGCCACCGGACACCCTGTACCAAGGTAGCGACGTCACTTCTACTTGCTTCTACTTACTTTATATACCACCACTCACTGCTCTATTTTTCCGTTCATTCGAGTGCGCGAGTATGCAATACGTATGTCTGCTCCAGTGAGCAGGCGTAAAAAAGAAGCCGGGCTAATTGTTCCGTCGTCGAAGGCACTTTCACAAAAATTCACCATCACGATACGCCAGTAGAAAGCAAGAGTGATACATTTTGCGGGCGCGTCCGCATCGTGCTCTACATGCATCTAAGTAGGGACGAATTTAGTAGATATTTTAGTTGTACTACAATTTGTCAACCAGGATTTTACTACGAAGCGCAATGTGTAGATGGCCTCATAGTTCCAAAAATTGAGTAATTTTCTCATACGTTCAATATTGCAACTTTCGTGATATAACAGTATGATGGCGCTCTAAATACCCCTATACGGTATAACATAATAATATAATATCAAACAAACTTTTAAATCATAGCTCTAAATAAATTCAAGATTCGAAATAAATTCAGAAACGACCAGATTATTGTGAATTTTCAATTATTGTGACATATTACCAGCTAATGTATTATTTATTTATAGATTGACAGTTCAATAATTCGAGACTGACGAGTTCCGAATTTATGTCCAACATAAACGCAGCACTAGACAGATACAAAATGAACGGCTACTCGTTCCTCCTTTTCGCATACTTTATGGACAAAGAAGATTGAATTGGCTAATCCCTCATATATTCAACAAAATTCCTCTTAATTTAAAACCCTATAAAAATGTACAAAAAAAAACAAAAAAAAGAATTAAAAATAGTTGCTTAAAGATAAGTGAAAGTGAAACATGGTGTAAATGATACGAATAAGATTCATATTTTATTTTATTAGCATTAAGTACGTTCATCTTTTTATGTAAATATTATCAAGGGGGTGGCATTCTGTGCCGACTAATCCTTACTAATGTAATTGCAGCAGATATATTATAATATGGTCAAAATGGCCACTTAAGTTGCATTGAAAGTCACTCTATCATAATCTCCAGCAGGTAAGTCCAAGGCTCGGCTGAATTTTATACAAAGCTGTGTTTAAAAAAAATTGGTTAATACATAAAAATAAAATAAAATTATTTTAATATTATTACATAAAGATGACAATTTTTAGTTTGGTATGCAAGTTTCAATACCTAATAATTACGCACTTTAAAGAGTAGATGGCACTCTATCTCTCCGTATTGTTTCAGTGATATAATCAGACTATATAAATAAATTGACCTGCCCAAGCCTGACGAAAATGGCACTAATAATTGAATGCTAATATTGTCACATCATTGGTGAAATTATTGGGCTTTATAACTATCAGTTATTTATGAAAAAACTATTCATTATCATTGTTATTATAGATGGCCAAATAAATTGCTATTTGTTTGGCCGTCAATGCTATCTCTGGAAGTTTAGTTGAGCAGTTGACTGTGCAGTTGAGAATGGTCACATATCGTTATGCCAGCCTGGGGTGACGGGTTCGCTCGTTGTAGTCGACACCGCCCTACTGTGCAGTTGAGCAATCAAATACCATATATAATTATTACTTACATTATTAGCGTTTTTAGTGGATACATTTTAGGAAATTTTAGTCAAGAAAATGGAAGGAACACTGAAAGGGGGGGGGGAAATGATCAATGTAATTTTTTGTGAAAATAAGATACTAATGCTATCTTGTGGCTTGTTCCAAAACTAATCGAAGCATTAATCGATTTTTGAAAGAAAAAAGGACAAGAAAACGTGCAACGGGAAAGAACGATCAAGGTCCACGCGGTGTCGGTGGACTTTGATCGTTTTTTTCAGTCAGGTTCAGAGGTGTGCGGTACCTCGGTGACCCTCCAGTTGACGCTGAGAAGGAATTGTGATGGGAAACACTGATCAAGGTCAATGACTTTTCCAAGTTTTCTCTTTGTTCCGGAGGTATAATTTAAGTCAAACTTGTTTTTTTTAAATTCACATATTCTTATTATTATACTTTTCTTACATTATAGTTTTTTTATTTTTCTGTTTATGTTTGGTTTATAGACAAAATATATTTTTTTCTCAATCAAACTCTCAAAAAAAAATATTTTTTGAGATAGTAAATTTAAATAATGAAATTACCAAAAAATTTAAACATTTGACATTTATCATTTTTTCCTGTAACCGTTTACTTGCGATCGCTTGTCGCAATTATTTTATAACGAAGGGTAAGTAGGCTGGGTTTTGTTCCTAACTATTTTACGGGTGAATTTATCAAAGGGAAGTTTTACTTATTTTGGTATACTTTTCGTAAGCAGGGTTTTTTTGTAAGGATCGGACACATATATTAGTACACATAATACATTTCCTGTTTAGATCAAGAGGCTTTAGATGAGAAAAATAGCTTTGAATTTATATGAGAGTCGAAAGTACGATGTTCGTCAAAGTGAAATAAAAAATTACAATGGCCGGTTATTTGATTAATACATCTGCGCTAGGGATAGAGCTATTTGATTAATATGTCGGGAATAATGTCGGAAGACTTACGGAGTTAAATTTCGCCTGAATGTGTAGGGAAGCAATAACTAATTATGAAATAAGATTAAAATAATTGCGTAGTTATTCATATGTGTTTTTTTTGCTTAGAATTTCTACTTTTGCGAAATTCATGACAGAAGCACGTAAAATAAAGCTTCCGGTTCGGATTCCTTCGATCAAACCATCAATGAACGTTGTGATTTTTATTATTGAACTAGCTGCGCCCCGCGGTTTCACCAGCGTGGTGATGGAAAATTGTGATAATGATGATAGAAAACTATATATCTTTATAAATTATAGCCTATGTGTTATTCTGATGTGTAAGCTATATTATTGTTTCATCAAAATCCATTCAGTAGTTTTTGCGTGAAAGAGTAACAAACATCCATACATACATTCTTACAAACTTTCGCGTTTATAATAGTAGTAGGATATTGTGAAGTATGATCACGTGTCCGAATATAGGGCACGGTTAAAGTGGTCGCCAGTGCTCCAAAAGAGAAATGTTCATATACTTGCTCTCCTCTAACGTGTACTATCCCAATCAACACCATCATATCTCCACGAGCTTTTCCAACCATTAAGTTCCTACGGCCTCATACTTCGGTCAGCCTCTGAGTATTTACTCAAAATTCTTTGTCATAATACTGATTTCTACCCCCACTCTTTCCGTGTCCGTGGTGAAAGACTCTGGAACGATATGAAACTCGTCTTTATTAGAATCATTCAAGACACCTCAAAAAACACTACTTTTCTAAGAAGTAACCAGTTTTTCCCTTTCTCTCTCCTTCCCCTCCCAACTTCCTCTCCTAGAGTATTCTTAGTTTTACATTATTAGTTTTAATTTGTTTAATAATCTTTATTTTCACAACGCGCATGTACCACTGCCCTGAGATTAGATTAGTTGTAAGATATTGATATTTAGCAATCAGGTCGCTTTTTTGTATTTAATTTTTTAAGTTAAAATAGAGAGTTTATAATTATTATTATTATTTGCCTCTCCAAAACGTAGAAACCGTGGGAAAGTTTCCATGATTTTGTAACCGCCAAATTAGTAACAGATGAACAAATCCGCACAAACGCTAAAGAGCAGACATAACAAGACCAGCCGTGAAATTACGTGTAATTGCACCGCAATCGACTCGACCGTCGACTACTGGTTCCAGCGCCGATAATTACGCAAAAAGCGCCACTTTTTGTACGCTAAACGCGTGCCGATTGAAAACTTGAAAGTGGAGAAATGGAAGTAATGGGACATGACATATTGCAACCTCACAAAGCTTCATTATTCGTAGTATTTTTAGCTGCATTCCCGATGAATCTGATTTCGCCGCATGTCTATTTTACTTGAAAATATATAAAGACAATTTCAGAAGAATGGCAGGATGCTGCATCATATATTTCTTGGAGCGAGCTAATACAACGCGAATCCAGCAATTTTGGTAATCATCATCATCATCACCAATAGAGCAACAACTCATTGTCAACCTTAACTTCATCAATAGTCTTCTTTTATTCCAGTCTATCTTGGACTTTGGTTTTATAGTTGTTCACTCCGTATGCATTTAGGTTTTTAACCGAAGAACTAAACCATCTTAGCTTCGGTTGTTCTATCATGTCTCTAAATTCCTAGTTATCCCACGGCTCATCCTATCCTCTCATGTCCTCGTCTTCTTGCAAAATTTCTCTAAATCTTAATTACATTTTTTTTATGGCATTTTTGTTATTTGATTAATTTTTGTTTAATATAAAAATTTTGTTTTGTTTTTTGCTCTAATAGCACCTAAATATTTTCACTTCCACGAAGGTTGGCTGTAAGAGATTGTAATTTTAGCAACAAGTCCGCCTGTTGTATCTTAGAATGTGCAATATGGAATGTCTATCTATCTTGTCGGAGCTATCTTGTCCTTCAGTCCATCAAAGAGTGCGTGCGATTCAACGTTGTTCATTTTTCACTCCCTTTCCCACGCCCTAGCCACCTTAGCCTTCCTATTATCGGGAATCTATCAACATGGATATCATCATACAAATTAATAAAGTTCGTCTTCTCCAAAGCCATCATCATGCAAAGCAGTCCGAAGATTCCGATGAGTATTTTCCATTCAAAGATATCTAGTATATTTTCATCAATGTGCTTTATTCCGTTTTTATTTTATTTTATTTGGTATGTACTCAAAAAAACATTGTTATGAAATTATAATATATACATTCATGACTGCATCAATATCCTTTTTAAACGACGACACAATTAATTTAACAATGATAAAACGATAAATTAACGGTAACTGAAAACAAAAGTAAAGTTGGATTTAAGACACATATAAAAAATAAAGAAAATCAAAAGTACAGTAGGTACATTAAAAACTGTTACTATGAAGGAGCATAAACTATCACGAAATATATCGATATACGATTGTCACTATGAAATTTGTTGTACAGACGACATATACGAGAGATGACGTTAAAAAATCCGGTATTTTTTCTCGCTAAAGGGTGTTTAAACAAGGACCCAGTCTTTAAAAAAAATACCCTTAAGGGTTTTTACATGATTTCTAGACATTTTTTAATGTAATATATAATGTAAACGTACGAAATTACATTATTTGCGTTTTTTCAGCCTTTTAGTTTGAAATGTTTGAATGAGTAAATGGGCCTCAACGTAAAGTGGGCCTATACGTATAGCCTCTACGTAAGTATAGTGCACTAAGATATTGTCAACTAATTAGGTATTACAAAAAAAAATATTCAGTACAAAATTTTATTAAAATCTTCTATTTCTCATGTTTTTACATTGAAAAAAAAACATACTTTACATTCTTTAATAATCAATCAAAATAAATAATATTTAAATATTATAAAATAGAAGGGTTGACTGATAGAATAAGAAAAAGGTTAAAAAGTTAATTTATCCATAATATTCAAAATTTCTGAAATTATGCCTAAACCCGGTTTTTTTCTAAGATCGTTTGAGTTGAGAACAGCTTCAAAGGATATTTTCTCAATACAAGAGGTATCAACCTAATTTTTTTTTAGGAATACTAAGTAACATAAATGTTTAAAGTAACATACCTAACCAATCTACATACATTGTTTTTTCCAAATTTTTGTTTTGATACTTTTATTGTGTGATTATATTGTGTGTATAGAGTGCATAAAATGACTTAATATTTTTATGATAATTATTCATTTTATAAGTATACACATGTACATGGAATCAGTTCTGTTTTTTTTATTTGCCTACCGTGTAAAGCCGAATTTAGTCAACGCTACTGTCAAATGAATATTTCTGTTTGATCAGTTTTATATCAATATATTACTAGCAACTGACGAATTCTAATATGCGTTAACTAGCTTTAATTGATATTCATGCTTTTATTGTATATTCTGAATGAATACTGAATACTGAAATGAATACTGAATATTAAGTTTGCCAACTGGCCGCGTTTTATCAGTTACAAATTTAAAAGCAGACAGTCTTTCCTCGTATCCAAATAACTGATGTTTAAATCCGCATTTGAATTACAGCATTCGCAGAAACTTTCTTTTGGTGGATTCAATGCTCCTTCTGTATTGGTAGTTCATACAATTTGGTCACCTCTCTTATGTCATCCGGAAAGATTTCTTCGGGCCATGGACGTATCAACGCCAAGACGTAACCGCCAGCAATTTCATGAGGTAAAATCGTTTTAATTATTTTATAATGATTATTATAATGTCGTCATAAGTTGATTATTATAGGAAGAGTCCGCCCGCCACCGACCTGGTAGTACAAAATCGAAAGAGAGCCCAATTGTCCGAGCCGACAACCCAAGATCGTTTGATCTGGGACATAAAATTGAGGAGATCCAACCCCAAATAATGGGAATAGAAGAGGACGAAGAAGAAGATTATTATAATGTTAAAACATACTGTATACACTGACCCACCAGACTGTATACCGCGATTACCGAGGTGAAATCTTCGCGGTTAAGTCCTATTGGGTTTATTAACCGCACTGGCTCTTTAGACCACTCGTGCGTGCTAATTGAGCCCTGTAAGCAATTTCTAAGAGGCCAATCAAACGGCTCGCTACACAAGTCTATAGTTTGAAACGCGTGCTCGCTGTTGACTGCACACCCCAAGCTAAAATTACACCCTATTCAATAGCCACATTTATAAAAGAGGAGGAAAATATAAAGAAAGCATATGCACGCACGCAAAATACGCTTGTCGCAACTATGCCACTTGCACAAAGACATAGACATGCCACTTTTGTGTTTGTCGAGGTACGAGTGAGGTCTGAAGATCACTTCGCACGGCTACAAGTCGTGCGACTTGACGTAACTGCTAAGTGTCGCAATGATGCAATGCCGTAAGAATTTGCAGGAATTGAATTTGGTCTGGAGATCGTGTCGCACGAGAAATTACACGTAATTTATTAATGCCTAATAAATTACATTAATGCCTAATGTAATTTAATGTAGATTTTAAGACGTCATTATCTGCAGCTATTGCCAATTTCTGAGAATACACCATTTACGTTGATCTCCGAGTTCATTTTGATTTTTATACGTTCCGGGAAATACGCAGATCAAAAGGGTCTGTTTGCAATCGCACAGCTATATACGCGATAGATTCAAAATGTATAAAAGACTACAAATCAAATAAAGTGCGTCCTTTGTTTGGGTTTTCAATAATAACCGCTTCTTCACAAATTATATACGACATTGAACTACTTTAAATCGCCCGTCAGCGGACATCACATACTAATTGATTAATTATATCAGTCATTCAAATTTTGACGGAATATTGCCAGAAGAGCGTTTAAATGTCGCAATGAATAATAAAATAAAAAACTGAGATAAATAGATGGATTCCAAAAAAGAAGGACCTCCTTTTTACACGACTGCCCAACAAAAAAGGAGTGTAATGTGTTCAAGGTTCATCTATGTAAGTTTCCCGTTTCTTTATTCCACCATAACTTCTAAACGCTTGAACCGATTTAGAAGTGTGTGGTATCTTTAGAACCGTTATGTCATCCCGAGTGTCATCCCGGTCCCGGTCCATCCCTTAACTGTCCAAAATCAAGTAAGTGGTTGTCTAAATGTCCAAATGTCAATAAATTAACATAAATATATCGTGGTTAGTGTGTCAAATGAAAGGTCTTATTAAGTACATGTATCTATATGGATAAATACATACACCACAAATATTTTATAAAAAACCGTAATATCTATATGGATAAATACATACACCACAAATATTTTATAAAAAACCGTAATAAAAATAATTATAAATACAATAGTTCACTTTCTGTAACGGCAGTTGTGTTTTTTATTCCTTTTAATATATTTACTTGTTAATACGAGTACGCTTTATTTAACTTCACTTGTTAGTAATTATAAGATTTGAATATTGTAATAAAATATTAAATCACTCTGCCGGTGGGGAAAAAATGGAAACGTGTCCTTTATAATACAAACATGCTACCTGGAAAAGATTTGAATGTATTATTTTTGGAGTGAGGTTACAATGTCGAACGAAATTTTGCTCAGATTCCTGATCAAAACTTGGCATACCCTAATGATTAAGGAATACGAACTTATTTATTGATTAACTTATAGAGTGAGATATGTTTGTCTTAAAATTAGCAATATTCCGAAAAAAATATCGATTTATCGGTGGATGTTTTATAAAATCTCTCTGAATACTACAGGGTGGGCCAGAATAACTGAAGGGTTTTTACTTAATATTCGTACGACTGTACAATGAGTTTCAATTCGACCAGTCTTGCGCCGTTATGTTTGCTGATGTTTAGCCTACCTACTGTGATAATTTTCGGCAACTCAGAAATTTCCTTTGGTTTTCATCGAAAAAGACGTAGAAATTAACGCTAAATTTATAAAAGAGAAATATTAAACAAAACCCTGTTGCTACAAACTAAAATATTTTTTAACGAATTATGGGTGTTTCAGCAGGATGGTGCACCTTCAGTTTGAGCCAAAACAGTGCAACAGTGGCTACGAACAAATTTGCCCGATTTCATTTGCAAAGATTCATGAGCCATCGTCTCCAGACGCAATGGAGCTTTTTGCTTGGGGCTTTATGACATCGAAGCTCAATAGTCTAAATATGAAGTAGATTACAAATTTGAACAAATTCAGAACAAAAATCGTGAAGATTTGGAACGAAATTTTCATTAATGAAATTCCCGCTGTGTTTTATAATTCTTTAAATATTTATAAATATGTACAAATAAATGCCCCACGCTTTTTTTTCCTTTTAGTGCAATAAAAGCTTGTGAAAAGGTTTTTGTACATATATTTTTTATTATTTTGAACCCGTAAATATCCCCCTATTCCTATTTATGTTTTCACACAGATCGATTGCCTACTTGATTAATCAACGTCGAGAAAACATATTCCATTAACTAAATATGTAATATTAATCTGCTATGATATTTTTTTGTTCTCGATGGTTGGATAGAGCAAATGAACGTCATTGGTGAATACTTCGAAATTCCTCTACTGCATTAATCTAAGTAAACCACAGTCGTAAAATGGTTCCAAAAGGCTGCAATTCGATCAATTAGGTGCAAGGTGTGTTCATCTGTCCCAATCCTTGGATCCAAATAAAGAGCATGCCCATATCGGCTACGTACAATTGGTTTCCCCTTCATAATTAATGTTTCAATGTCAATGGCGACACTGCATCATTGCAGCAGCCGCAATTTAATTCAAATAGGTGACACAAAAGTCATTATCCGATGTAAATCACTTTTTTTCTTATATCTTTTTGCATTTTGTTTGCTGTCAGTATTGTAGTGACTTTTTAGGCCAGTCAATTTGTATACGAAAAAACGCGACCTTGAAAAAGGTCATGTAGTACTATTTTTTATACGTTGTTAGTACCTTTGCCAATTGTAAGCGACCAAGTTGGCAGTTTTGATAGACCTGTAGGATCTACGAAATGCTCAAAAAGCAGCAAAATGCTAAAAACCAGTGAAGTGTTTGCATTTCTTCCTGTATTTGCTCAATATTGACATTATGCTACTATCTAGACCCAAACCGAGCACCCTATGTCTAAAAGTCTTCGAGATACAGGTCTTCGAAAATTTGGAATGTTTTCTAATAAGTAATTTGTGTGAAAAAAAATCACAACAAACAAAAAACCATTTTTTGGAGATTCGAGGAGTCTCTTGGTGATCTCAGCGATGACGCGTTAATAAGATTGCAAAACATTGCCTATTTTCGAAGAGCTATACTTTGGACATTTCTAGAGGTAAACTGTTCGGTCTAGACTTACACTGCAAAAAATGTAACGTACTTAAAAAAAAACTTTTCTACAGGACGCATATTTTAGATATAGAGCAAAACCCGAAACAAAAATAAGTATAATGTGTTCAGGGCTCATCTATTTATGTTTTCCGTTTCTTTATTCCACCATAACTTCTAAACGCTTGAACAGATTTAGAAGTGTGTGGTATTGTTAGATTCGTTACGTCATACCGGTGTTATAGGGTATCTTAACTGTCCAAATTTTAATTAAGTAAGTAGATGTCTAGATGTTCAAATGTCAATAAATTACCATAAATATGTCGTGTTTAGTGTCAAATGAAAGGTCTGATTGAGTACATTCCGGAAATATACATGTATCTATATACATAGATGAATACATAAACCACCAATATTATGTAAAAAAAAATATTGATATAATAGTTCACTTTCTGAAACAACAGTCGTGTTTTTAATTCTTTTTAATATATTTACTTGTTGGCATTGCGCACGAATCTTTGGACCCTTATGTAACGATTCGTACATATAATACTTGCAGTTAAAACAATTGTAACTGGGTATACCTTTTATTTTTATTAATCGATGTGATGTTTAGGGTGGTAACCTTAAGTTGATTGAAATAAAATTATTACTAAAAATACCACGTTTTTTTTATATAAAAAATATTGTATAATAAACAAAGAATAAACGGCAAAACTCACCTCTCTGGTACATTTAATAGTAATGTGGCAGTGTGGAGGTATTCGTCCAGGAACATTATCACCGGTCAATTTTCCGCTCTCCGTCAGTTCTGCGGGTTCCCTGGAAGGAATTAACAATATTAGAAAGTTTGTAAGGGCCAAACGTTCCGATTTTTTAGCAATTCCCACAAAACCTAGTCAACAAAATGCATTTAAACAATAAATATACAACGGCGCTAGTGGTCTAGAGAACTGGGTTCCACGAGATCTCCAGGGTTCCGCGAATTTCCCCTCCACAACTCGCTAGGCAAAAATAAAATGCAATTACATCTCACCCTACAAACCTCAAGAACAAGAAACAAGGTTCAAGTTAAATTGAAAGTTCATTATACGTATCGAAAACTAAATTTTAATCTAAACCGCTGTCTTTGGATTGGACTGGGAGACGATTATCCTCCAGTCGCTGAAGAAGTTATTTTAATTTTATTACCCTTTTTAACCTACCACTCATCGATCCGATGTTTTGTTGATAATATAATATTCATGGCCATTTTTATTTTCGTATTTTGGCCATTTCCACAAACATTAAAAGCTATCATTACTTTTCTAACAAGGTTTGGAAAAAATGCAGGTTTCACATTCACTCATATTGTCCATTTAATTCTTTACAAGATTTGACATCAATTGGCTTTTGTATAATGACGTGACTTGAGTCAGGATTTTTTTTTATATGGCAAGTTTTAATTAGTGACATCCTTGTAGTAATCGAATTAGTACGACAAATTAAACAAGTTTGATAAAAAATTTGGAAAAAACCAAAAGATTATTTTTTTTTGTAAAATTGGTAACTTGTATCTATTGAAGAAAAGTTTGGAAAGCGTAGAGAGCGCTACCGCTAGATAGCGCAGCGTGCCGCAGGTATCCGAAATATACCATTATTAGTAGTGTCAGGAGATATGGGCACGTCGAAATTCGACGCCGCAAGCACATCAGCCGCGAACGATTTATTTTACAGATTAAATTTATCGTGACACATTAGATTTGGATCGTTTTCATGTCAATCCGTCGACTGAGCATTACCTCAAACTACACTCGTTATTTTATGCCTAAGGGTTCCGCACCTGGACACGTTTCGGAACCGCTAGTCTGGAGACTCTAAGATAAAATTGAGACATCTACATTGTTCTTAAAGGTTAGTAATTTTAATTTAAGATTATTTTGTCGGTCTGCTCTGGCATCATACAGAAACCCGTAACGAGATCAAATTCTATTTTCCACCGTTAAAGTGGTATCGATCCAAACCCAGCCTTAACCCAGTATTGTGATATACATAAATGTACAGGCAGCTGGGTGACAGGTTGTACATTGAATTGCAGCCTTCAGAGAAAATAACAGAACGCAGCGACCTTCTCTTTTGTTTGAACTAGTTCCATTGTTCTTGGCAAGTCGCCGGAAATTCAGTACAGCTAGACGTAATTGGAAAGTAATTTCGAGTTTCAAATCACTATCATACCTAACCGTAATCGCGATGTGATAGCTGCAGCTGAGCTACTGATGAACCCAGACACGTTCACTTCCTTTACATTCCATAACTACACAAGTCTGCGGAAAGCAAGAGTTCTCGTTTGCAATTTTCCTGCCAATTTTCTCTCGAAACAGCAATGACGGAAAAACTTACATAAGTAAGCCAGATAATCTCTTCCTGCGTTCTCTTTTTCTTTCATTTATATTATCAATACCGCTAAGTAGCAGTTAAAATAAAATAAATCGTCCGAGGCACTGGTTCCAAACTTCTTTACTTTTGTCGAATTAATCCGTAACTAACCGCCCTACCTTTGGGCTAGTATTTAAAAGGTAGGTAGATATCTTTGGATTTTTTCATTTGATTTCGTAATAACAATACTAATTTAAAACATACCAGAAAACTTGTTTACACAACAGACCCATTTATGACACTTTTTTGTATTTAGAATCATAGGAACAATATGACGTATACCGCACGCTTTGTGGGGTTTTTTAAGCTATTGCATAGCTTTTATCGCGGGCCTAGTAGGCCAGCGCGGCGACCGAATGAAGAAATTTCTTAACGAAAATTAATGATTTTAAACTGATAATTACGTCTAAACGAGTACTGCTTACGATTCGAAAAAAATACATGTTAAACAAGAACATTTTCCTAATATTCTTAGCTTTGAATATTTTAGATTTTGTTTATTTTACATAGTGTAATTAATTTGTGAAATTAGGTCTAACCGAACACAAAAACGACTACTACGCAAATACTATCTGGCGTATTATTATGAAACCTGCACTATTTTAAAGATAATTTAATTATCTATCTTTTTATCTACGATTTTTTTCGAATAATCCGTTTTTTTTGCTTTATCGAATAAAAAATTCGTGCGCGGTGCTCTATCGGAAGACGTTTAAATTATTCCGAATCATTTTCTACCGCAGCCGCAAATGATTCGGAATAATTTCAACGTTTTCCGATAGAGCAATTATCTGATATCAGAAAAATTAAAATAAATAAATAATTATTATTGCATAAGTTGTTAAAAATGCTATGCAATAGCTTTACCGCGGCAGTCCCCGAGTGCCACACGTATTTTTTTTATATATATTTTTTACTCGAACGTACGGGATACGTTTTGTTGCGTTCGGGCGATAATATAGCGGACGTATCACGTAAGTTCGAATAGATATGTGGGGCGGTTAAAGACACGCATTTCGGCAAACAAAAAAATGTGATTTTTTTGTTAATTGGTAAAGAATCAATTTAATGTCTACGCTTATAAATTGATTGAAGTCAGTTCAAGATTTAAAAAAACGACTGATTTAAATATTGTAAAAAACTAAATAAAACAATGGACAAGATAACAATGATCCATGTATTCATTATTATCATTATATTGTGCCATAGGTTAGGTACACCGTGTTGCATACTTTTTCGTATAACTTCGGTAATAATTCCTTTACATTATGGGTTAGAATTTGAGCAAATCACTTTTAATAAAAAACTAATTTAGAAAACATTACACAATTAAAGCAATAGAAAAAACAGTGAAATTAATCAAATAATTTTCTGAGTAATCTTCAGGAGAAATCCAATATAAATTATACTCCGCTCTTTAAAAAAAACACGCATCGAAGGTAAATTGAGGCCACCAGAACCAGAGTGGCCCAAGTGACATTATGGTGATTTTGAATTTGATGCAAACATTCAATTAAAAAAATCATTATTTACAATTCCAGATTCGCCCAAAATTTATATCTTCAATAAATCATCTAAATAAAACTATCTGCCATACTACTTTTTTGCTATGTTCACTTAAGAATGCCCTTTAACTATTATGGCCCACAAAAATGATTTTTGATTTGGGCCACACTGGTTCCGGTGGCCTCAATTAAGGTAGTAGGAAAATTACTGTTACAACAGTGAATTAATATCAACAACACGTAGTAATAAATGCCAGAAAGAATTTCTATGAACATACCGCCAAAATTAAAATGTTATCCCTTGATATCAGTCATAAAAAATATCATCATCGTCCAACATCATTGTGCATATAATCCAATTTCTAATCACTGATACAACTAAAAATGGCTGACTAAAAAACATCAAACATTTATTCAATAATGTTAGAAAGGTAGCGTGTTACGTAACAAGGAGATTGAGAACCAATAATTAAAGGTTATTTTTCAAAACGTTAGCAGACTTTACATCTCATTGCGATAACATTGCGATACATCATTGCGATACAATCTCATTGCGACGTTCTAGTGGCAGATTATTAACGATTTTTTAAGATATAAAGTGGTAATGTAATAATTTATATATACATCCTACTTTATCCTCAACAGCTGCTGGAAAATTATATTTTTTTATCAGGAAAAGTATTGTGTCCTATCTATAGAGTATATTAGGGTACTAATACACTTTTAATTATTCTTCATTACACATATTTTATTTCACCAACTCATTTTTATTAAATAAGCTTTAATCTTACATAAGCAGTGGATCTCTTATTCATTATATTATCCTTCAAAGCTTTTTTATTGGTTGTAAAAACTGAAAAAATAACTGTTTTCTTATCATTGCTATAACTTTAGGGTTCGCCTAGTTTCAATAACTTTAGGGTTCGTCTAGCTAGACGGTTAAGTTTCAACTTACGTTTGGCTTAAATTATTGTCCCATTTTTACTCTATATATATCGATTGTCTGTGTTTGTATATGACTAGATTTATAGTAACTATAGTTTATTACCTTGTGTACTCTTTTGAAGAAAGTGTTTATAGACGGCTAACCGATCTTTCACACCAATGTTATGAGTATAATTAGCTCGAAAATATTTATTTGTATAACTAACTCTGGCTTAGGAGTTTATTGGATAGTTGATTGTATGGATAGATGTTTGGACAAGCAAATGTAAAAATATTTTTATAAAAATCATAGTTTTATTATAAAAAAAATTAAACGTATTAGAAAATTGCGACATGACAATTAATTAATCCAATAAACCTAGTTTTCAAACAATTCAAATTACTCTGTCCGTAAAAATAAAATGAATGATGATGTATTTGGAGAAAGGAAATATATTTTCAGTGATGATAGATAATAATAAATATGGATAACAAATAATTGCCTTCAATCAATTACCCATGATTGCATAATATATGCATATGATGTATGTGTGAAACAAAAAGAAAAGATTATCACAGACGGATTATCACGGATTATCTATATGGGTATAGAAATGAGATCTCTTGGTCACCAAGATTATCAAGGATACCGCTGTCCTCTCAAGTTTGACCAGCCTAGCATAATACAATACACTGTTGTCAAATCAACGATTCTTAAAAAAACACACACACACACAGACTTAAAGGCGATTTACGCCATTTTTATGTTTTCCGCCGTTGCTATTGCGAAAATATTTTCCTCTCCTGTTGCCGGCGGCGTTGCTACACTGTTATTATAGTTAATAACAGGCGTTCAAAACAACAACTAAAGAATGAAACACGCGGATCCTGCCATTATATTTAATTCTATTATTGATGCTATTTTAAATTGCACGCGCCATGAGAACACAGAGGAAAAGTACGCGTACGGATGGAGTTTTTCCCGAAAAATTTGGATAGTATGCGGATTATACGCGAGATTCAGTGGCGAGAGCATTGACCGCAGTGTGGCGTTATGGAGTTCGATGCCCGACTCGATTATATTTTTCAGACGAATGTGATTGTATGTATCTTTATGTCTTATTCGCAGAGAAATAATGTCCAGCTTCTATTAGCTATCTACTTTTAATTTTTTCGAGGACTAGGCAAGTGCGTAGTTTCAAGCGACCTCCAGCCTATTAAAATTTGTCTTCATATTCCAAGTTGTCTTCAATTTCTGACTTACATTTAAGGAGGGGTAAACCATAAACATCACATCGCATAATCAAAACTAAATGTATGTCTTAATGAATGTTTTATTTGTGTTTCAATTAACTACATACATAGGAATAGTTAGATATAGGTCTAAATCTTTGTGTGTCTAGGATTTAATTTAACAATATTGTTTGTCTTTATGAGAAATAATGCTATAATGATTTTCAAAATAGCATATACAAGTGTCAATTTAGAAGTAAATAGGTTCATGAATCCTCTCAAGAGACTGTAAATCTTTCAAAATGTATTACTTTTTCAATAAAATTCTGCAACATTTTTCAGCAAAAACTGAGAACTCCTCAAAAATGTACCTACCTACGAGTTTTAGTAAAAAACTAAAAACTTCGACAGGTTTCCAATTTGTTGAGAGTATTCTTCAATTCTGACTGTTTATTAGAATGTATTCTCATTGTATATCTCTAATGCGATTATTATGGTTTTCACAGGGAAAACCTTTAAGAGGATTTTTTCTTGATTTAGTCCATGGATTCGCCATAGAGATCATTGATGTTATAAATATTTGTTTACGGCGTAACATGAATCTTTGGCTGCCTATCCATATATAATTTATAAGAAAGTAAATAGACTCATTTGTAAGAAAGTTAATATCACCCTTGCGGAAAGTACCTTTTTCTGTCACGGCCCTAAAAATGTTACGTTATGTTTGAAACAATGCTTTAGGCTATTATGAGTTTTTTGTACAGGAGATTATTCTACTTAAAAACTAAGTACAAAGTCATCTGCAACTTTTTTGTTTGCGTTTTATATCGAAAAAATCAAGTTCATTATACAAATTTCAGATATTCGGTTTAGACCTAAATCCAAAAAAAGTTGTAAATGAGTGTCAACTCGTTTTTTCTCGTAGAATTGCCTTCCGAAGTTTCGTGCATTATGAACCAGACATCATGTATAACCAACCGAGGGTTTGCGATTCTATCCACTATTAAGTGGTAAATAGTTTCCTTTGTTAAAGAAAATTATAGAAAATGACATTACAGAAAAAGACACCAATAGGTAAACCTTGTAGAAACGAACCTAAAAATCTCTGTTACATTACAACCGAAAAGGTCCAGTGTTATGGACCTGGAAACAAAATCCGAGCATGCATTAGCCGGCGTATCTGTGTATTAAAAAATGCCTCGAATTGCTTGTTAAGGCGCTGATATACGACTTTAATGATTTTAAACTGATAATTACGTCTAAACGAGTACTGCTTATGATTCGAAAAAAATATATGTTAAACAAGAGCATTTACCTAATATTTTAATCTGTGAATATTTTAGATTTTGTTTATATTACATAGTGTAATTAATTCGGGAAATGAGGTCTAACCGAACACAAAAACGAGAATTACGCAAAAACTATCTAGTGTATTATTATGAAACCTGCACCATTTTAAAGATAATTTAATTATCTATCATATTATCTGTGATTTTTTTCAAAAAGTCAAAGAATAATATCCGATTTTGCTTATTCGAACAAAATTGGTGCGCGAGTTATAAAGCGGGCCTCGCCGGCGACGAGAGTCAGTATGACCGCGACCACTGTCACGGGTAGATGCTGACGCTGCGCTCCGAACGAGATAAATTACGATAATTAACAACAAAATGGCCAGAAACTCAAAATTTTTAAAACTTAAACGCAGTATATTAGAGAAAAATAGATTATTAAGGTAAGTAACGTGTTTTAGTGTATTATTACGTGTATATTATTACCATTTGTCTACTCTGATGCTCATTGCCTGACGTCAAATTGGGGTGACCACACGAATAGGATTCGTGCAACAATTTAACTAATTAACACATAAAATAAATTACTTCTTTTATTTTATAAACTGACGTGATTACTGTTTTTATTTTAGGCGAATACGAAACAACACTAATTCTGAAGATGTAAATTCACAGACGAGGTGAGTAAACAGTGTAGGTAAACAAAACTACATCAAAAGGTAATGCTCACAGGTAAATGCATACCTAATTTAATATTTTGATTTTAGTGTAATTCGAACAATAATTATGTTTTATCAGAACTTGAAAGTTTTATCAGAACTGTCGGAATCAGAATATTATTTTGAAATCAAATATCAAACTTGAATATTGAATTTGAAAATCGATTTAGGGCCGATTTCTATATGAAACCTGCAAGTAAAAGTACAAATATAAGTTGAACCATCGGTTTACTAAATTCATTCGTAAAGCGACAAAATTTAATTCGGGTTTTCGTAGTATGACGTAAATTATACTTTGTTTGGAGGGGCTGGTTTTTGTTGCAAAAAGATAATTATGGGTTTTAGCCAAAAATTTAGTAGTAATAATAATAAACCTACTTATAACATAGTTACGCGCATCCCTGACTCACTGACTGACTTTGTAACGCTGTAGGTAAAGACAGTATTTTTTTCATTTGTCAGTTTTTAAACTTGAAATGCTACTTCGAATTTCAAACTTGAAATTGTGCTTTGAATTTCGAACTTGACATTCTACTACGAATTTCAAACTTAAAATTCTACTTCGAATTTCGAACTTGACATTTTACTTCGAATTTCGAACTTGACATTCTACTACGAATTTCGATCTTGAAATTCTACTTCGAATTTCGAACTTGACATTTTACTTCGAATTTCGAACTTGACATTCTACTTCGAATTACGAACCTAACATTCAAGTTCGAATTTCGCACTTGACATTTTGACATTTGAAATTCGGAATTTCGGTTAAATTTCGATAATTTCGGAATTCGAAATAAAATTTCGAAATTTTGGACTTAGCTAAGGATTCCATTATAGCATTCATGGTTTGCTCGATATTCAAACTCAGCACTCGTAAAAAAACGACCCTTACTTTGTTTTTGCAGGAATAACTATACCTAATATCATTGTTTATCTATGTGTAGATCTGAAGTGAACGAAACAACAATTGCTGAGGAGGAAGCCTTGCATATTGGTACAGAAAATGAGAAGTCATTCTCTGACAGGTAAAAGCATAATTATTATTACTGTGACATCAGCATAACTTGCGCATAGCTTTCTGTTGTACCTATCATATGTTTTGTTTGTAGAAAACCGACAATGTCAATTACAGAATTCTTATTAGGTGTATTTTCTTTTCAGAGAGAATGGAGAAGTAGTCAATGGAATGCGAATATTGAATATAACACAGTTTTTTAAAGAGCTTCAACAAATATCTTCACATGGGAGTATAGACTGTGGTTTGAAATCAATAGAAATAATATCTGAACGTAAATTGGGGCTACTTTCGAATTTAAAACTAAAATGTAAGATGTGTAATGAAACCTTTGTCATTTGTTGCAATAACCCTGAAACTGACATAAATATTAACACAGTTGCGGGCGCAATAGCAATAGGTTGTGGCCATTCACAGCTAAATGAATTATTAGCCGCAATGGACTTGCCCCAAATATCATATACAATATTTAATAAAAGATTGGAAACTATAAACAAAGTTTGGGAAAAAGAAACAACCCAGTCGATGAATGAAGCCGCTAAAGAAGAACGTAGATTGGCTTTTGATGATGGTAAAGTTACTGACAACGGCATACCATTTATTGACGTTATAGCCGATGGCTGCTGGGGGAAAAGGTCTTATAGGAAAAATTACTCAGCCTTATCAGGCGCAGCTGCAATAATAGGGAAAAGAACCGGGAAAATTCTCTTTATGGCTGTCAAAAATAAATACTGCTGCATATGCGCCCAAGCTTCGAAGAAATATGTCACGCCTAAGGAGCATGATTGCTACAAAAATTATTCTGGTATTTGAAATAGCAATTATTACCACAATATATTTCATATTTAAAACAATTTTATTTATCATTTACATCAATTACATTTTCAGGTCCATCAACCGGAATGGAATCCACCATCTTGGTAGAAGGATTTAAAAGAAGCATAGAAATGCACAATTTAATATACGCAAGACTAATATCAGATGGCGATGCAAATACGTATTCTAAATTGTTACAGTCAAGACCGTACGAAAATATAACGATAGAAAAAATCGAATGCCGCAACCACCTATTGAGAAACCTTTGCAATAAGTTACAGGCACTTACTACTGATACTAAATATTTAATTAAATACAGAAAATACTTAACGAAACAAAGAATACTGTCAATAAGAAAGGTAATCATAACTGCTATAAGAAATCATAAAAAATCTGGCAATGTTACTACTTTACACAATGATATTATGTTGGCCGCAGAACATGCCTTTGGGATCCATACTACTTGTAAGACATATTTTTGTTCGAAAGTGGGAGAAGATAAAAACATAGAAAAAGACATTTTTACAAACGATCTGTGGTATAGAATAAAGTTTATATTAACACATATAGCTGCCCACGCAAGAAGCTTGATCGAAGATGTCGACAGCAATGTCGTGGAGCGTTACCATAGCATCGTTGCAAAGTTTGTAGGGGGCAAACGGGTTAATTTTTCCCAGAGGTACCAATACCATATGCGTTGCAATGCTGCAGCTTTATCGTTCAATGACCATAACCCCTTATCATTGTTGCAAAAATCAATAACGGGCAGGAGTCCTAAAGGAGAATTAAAAAAAATGGAAATACGTAAACAAAAACGCCTACAATTAGCAAGAAACAAACATAGGATAAAGAAAAGGTTATATGATCACATCACCGAAAGTTCAATAAATTATGGTGAGCAATGTTTAAGACCGGATATGCACGATGATATGTTCGAGGAATCAAAAAAAATATTTTTAAACAACTTAACGAAAACTGCTAAACAACGAGAACAAATAGAAAGAAACACTATTCTACAAAGTGGTTCTAGCGAGTGGCTCGAATTAAGAAGACGGATTTTGACCGCTTCCAACTTTGGACGTGTAATTAAAAGACGAAATGATTTGAGTTGCTCCAATTTAGTAAAAGATCTGTTGTACAAAGACTCGATAGGACACGTCAAATCTATAAAACATGGACAAGACAATGAAAATATTGCAAAAAAACAGTTGTCAAAACAAGAGAATGTGAAAATAGACCCGTGTGGACTTTTCATTGATGAGGAAGTACCGTTTCTTGGTGCGTCACCAGACGGTATCATTGATGAAAATACAATTGTTGAAATAAAATGTCCAATCACAGCTTACAAACTAGGATTAGAAAAAGCTATTCATGAAAAAAAGATATCGTTCTACAAAAAAATACTGAACGGTAATTATATAATAAACAAAGAACATAGTTGGTGGTATCAAATACAGGGGCAATTGCATATGACAAGAAGATCTAAGTGTATGCTTGGTATTTGGTCTGGAGATAAGTTTCCTGTTAAAATAGAATTAATTTACAAGGATTGCACCTTTTGGGAAACTAAAATGAAAAATAAGTTGATTAAGTTTTACACAGATTGTATGCTTCCTGAACTGGTAGATCCTAGACATACGAGGAATATGATAATTAGAGACCCATCTTATATAGTTAGTGCTATAGAGGGGCGCAAAAGGAAAAAGGAAGAGGAAAAAGAAAAGAAAAAAACACAGACAAAAAAACGGAGAATGACTATTTTGAATGAAGTCAATAAAAACGAAGACACACTTCATGATCAAAGTCCTGGTATAGCTGCTGAAAAAGTACTGATTTTTGATGAGTTTTAAATTCAGTTACCAATCGAAAAACCCAAATGCACACACGAACACCGCACACACACACACACACACACATGCACAAACACACACACGCACACACACCACACACACATATGTGTCGAAGCTCATCATTTGTTTCAATAGCTGACAAAATATACACCCAGTGCACCACTGCTTATTACGGCTCAATCGTGGCAGTAGTTTTCGATGGATACCCAACAGATCCTACATAAAAAGGCACGAAGAGCTCTGAAATCTCCGGAAATAATATTTGATGAAAATACTAAGGCTTAGGTTTCACAAGAGAATTTCTTATCAAACGACAAAGTAAAATTCGTTTCACCGACCTGCTGAAAACGAGAAAGGAAAAGCATAACATTCGGTTACTGCATTCTGAGGAAGATGCTGATAGGCTCATAATCACTACAGCTGTCACTTCGCCTCTTCCTATGATATAGTTTTAGACGCTGGCGAGGACATCGACTTATTTATAATCCTCACTGGGATCTCACGCCATCGTGAGGTTTTATTTCAAGAAACGTGTAACACACAATGCTGCAGATGTGATACATTCCAGAATCACCTCTTCAACGTAACATCAAAACCGAAGATTTTTTTTTCATCCACACCTTCAGTGGGTGTGACTCGGCATCTTGCTTCTTCGGACAAGGGAAGATGAAAATGTTTTTCCAGGTTGAGTACAAGAGAGGCTACTCGTCAATTCTACCGCACCTACCTACTATCAGGTACCAAATTAAATCGTTCTTATACAGCTCGTATACAGATCTACTCTATACACTATATTTCTAAACATATAAATTGTCTTTCGTCATTTTCTCTTCAACTGTCAATTCTGTTCCAGGTGCAGAAATGGCTGGGAGCCGGACTGGACCCTCTCGACTGGGGATGAATATCCACCTCACAAGGCCTCAGTCCCAAAATGATGACCAGGGACGCAGCGCCACAACACCTTTTGCCGATTCAGCTACTATACCAGGACTTTGATTACGAATCGTGTCTTCGTCTTTATTGACTTCATTCAAAATCGTCATTTTTCGTTTCTTGTTTTTTTTCCTCATCCCTTTTCTATTTGCACCCCTGTATAGCACTAACTATATAAGAGGGGTCTCTAATGATCATATTCCTCGTATGCCTAGGATCGACTAGTTCATTATCCTATGTTTTTTATTACCTTTATCCTATGTTTTTTTGCTAATTGCGGGCGTTTTTGTTTACGTAATTACGTAATTCTTGTTTACCAAATTTTCTAACAATAAGAGAATGATTACAATACAAATCCGATTATTATTTCACATTACGTACTTTTATTTATTTAATACCTTAAAATCTTGAACGTACACTATTTTCGTACGTATGGTCACTCTACAAGCCGCTATCGGCCGCGCGGCGTTTCCAGTTCTCTTATCACGCGTTGGCTCCGCCCAATCGCCCGAAGCCGTTTACAATAGTCGTCGCCTTAAGGCGACGTACTACTTAAAAAATAAACCGTATCTGAGTTTTTAAGCCCCGCCTACTTACCCCCTCCCCTCGCGACGGGGCAGGTGTTTATTATGTTGACTCATCTCGCAGCGATATTCACTCGCTATCGACACACGAGTAGGCGTGTTTACTCCTGTGCTATCGATGTCTGGACTAAACACACTAGGTATACACTATTGCAATGGGATTTATATTTTGGGATTATGCAAGTGTCATGTACCTACGCTGGTGAAGAAGGCTACGCTTTATCATCATCTAAACTTGAACATTATATTACTTTCCCGGCTGCCACTGGTAGGGAAGGTGTTGTGATCGTGCGGAAAAAAATGTTTAGATAACGATAGAGATGTCCATTTTGAGGTCCACCAAGATGATTAAGACCATTTTCAGAGAAATGTATGTCTGTTTGCCTGTATGTAATCTCTCACGATAACTGCCGAGCCGTTGAACCGATTGAGTTGAAATTTGGAACATAGGGATAGTATCACCCTGGAATGCGCCCATTAGATTTTGGCTGTCAACTGTTAAACCAAACTATCACTGTCAAAAATTGACAGAAGCCATATCTTACAGAATTTCATTTGCGATATGTCATTTGAAATCCCCTGAAAAACTGTATTAAGAAGAGTCACCTGTCACTAATTAATTTTCGACATTTTAAAATTATTTTAAATGGTGATAGATGACAATTGGAGAAATGCCGTTAACTGTTTTGGATACAGTTTTCCAAGGGCTTTTAAATGACATAAATCGCAATTCATGTTCCGTGAGATACAGCTTTAGTATTTTTTTGATAGTTGTAGTGACAGTTTTTGATAGTATTTTTTGGCAGAAAAAACATTTAGAATCGAATTAAAAAACAACATTGTGTATCGAACTATTTATTCGCGGTATAATAGTTCTTTGAGGAGGACATAACGACACCCATCGCCTTGTACATTATCATTAAAAAATTATTTAATTAAAAAGTAATATAATTTATTTTTAGATACTGTAAGCACATCATTGTAAACTTTAAAGAAATACACATCATTAAAAATAAATAATTATTAATTAAAATATAAAATCATTAAGACAAAAAATCATGAAGACATTTCTGGTTGGCAAAGTAGTCTGTTATTTCTGAGTAGATACATACATATTAAATGTAAAGAGACGAATAAATACATTTAAAATTGCGCAGTACATTTGAGACTTCCTTTTTGTAGCCTTGACAGTGTCGCTTTGTAGTGGTGCGCCGACTTTTGTAATTAAAATTCATCAAATGATAATACATTTTCAAAAGCCTGTTCATCATTATTAATTAGATCTGTACTCAGCACAGATTTGGAATATCGTGTACTTTTCGGTGGCTCTATATTGCTTGTGCTTTGCTTTGGAGTGTTATTGGCAAGTACATTCTCTGTGAGTTCTTTGCTCACTTTGTGATGGAATCACTGAAAACTAACTACCGCTTAAGCGTTGGACAAGGGAGAGGAACCGATTTCTTTCGTTTTATCGTGTCGTTTCTTTTATTTGCTTCTTTCAAAGTGTATTCAGGCTCCCTTAAATCCATATTCCTTCATACTCCTGGATCGATAATTTCAGGTAATACACAGTCCATATAAAAACAAACAAGTTTTTTCCATGACATTTGTCCAAATCAAATCATTCGTCTGTATATATTCGGTTTTGAGGAGATCGTTTTTACCAGACCAAAATGTAAATAGGCACACTTCCTTTCCAGTTATATGTATCGTTCCAGTTACAGTTTCTTTCCAGCACACTTTCTTTAAAGTTATCCACAATACCACAGATAGTTCATACCTTGTTGAAAACTTACGTTTTTTCGTTCCTCAGCGATTAATTCGCAATTCACGCACGTTTGAGGTATCTCGTGCCAATACCAACTACGGGAAACATTCCATCGCTTATGGGCTGATATGCACGTACGACTCTTGTTTCTCCACCATCGACATTTTCAACCTCAACCAACCGACGTTCGTTAAAGAATTATTCAAATCAATTGCACCTAACGAGCTTGTTAATACCTATAGTAATTAGTTATATACTTTCTATACAACAAAATAAAATTCGAAATTTAAATTCTAAGTGTCAACATATTTTAAAATTTTCTCCCCTCTAAATAATAATTAAATAATAAATTTTAGTGATTATAGTGCAATTCTATAGTCTGGATTAACTCGCGGTTAACACGGGACGCGTCCCGAAGGATCTGATCGGTCTGAGCTGTTCACTTTAAATATTCGACCAGCGTGTCTATGGAAAAGTCGACCATCGAAAACAAGGGAGCTGTAGTTACTGGCTGAAGGCAGATCGACTTTGCTGAAGATACATCGGAGGACTTACTGAAGGTGGTGGTGGATTTGATTGACCAGCCACCTTTCGAAGACTATATGCAAAGACTCTCAGAAGGAGGTTACCGCAAGGTATAAGGACGATCAATTGTGCGCTGGCAGCTTAGAAGGATTACGAGACTCTTGTGGAGGCGATAGTGGTGGACCTCTGCAAGTGGCGATAGCTGACAACCAATGCCTTTTCAACATAATCACCGTTACCAGTATTGGAAAGAGCCCTTGCGGAAGTGCCAAGGGACCTGGCATATACACTGCCGTGAAGAGTCATGTGAAATAAATGGCGTTTTAGGAGTATGTCTACCGGCGAAAAATTGTCCAAAAACTGAGGGGGATTTGCCAAAAGGGAAACTATCACAATTTTGTATAATGTCGGAACAAGAGACTGTATGCTGTATTCAACACAGCCCCATGAGCAACAACACGAGATCATCAGAAAACCAGGATAAATCCAATAATGCATCTTCTATATCACCGCCTACTACAACAACTACCAATAAGTCACCGGTCATCTCTACAATAGCTCCAGAAAAAACTCAAACATCACCACAAGCCATAACTACCAATTTCATAAATGACAGTGTGAAAAACGAACTAAATCCGAAAAAATAGCTCTGCAATATTGAGTAAAAATTTAACAATGACAGTCATTGCTGCGTTAGCGATTAATTGATTTATTTTATTTTATCTGCATCCAAACTTTTCTCTGGTCGTAACGGTCTCCGTTCCATCGGGTTCAAAAGAGGGAGGAAGAGAGAGTGCACCCGTGGTCGCGCGCCCACCTGTGCACTATAATATAGCCTGCGCACTTGACTGCTTCCGAACAGTGGACTCTGAGAAGACTAAAGAAGTCACTAGAATCTACAATGCAGTCGCTGTGGCCGAACACGGCTAGAAGGATATATATACAACATATCAGTAGCTACCACAAATATTTATAAATATCTATAAATATTTATTATATATCTATAAATACCTATAAACATCAATAAATATCTGTATTTATATATCCACTATACGACCTATCTATATCTTTATTTATATCTATATACATATACACATACCATCGTCTAACTCCTTCTTCCTAATCACTTCCAATTCCCTACCTCTCCCATCGGTTTTCTATATATTTTTTATATTTAATATGAACTTTGTTTATTTTATAATTAATTTTTAAGTGTAATATGCTGAAATCCAAATGTGTAATAAACGATTATAGGCGTAATGTTTTTCTTTTTTTTCTACATTTATGCACACGTATGTATATTGTATGAGCTGTATTTTTCCAGAAATAAAATAAAAAATAAATAAATAAAAAGAAATTATATATGGACCTGTCCTTGAACTTGAACGTACCAGTGATGTTTGATGCTGATTTCAAGTTTTAAATCTTTCTGTTTCCAAAATGTCACTTTTCTTTTTCTTGTCGCTTCCGTTAACCAGATTCTATGCGCTGTAATAGGAAATTTGACTTCAAAAATATAATCATCAGATATTCCATCTGGAGTAGCTCCCAAAAATGGAAATTTAGGGTCAATGAATAATCCACATTGCTGAATTTCCACTTTTTCTAGACATATTTTTCATTCTAGTGCAGTTGTTTCATTTTCTTTTCCATGGCAAATTGATGCTACGTTGCTCAAATCCCATTTTCAGTCATGGATTTAACTAAATTGGCGCATTTTGTGTGTTGTTAACTATTGACAATTTTGCCAAAGTTAGACGCAGTTACCATTTTTCTTCGTAATTCCAACCACTCGCTGCTTTCACCTTGAATAACCGTAAGTTTTTCAATTCGCAATCGATCATTTTTCTATTTTCCAATTCTTGAAATAACAGAGCTTTGCTTTTTTCGAATATTTCTGATGGAACATCGGGTTGGTTGCAATGTTCTCCATAATGCGAATTATTGTTTTTTTTTTCAAAAAAACTTTCTGCTTTTATTTCTTTTATAAAGAATGGATGTACTTAAATGCCTCTGTCTTCTTTATTCCACTTTTGATATCCTGCCAGAGGGACTTTTGCCTATATATTTTTTATGTAATCTTGAGAGTGGCTGTTTTGTATTAAATGATATAAATGCCGCATTACATCGCGCTTGGTAAGACTGCTTTTGGATGTAATTTGTCCTCTTACCACCAATAAATTTTGCAATGATGCCGTTAAACCTTTCGAGAACATTACTATCTACATCATGAATTAGGCTTCTTGCATGTATTGCTACCTACGTTTTAAGTTATGTAACGTATTCTTTCCCAAATAATGTCACCCATCAAACAACTCATTGCATCCAGTGTTTCATTTTCCGACAAACAATTTTAAAAACTTCTACATTTATCATGGTTTCCAAATGCATCTATCGGGGCGTTCAAAATGTCATTATACAGGCCATCAATTTTCTCATCAATTGAAAAGTTTTGACATTTATTATAAGCTACTGCTGATGTAATATTTCTTCGCATTTTTAGTTTTTTTTTTTCACAGACATTACAAGTTGAATAAAAGCTTTTAAAAAGTAGATACCTACGTTTTGTTTTTTAAATTACAATTCTGCCTATCTGACGGTTTTCTATATTAGAACGGTCAGAATCGTAGCCTAATAGTATATTATATTTATACATGGTGTATAGCTCTGTCATATGGCTCTAACGCAAATGTAAATTGGCATTATTTACTGTCCCCTTATATATGACACATTTTGACTCGCGGGAAGCAAGCTGAAGTGGCGCACTTGTTTTAAACTCGCATAAGATCACACCGGTCGTAGGTTCAAAACCTACCGATATGTATATTTTTTTTTTGTTTTTATACATAAAGAAACATTGTTATCAAATAAATGAACACTTTTTATTAAAAAAAAGTAATATTGTAAATTTTTAAAAAAAATAAATAAATATTAAATATTATTTTACTTATTATTGTTTCTATTTTTCAACATATGATTTATCATGTTTTTAAACCTCTTTCATTTACACGGTGAAATAGCCATCTAAAACCGATATTTTTTTACTTCACATCTCCGATCCATCGAAATGTCAATTTGGTAATAATAAGTCATGAAACAGAGCGTCGCGAACGCAACCGCATATGTCGGCCTTCGAAGCCGAAATGAACCACGTTTCTAAGAGCCAATAACATTTCATTATAAAAGGTTGGCTGTTATGCCATTTGAATCAGTAATTGATCCCCACATAAGAACCATATTGACCCAATGTCGCTTGCGGCATTTTGAATGCCAGCGCGTCGTCGCGAGAAGAGCGCGCTCATCTCATTGTATGACAAAAATAATATAAACGGGCTCTGCAAAATATTATTTTTAAAATATACTGATATTTTATTTGAAAAAAATAATCGTCAGTACTACAAGTTTATTGTACATAGTTTATGTAAAAAAAAACAAACTTGAAAAAAACACACAGTAATAAGTAATATTTAACAGTGAATATGGATGAAAGTTACGCTTTTTATATAATTTTTTTTAACAAGAAAAACCCTTTTTTTTAAATTTATGCGAAAGCATTCCTCTTTACAACTATTGTTAAAATGCCGTAGTATTTTTTTTGAGTTTCTTGATCGTGCAGTTTAGTGTGAGGCACGTTTCAAAAAATGCTCTAAAATGAAAATTTCCTGTATAGCTCCCAGATTTAATTATTTTCCTCAATTTTCCAATACTTAAAAAAAAAATCTGAAATAGCTATCTACTTAAGAAAGGTACTGTGAGTTACGATAAATTTTTTTTGTTGGCTAACATCATCAGTTATTTCAGTATGACTGTTCAAAAATTGCCAAAAAATGTAATTTTCGAAATTTACCTACATCGTCGCCTTAATCTCTGGAGGAGGATTACCCTCCGCTCGAGACTGGACTGAGCGGCAGCGTCTATTTACGGAAAGCGGAAGAGGTTCAAAGAACTCGCGACTGAAAAATGCAAGCAAGTCTGAGGAAGCGAACGCCGACTACGCTGGCACAATACTAAAATATGCAAGGGAACATGCACGGAACGAAGAAAGCATACCGATACATACATACACAAGTAAACATATTAAATATGAGAAAAAAACGACTGCCGTTACAGAAAGTGAACTATTGTATTTATTGTTATATATGTTACGGTTTTTTTTAATTAAATATTTGTGGTTTATGTATTTATCCATATTAGATAGATGTATATTTTCGGACTGTACTCAATCAGACCTTTCATTTGACACTAAACACGATAAATGTATGTTCATATATTAACATTTGGACATCTAGACAAGTATTTTTTTGACATTTGGACATTTTAGGTACCCTGACACTTAGGATGACATCGATTCTAACAATATCCCACTTCCCACTGATTTTTTTCCGAGTATGCGTAGTTTTATAATTTTCCAAAATGTTGGATTGGAATAAATTCGTAAAAATCAAAATCGGTTATTTAAAAATCTGTAATATTTTGTGGAGTGTAATAATTATGTAAACATTTTGTATAATATATTTTGCTAAATTATTATTCCAAATATTTCTCTTCGTTACTAGGCCTGTCGGATCTACGTATTCTTGACGGCCGCGGTGAGGAAGAACGAAAAAAACTAAACTGTCAAATGAAGGATGTTAACACGCACCACGAAACACGGCGATTTATAATAAATACGCTGCTTTCTCCTTATATGGCAGAAAGGTGTCGCGGCACGTACCCTATGACACTCGGGAGAACAAAACGATTCTAACAATACGACACACTTCTAAATCGGTTCAAGCGTTTAGAAGCTATAGTGGAATAAAAAAACGGAAAATATACATATATGAACCCTGAACACACAACACTCGTTTTTTATTGGGCAGGCGTGCAAAAAGTAGGCAACGTGTATGTAAAGGTTTCACCTACAAGGCATTAAGGGGTTTATATGGATGGTCAAGCGTATTGGCGGCAGAGATTCATCCTTAGAACAGAATCTAATGCAAGAAATCTAACTGCAGGGTACCGCGTCGTCGTTAGTCTATTTAATAGATACTTCCGCCGTACCGTACCGCCATAACGCCGTACCGCAAATTATGGACCCAATTCTGGCAGCCGAGTATGAATAAATCAATGCCAGGATGTGAGATAAACTTGAACATGCGTTCCCACAATACTCGCCATAGAAATGACTTGATCCTACGTATGATCTAGGTATGAGTTTATCGTAAGTAATTATAACACAAGTATGAATATATTTATGTACAAAATACCATCTTATTCTACTAAAAGCATAGTTGCGTATTGCAAAAAATAAGATATGCAATAGCTGCTATTCTGTAAGGCAAAACAGGCGAATCGAATCATTTCAAATCTCGCTTCTGAGCAAACTAACGCACAAAGAAATATACAAATATGACAACTTGAAAACTTATTAAATAAAGTATCGTTATAAACTTTCAGGCGTATTATGTGTACGCTGGTTAAGGCACCATTGAGAATCTATAAAAAAAACGTCTGCTTGCGTTATAGACATTCCTCCTCGGTACAATTCCACATGTGCTCGTGACATGTTCATCCCATTGGCAATACGTGGTCTTTCCCTATGGAATAAGGATAGCACCCTAACTATAACAAGGTTATGAAAACATATCCTAATTACCATAGGAAAGGAATCCACATTCTAGACTTTCAATCGTTTTTAAAAAACTTAACATCCCCCCCCCCCCACTCCAAATAATTACTAATTCGTTCTTCTATTTCGTAGTTCCCTTCCCACCCTCCCTTTTGAAACACATTGTGTTTGATTTTGTCATACCTATATACATACTTATCATACTAGAGCTGTGCTGTCATTATATTATGAATTTAACAATAGGTAATAAAGAGATTGCCTAGGCAGTAGCAATATTATTAAACTTTGGTAATATACCCTCGTTTCGTACCAACTAGTCATTCGTCTGTGGTCTAAGCATATAAGTATAATTATGGTGATGACTAGTAAATAAAGTCAAACAATACACAGACAATTTAATAATAACATTTCAACATCAAACAAGGAAATAAAGACACACGTAAGCAAATATATATAACTACAAACGGAGCTGCCATGGAATTCACCGACCGGAGTCGGGCCCATCATAATACTAATTTTTTTTTACACTTCTGGGGGGTGAGCAGTGGCTTCCGGACTTACGAACCGGCTGTGATAGGTTTAGGACAGCTGTCTTGCTACATGTGAGCGTTCACCTTACCACCCATTCACTCCCCCTTCGAAGCCATAGAATTTGAGATGCGCAAATCGCAGTAATATATTTATAAAAAACATGTATTGACTTTTACAACATTTCATTGTCTAGTGATTATTATTTATTTATTTTTGATTATTGTTTATGACTACCAGTGCCGAATTTACCCATGTAGAGGCCCTTAGGCTATCGAAATCTCGAGGCCTCCTTTGCACTTTGCACAAATTACATTCTAATACGTTTTGTACAACAAAATCTTGATAAACCAATTTTATTAAACAAAGCAAACAATATACTGTAATATTATTAAACAAACATTACACTTTATAAAACTGCATAACTTGATTTGAGATCATATTTAACAGCCTCGTGAATTGTTTCGTGTTTCTGATTCACATTTTCACTGTCGACTTGCAAAGCCTTGTGTAAGCTGCTGTTGCCGCGGGACAACGCCTTGGTCGCATCGGCCCTAGCTCACCGCATTGCAGCACTCTTTTTTTTACAACTAGTGCAGAGCCTTGCTGGCCCTCGCCATCGTCGTTCTGAAGATATTTGAGCATAACCACCCAATGGTGGGTTGACGCCGAGAAGAAAGCGTAAATTGTTTGCACAAGGCTTGGTTTCATCCAGTAACTGAACTGAGTCTTTGTATAATCTGTTCATCGACTGTCAACTAACGGTCGATAATTTATAACAATTACGCTATTTATTATAATTTTTATAGAATTATACGATCAAAGAGTTTATTACACATTTTCTCCTTAGCATTCTTAGACTTTATTACACATTACTCCATTTCAAGACCTTAGGGCCCCTACTTGGCCTTATGGCTAATCTGGCACTGATGACTACACATTAATATTGATTTTATTGTCATTCGTTGGTCCCTCTTCGAAGAGGCTACCGGATAAGAGTTTCTACAGACCTCGTAGTTTTTATTTGGTGGCTGCGTACTTAGTCATTTCTATGTTTATGAAAATTACCGAGCATCTGTTTGAAATCTCTTATTCTTGCTGTGTCTTTCTATATGCCACAGAATGGTTCTGGGGTCGCCTTATCTCTCGAATCTTACTGCTCTCCGTTCTAATTTTTCAACCACACCGACCTCGAGAGCTGACGATTTCTCAGAACCGTGCAGCACATTCTGACCATGACTAACAGATCCCGTTAAAGCAAACCGTGCACAGATTTCGAGTCTACACGATAAATGGGCCAATGTGGCAAAAATAGCCCCCCAATAGGAAAGAGCCAGCGAATACACAAACGTTGTCAAACACAGTCTCGAGAGATTTTCCTTTTAATTTGGCCGATCGCCAAGATCGCCCGATCAAGAACAGATCATCCGCGACTGCCCGCGGCTGTATTCAAAGGTATACATACGTTAGATTGCCTCCTTATCGAGAGTAAAGCAAATGGATTTCCTTTCCAAGTGGCATATGCTACGTTACTTTGGGTCGATGAAATTAATGTCTCTCTCGACGGGCACATACATTACATCATCAATCAGCAGTCTATCCTTCTTGACAAACATGACTTCGAATGGACACATTTTATGCATTTGGCTTCTTGTCAGGGCTGTATTTAAAATGTGTAGACCCCTAGGCTGAACCTGTGTTACAAGCCCTTAAGCAGGTAAAAAAAAATAATTAAAAAAACACTTTAGAACAATTAAAAAAACACTTTTGGTAATAGAAACCTAAAAAGACATTATAACTTTTTTTTAATAATGAAAAATGTCCCTATACATTATTTATAATAAATTTATGGCAAAATAAAACTTGAAAGAATTTAAAATCATTAAGGTATTCAACACGACTTATTACTTTTGATTTGACTTGTAAAAATAACTTGAGATTCATGTACATATATGTTCCTAAATATGCAATTTAAAATTTCAATTATAAAAATAACATATTGTATTCAAGTAACGTTAACATGTAACAAAAAAAGGACATTTTATTTATATTTAAATGCAGTATTTTTCCAAACAACCAGTCCAATTATCCTAGTGGCTAATTGGTTTGCGCGTATTCACGTCAACCTAATAAAATTATTTATATTTTCATAATTTCGTTATCATAAAATATCACTTTTGATAATGAGCAAAGCCAAGGTGTTTAGCCAATCTTCTAACATGGAGGTTTGAAGCCTGTTTTTGATCAACTTCATTTTTGGAAAAAGACCATCCTGCGCTGCTGTTTGACTACAGTAACAGTTACATTGTTAAAGCGACCACGATATTAAGAAAACAATCCTTTTTTTTCTGCAACGTGTTTATATATCCATTTCTCCTGGCTAACGACTTTTACATTTTCCTCATTATCTTTTTTTGTATATCGTGGTAATCTTCTTTTTGTCGTACTGGTCACGTGCTTCTCATCTTCTTGTAGTGCTGTCTTCAATCAAATATTGACGATCATTATAGCCAGGGACGACGAGTTTTAAAATTACAGAGAGGGCAAGATTGTTTCGATTTTTTTTTGATGTATCGAACAGGTTTTAAAGAAATTTTACTTATAAAATAGAAAACGCCAGTGACAAAAACAGCGCGGAAATTACAGTGGAATATATAGCAAGCTCTATAGACCCAGTAGACACAGATACAGAATATATACAGAAAGCGGCGATATGAACTGATTATCCAACATACTGGTTTGCCGTGATTTCTTCCCGAGTTTTCCTTATTGATGAATTTCGCCTAGCTGTCTTATTTTATATTTACTGTGGCACGGGCCACCAAACGTGTACCGTCCCATCCATAGACATAATCTCGAACAAAGTTGTACGAGGTTCGATAATAGGTAGTTATATGCTTAACCAAACCTTTCAATAACACAAAGCGACAATATCACTAAAGACCTACTCTATTTCTCTGTTCCGAAAACCTTTAAATCCACGTTTTATAATATTTTATAATTTGAAAAAGTCAAGTAGGAGGGTTGTGTTTCGGTATGTTTCATTTTACTGTTGTTCATTTTCATTCCGTTATCTTTGCAAACAGTAATCTTGTTGAATAGAGCATGTAGATCATCAATATTATCTGCTAGTAGGCCAGTATCATCCGCATATCGGATATTATTGATCTTCTCACAGTTTACACCAATTGCCTCGGCTGCACCATCGAGTGCTTGTGCAATTATTTCTTCGGAGTAGTTGTTAAATGGAAGAGGAAATAATATGCAACCTTGTCTGACTCCTCTTCGTAAATCTAGGAGGCTAGCTATACGAGAAGGAGATATACGTATAGCAGGAAAACTAAAGGCATCTCCCACTTTGAAGGCAGTTGTCTGGCTCCAATAGTTTTGCTACTATACGTTTATCTCTGCTACGTTATCTAATTCCCCGCAGATTTTTTACAAGTTTAGTAAATTGAACTTTATCGAAAGCCTTCTTGTAGTCGATGAAATAGGCATTAGATATATTTGTGCGTATATTGACAAAGTTGAATGAGTAGGTAGATTCGAAATTTTCCAGTTATTCGAAACAGTTGTTGCAAAGATTCATAGAAAATATTTACTAAAGGATAAAGCTTGATGAATAAAGATAAAATACTAACACACAATCTATACGCACAATAAAAGTAAGTCCCAAAAATAATTATATCTTGAAATCACAGGCCGGAGCAGGGTTTATTCTTAAGTTCAGAACGATACTGAGTGAAAAGAATAGAGAGATCTTAAACCGACGTGCTGGAATACGGTTCTTCTATTAGAAAAAAGTGTTTTCTGGTTTTTGAGCTTACAACGAACTAACTTAGCAGTTTAAAGACGTCTTCTACGATTATTATATAAGAACTATGCATGTAGTTGCGTCAGTTATTATGTTTGTTATCTCAAAAAAAATGTTAGAGTGAAAAGATCTATTGTGCAAACCTTGCTGTTTGTCCATCTTGTATGTAATTTATTTTTATCTAAGAAGAAAATTTACGTTGTATTCTTGTTGAATAATATTTTACAAAATACTTTTTGCATTTATTTTGTCGTTAGATATCATACTGATTCAAAAACCGAATCAAATCACCGGTGAAATGAGACTAACTGAGATTAGAATCTTACCAAAGTTACGTTAAAAGTTTTACAAGACTTTCATAAAATATAGTGCCATGGCATGTGCAATTTGCGTGCCAGAGCAAAACATCTAATAGAGAAAGGGTATTGATTGCAGACTATTTCACGCAAATTCATTTCATGCAACGAAAGTATGGAGCTGATCCTAATCTTTGAAGCGGTATATCATTTTAACGGTTTATATAATATAATTTGAAATAAAAAGAAAATAAACTATCATAATTGTACATTATAAAAACTGTTATAATGGAAAGTTATTACCGAATTTTAAAATAACTAACACGTCGACGTGCCAGTTCTAAACTGCAACAACTCGAAATATTTTGTTTCAAGATAATTGAGTTTAAAGTTTTGAAATGGAACTGCTAATCGAATATTAATAGTAACTTTACATAATTATTAATAATTGTTGTAATATGTATACTCTTTTATATGCTTGAACTTACCTGTTCCCAACAGTAGCCCACTATGACAAAGTGCAATATCTGCTTTTAGACACTGAAATATTTAATTTTTCGAGATGTCAGTGTTTGGAACTTGTAGATAACGTAAAATTTAGCAACTTTGCATACTTAACTCAAAACTGATGTTTTTTGAGTTGTTGCAGTTTAGAACTGGGGCGTCGATGTAATTGTTACAAAAATGAAAAAATGAAAAGAATAATTAAGTAAATTAAGAAATAATTGTTTGAAAAAAATAAATAAAGTATGATAAATTTACCCCCTGTAGGCAGCTTATAAAAGCACATTGTGAACAAAATTTCATAGAAAAATTGGTAATTGGTACTGGATCATAAATTAAAACAAATTGTTAACTTAGTTCCTTTATTTTTCAAACCAAAACTATATCAGCATTTTAGGGCGTGTTTCTTTATTTTTTTAATGTAAAAAAGGCAAAAATTACCACTTATGGGCACCGAGTCCTAAGTTATGGGCAGCAATTACCACTGTTATGGTCACACATTTAGAAACAATGTTTCCAATGAAATACAGGTATTAAAATAAAAATATACCAGAATTAATTATTTATAGTCATAGAATCAAAAAAGAACACAAAACAACTTAATGTTAAAATAAAATGTCAAATCTAGCAATATGCTTTCGTAACGATGAAATATTAAAGTAATGATATAACTATCACAGCCTTGCATATAATTTCACAGCATTATCATTTTAGAATTTGGATTCTTTTTCAAAATCAATAATTTATGCTATACAGGGTTGGTTAGATTAGTGAGCATCTGTCTAGCGGATGATTCGGAATATGAAAATAACGAAAAAAATAAGTAAAAACATTTTTATTACTTTTTCAATTTTCGGTTTTTATATAATATTTTTTTTTTATCTATAGAAGATTATTATTTTAGACATAGATAGATTTAAAAACGTTCCAAAAGTGTTTTGCTTTAGGACTTTTAAACCGAGCAAAAGAATCTTTTATGGTCAGATATTATTTTTTTCTCGGTAACTAAGGGCTTATCCCAAAAGCTGATACAATTTTCGAATTAGTTTTTTTATGTAAAATAATGATATATAAACAAAAACTACCTAACTTCAAAAAAAAAATATTACTATTCGGTTTTGTTTTGTGTGTAGAATCAATCACCTACTTGACTGGTGTTCACCAATAAAAACCTTGTATAATGGATTTCGAACCGATAGGTTTCATAAAGATTGATATTTTAAATAAAAACGATCAATGCAATCATGTATTGCTTTTTAATAACTATTTATTTATTTGTAGTTTTATCGGCAACGACCATTATGAATTGGAAAACAAGATGTTACATAACCGATTCTCACGTCTCTGCGTTTCCAAGAAGCATGACGTTCATAAGATAAAACATTTGTTTTGGGTTAATTTTTTTTTCGAGAGAAACGAGAAAACTACCTAACAATATAGCGATACAAGAAAAAATGTCCTCACACCTATTTATAGCAGCGATCAAGACGCCGCAGGCAGGGTAGGACATCTAACGGTTGGAAAACAAATAAAATGCTGTATACAACATCCATTGGAGCAATACCTACATGGAATAGAGAATTGAAAAATATTGGCAAATACAACGACAATGTAGACAGCAGTGCAGGAAGTATATAAAGTGGATGAAATGGACATGGAAATTAGCGAAGACGAATAGACGAGTGGATCAACGATACAAGAAAGTATCAAACAAGAGGCAAGACAGAGAGATTGGGAATATACTGAACATTATAGTAGAGTGGGAAAGATAGACGTAAAAACAATAAATACTTATATTTAGTGCCCCCACAGTCCCAGACACTCCATCCGCCTACTTTCGTATATCGGTTCTAAGTTAGTATACTGGCCGATTGATTTACCTTTCCCTCACTTTTTTAAAGGCAAGTGCTCCTCAACCTTAAAAACGTGTCCCCTGGTGTATTCGGTTGACCGTCTCAGGAGCATTTCTGGATGGGTGGCACAATTCATTCATGTATTACTTGCACCAGTGCCAATACAAGAAACGAGACAATCTTCTTCTTCCGAAAGTAAGCCTCACAGACACAATAGCCGAACTGTTCAACAGACTCCCCTTATCGACTAGACAGCTAGATGATAGGGTATTCTAATTCATGATTAAAAAGTAAATTCGCAATCATACATAAGTTAAATTAATATGTTGCACTAGCAAAAACATTTACATTTAATAATGGTTAGGTATATACTTTGATTATTGTGGCTATCAAGAAGCCCAACCTTTCTCAAATATATCTATCAGTGCTTTGATATTTTCATTTAAAGATCATTCTTATTTTAATCTATACATTATTGAACTCCCATTTGCCACATATTTAACTTCTTGATTGTAAGATCTTATATCTTATAAGATCTTCGATAATTACCTTATGTTATTATATTTGTGTATTATGTTGTTTTGACCATATACATATTATATTAAAATTACTATCTTTAAGTGGACTTTTAATATCAGATTTTTTTAGCATCCAGTGATAATTTTTTATACCTTATAGGTTTTTCTATAGATTAGGTATGTCCTATTGTATTAAAAAAAATACCAAGTATCTATCTAAGTATAGAAATATGTATTTTAAATCTCCTCATTACGATATTTACAATTCAAGCCAAGTAGTAGGTACAAGTTTTCTTCGTTGTACACAATGACATGTTCTAATATATTATTATGTCCTTGGAGTAATTACATTGAAGGCAACTGTATATTTTTAGTGAAATAAATGACTATGATTTTCTCTAAGTGAAAAAATCATCTTTGGCATCAGCTTCGGAACCAGAAATGTGAAAATTGTAGTGTTATTTATAATCTACATCATCAGATAATATAATCAGATTCATATACTCTGCAGGGAAAAAAGTATGTATATGCATGTTATTCTAAGTGGATGGGATGCAGACGTCTCGTTACAATGCAATGCGATTATTTCTCTCTATTGTTTTATGATATTTAAACGTAAACGCAACACAGAACTTAAAACTATCAAAAGGCACAACCTTTCTCAAAATTATCTACCAGTGCTTGGAATACAGTGCTACGCAATAAGAAAAGCTTATATTCGCTGATACTAGACTCCATTTTAATTACCATACATAGCACCGATATAACGACGCAATACGGGTTATGATAATATTTAGATATATTATATCGCATAACGCACGATAAAACGATATTACAACTCGGTGAAAGGAATATAGATTGCGGCTACGAACACAATCTGATATGGAATAAAAGACACGTGCTGAGGAAATTTTCTCCTTTAAATTCCAGAAAGGAATCGATGGCGAATACGGCGGGAATACTAACAAGGAACGCTAGCGATATAAGTGGATACAAAATAGAGCCTGGTCGAGTCTCCATTTTTCGAGAGTTGAATACTGCATGCTTGAGATTTTTCGTTTCGAACTCGAGGCTTTTTATAAACCTTCCTGGGATTGATACTGCTTACCTCCTGAGTTATTTATACAGCCTATTTCTATATGACAGAGTAAAAATGACTTCATGGATTATAGACTTTTTTCATTTTAGTATTATAGCGTCCGTATCTGAGCCTACCTTAGTGCGCACGTCTCGTGCGATCAATTAGGCTAGGCCTTATTACTTTGTATCTGTAAATAGGTTTATTAGAGAATAAAGATTTTGAATTGAAACTGGTATGAGATTGATTCGCATATGCATAGTCACAGTTTTCTTGCAATTTATTTCCATGTTTTTTCTATGTTATAGGTTAGTGACTGGACGTAACCAGCAAAAAATCCTGTAGTATTAGTCCACCTTTAATTAGAGAAGTAAATTAATTGTTAAGTAACGTGCTTTTTGACTGTTAAAATAACGTTAATTTTCAATGTTTTTGTTTTCCTTTTCGTTTGATTTCATCTCGAATACAAATGATTTTATCTTCAAGGAATATACGAATTGATGAATAGCCAGCTGTAATTACGACGAAGGAAACCGTAAACCTACAATGTCATCGTCGACAGTTAGGGACATCTATTCATCAAATGTGGGGACAAGCATTCCAAAACCCGATCCTTGAACTCCTTCGCTACTGTGTGGTGGCTTTTATTATATTTTTTTCGCGTTCGCCTCATCCAATGAATATTTCCCAGGGTCTTCACGAGTTGCAACTTCGGTCCAAATACACATAGTTTCCCCGATTATTTTCGACCCGTCTGTATAGGTATACCAGACCAGGGACACTGTCCTTCGGTCAGTCCTTTATCCCATCACCACGGTACGGAATAACCATCAGGATTTGGTGAAATTCTATTATATCTGGATGATGTCTGATATTATCAGTGGAGAGTTCCCTTGTGAGTTTCTTCTAGAGGATTTTTATATTACCTACCAGATCTTGGTTTAAATTGTTTCGCACTCTTCGATAACTTCCGTCGCCTCTCAATCATTATAGGATTACCTACTTCGTTGGTTTTGTTATAGTCGTATTCTATATATTTAGACTTCGCTACGCATAAATAAGAATGTATATGGCCTTCTCTTTAACGTGAATATTTTTATTTCATTTACACTCGGGAGCCGATCCCCACATTAGTATATCATACTTAATGTGACCATAAAGTGCTAAAGCGGAACGAAGGAATTCAGTAGTTGAGTGTAAGTTAAGATAGTCGAAGTATGGTTGAAATAATATCCTTGAAGATACCGTCAGATTATGTCTGATTACAAAGATAGTACCTATTTCGTTACATTTGATTTAATTATTTATTTATTATCATAATTTCCATAATATTTTAATATTGAAATCAAAGACTATCAATTTTGAAAACAAATTTTCCGCGTGAAGTTTCTAGCACCTGACGTTTTGGCGATGTCGCAACCGCCGTTGTACAGAGTAAACCTGACACTCTGGAAAACGGCGGTTGCAACATCGCCGAAATATCGGGTGCTATAAACTTCACGCGGTAAATTCGTTTTTAACCTATTTATAATATACATGTTAATAATTTGCTTTAATTAAAAAGAACGATATGACGAAACTTGCACTTCATAGCTTTATGTTTATAGAATGTCCGCCCAAGCACAAGCTTTGATTAGTTGAGCGACATCGAACAGTAAACATAATTTAATATGTAATTGATTAATTTCTTGCTGTCGATTAAGTAATGTAGTTACAAAATATTTTATTTTATGTTTTAAATTGTAATATTTGTAAATTACTTTAAATTAAATTTGACAGTCACATAACTGGGAATAACCGATCTAGGATAGTCAGCGCGGTCAAGGTACAGAACAAATCCACATCAATTATGAAGATTTCTTGGCGGAAATGTACATTACAGTATATCTCATGCTTTATGAATTAAATCAGTAAAATAAATATCCGATGAATTCGACACCCACCCGCTTGCGAAAGCGTTTGAGGGAGGAAATAGGGTGGCCCCTATATATTGGCCGTGACCTGATTTCCAAGGATTCCAAGCTGACCAAGAACCCCTAACAATCCCTAAGCGGTCGCTTTGATCAAACCGCCGCTAAATATAGAAAAAAGTTGATACGAACATTTCGCATTATCGTATTTCTCAATTTCGCAAATAGGCATAATGGAATTTCGAGAATCGGAGATTGCCAATCAAATTACCCGATCTTAGTAAATTTTTTGACATGTTTTTTTTTTTTAATTTTATTTCGAATTTTAAAAAAAAATCTTAAGCTTTTAGCCACGGATTCGTGTTTGGTAGTCGCTGTCTGTGTTTCATTTTTTTTCTGTGGCCTTGTCGATTGTACTTTTGTTTTGATCGGAAAAGCAGATAGGTACATATCAAAAGATAATAAAATAACATAAGCAAACTCACCAGGCATGTTGAAGAGGATCGTCTGGAGCGTTATTGAAATTAGAAATAGCAGCACATCTGTAAGACACAACAAAATTAACTAAATTTCGGAGGGACACACACAAATTCACGAGCAAAAGCGTGGATTAGCGAGCGAATCGTTTTTTAGAGCGTGAAGCGCAACAACTTGCAAACATACGGAACAAAGAAATGATTATCTAAGTGCATTGATCCAGACCTCTCGGGCTGCGCGCACTCGAGCACCTTTTTCTTCTCCCATCCCTCCTGCGTCTTCACCCACTCTTCCCCGGGCGATCGCCAGTCCTTAGATATGAACGGCATAACACTTCCTCGTCAAAACAAATCACTAAACGGAAAGAAAACACGGAGTTTCGCGGCTCGGGGCAGCACCGCACTGCGCGAATCGACAAAGAACACTGCTGTATCTGTACACAAAACACGAGAGAAGAGACGCGCGCATGGGCTTTGTTTTGCCTAGGCCGTCAAACGTCACAAACAGCTGAGAGAGAGAGGCAAAACAAAACAACGCAAATCGAAACGACACCGACCGCTATCTACCGAGAGACCGCGGTACTACTCTTGAACAACTAGAAACGAGCGCTGCTATTGGCAGCATTGCAACAAAGAGGATGCGTTCGAACTAAAGTAGCGAAATAAGCGCGAGATTATGAAAATAAAATAATTGTATAGATGTGAGGCAGTCACCGTCACTATTTATAATGGACAAAACGTTGGTTTTTTCATGTTAAACATGAGTAATAAAAATATTTCAGGTTAGTGGAACCACAAAAGCGGAAGCTGTATTACTATAAATTCCGCTTGTATGCCTGCTCTACACGTCGGCGAATGTTGGCTAATCTTGCTAAGATGGAAATGAAACGGCACCATTGTCATGTCAGAAAAAATATGGGAAACAGCGAGAGGGACATAAGCGATGCGGCTAACGCTGGCGAATGTGTGTGGTGATTATATAAGTCACAACAATACTGAGAGACTGCCCCTAACTGTTACAGAGAAAGAATAAGAATAATGGAAAGATGCATAAATAAAGCGGAAAAGTAATTCGATTGTGATACAGTGTCCGTACTTTACACACCTTGGAGTTACTTCATGGATGAAATTTTATTGCACATCATTCCTTTAATGTATACTGGGAAATAGCTGAATATTTGGCTCCGCTTTGGCTCCTTTGAGGGCCCTCAGCTAGAGACTGAAAAGGGGCCCCTTTATGATAAGGGGAGTCCAGGGGTTGACGCTCGGGATTTTTTTGAAAATGAAACGCTGGAAAACCACATTTTCCGTTATTTTGGCACTTAAAAAGTATTTGATTACGTTTTTATAATCAAAAGAATAAAAGTGTCGAAATTAATTATTTACAATTTAAATTAAGAAGTATCCTAACCTATCAGCTTTTTGGCCAGTTCTTGGCTTGTCCTGGCTAACCCATCTATAATTACATTTTTATCCAAGTTATAAAATAAGTCCCCTTTGAGGTCCCTTTGGGGCCCTCTCGAGACGGGGGGGCCCTCGGCGATCGCCGACCAGCCAACCTGACCAGTCTGGGCCTGCGTTTGCATATAGTATGCGATTACATTTTAAAGGTTACGGGAAAGAAAGATCAATATCATTTGTTTTTTCTAATATGAAATACTTTTTTAATGAGGTATAAAATTATGTAGGTACAATGTATTTTTTTTTCAAACTCAACTATATTTGTTTTACAGACAAAATATACTTTTTCCTTACCCAAACAAGGCTAGAAGGTCATATTTTAAGTTAATAAATTATTATAATGGAATTAGCAAAAAAATTATAGTTAGTTCTTCCCTATAACCCTATTGTATTTTGATAATGTGCGTGACGTTTTTTTTGCAATAAGTATCGATCATTGCTTTTATTATTATGCCCCTACCTAGTACGCCGAACGCTCCTGCACCTTCTAGTGTTGCCACTTTTCTTGCTCGCTTCAAACTGTCAAATTTTGGGGTTAGGTTCTTCCGGAAAATTCTGCGTCGCACGGTTTTCTGTCGGGCAAATAAATATGGCCGATGGCAGCGATCTCCTAAAAAAGGTGGACCTTGGCAAAGGTGGTAAACTGACTGAATCAGAGGTGCATTTTATGAAGATCGCTCAGCAGAAGAACTTGGAAAGGGCTGAGAAATTCCGTCTGATTCGCCGGAGGAACACTTTCACAGGTTGGGCGCTCGGCGGGGTGGTGCTCGGAATCTATTTCTATTCTATGCACGCGATTAAACAGGAGACTTTCCTCGACGATTTCGAAGAACCGGAGAAGGTGAAGGTGGAGGCGTGATGGCGCTGTCGATTAGACAGTTGGCCTCGCGGCGTCGTCTACCACCGATGGCATCCACTAGGGACTTAATTAAGATGTACGAGCTACGCGCTCTCAAGCAGTTGTCGCAGAACTTCTTACTGGACGAGCGGCTCACGAACAAGATCGTGAGGTGCGCGGGCGATATCACGGAGGGGTACGTGTGCGAAGTCGGACCCGGCCCCGGCAGCATCACTCGCTCGATACTGCGAAAAGCGCCTAAGAAGCTAATCGTCGTCGAGAAAGATCGCCGCTTCCTCCCCACCCTCGAGATGCTGAGCGACGCCTGCAAAGACTTCACCGAAATGGTGATCGTACGCGACGACATCATGAAGACGGACATGTCGACGTTCTTCCCGGACGACGCCAAACGGGAATGGGACGACCGCCCACCGCCGGTGCACCTCATCGGAAACTTACCGTTCGCCGTATCGACGATTTTAATGATTAGATGGCTCGAGAAGATGTCGACGAGGAGCGGCCCGTGGGCGCTCGGCCGCACGAAAATGACGCTCACGTTCCAATACGAAGTCGCCGAGAGGATGGTCGCTCCGATCTTAGCGCCGAACCGCTGTCGACTCTCCGCCATGTGCCAGAATTGGTGCCTCGTCAACCACAAATTCACCATTCCCGGGAGGGCTTTCGTCCCGAAACCGGACGTCGACGTTGGCGTCGTAACACTCACCCCCTTAAAACAACCCGTCATAACAGGTTTACCGTTCAAAATGATAGAGAAAGTAATCAGGCAGGTGTTTTCGATGCGACAGAAGTATTGTTTCAGAGGGGCCGGTACACTGTTTCCGAAAGATATACGAAAGGAAATGGCTTTGAAAATGTTGAAGAAAGCGGATGTCGATTGTTTCACGCGGCCTTTTCAAATATCAACGGAGGAATTTGGTCGAATATGCCATTCTTACAACGACATCATTACGGAGCATCCTGAACTCGAGAATTACGATTATCGCGCACGGAAGACACCGCTACCTCCCGAACACGAACCCAGCTGCATCACATCGGATGAACTAGACGACGTCTTGGCTTTAGATTATAAGAATATAGGAAACAAACAACCTACTGTTTAATTAAAAAAAATTAGATATAAGTATGAACTTGTATAGTATTAGAATAAATTAAAGAAATGTTTTTTTTTGAAGATTTTATTTCTTAGAAAAACCAAACTTATTAACTAAAAGAATGTTTAAAAAAAGGTTTCACAGTTTTAAATACTGCTACCGCCCTTTTTCTCCGATACCGAAGTCTCCCCGTCCGCCTTAGGCTCTTCCGCTGCCTCTTTTTTCTTGGCGTTCAACTTTGCCAGTGTGCGCTTGTGTCTGTATGAGTTCATGTGAATTTTGAACTGGAAATCACCGACGAACAGCCGATCGCAAAGCTCGCAGCGACGAGTCACATTCTTGTCAAACGCGTGTGTATCCAGTACTTTCGATTTCAGCGGCTCAATCTTAAACGGTTCATTTTTGAGAAATGATTCTATCAAATCCATCGCTTTGTCTCTGACTACAGTGTCCCACTGGGACGGATCCGTCGTGTCCAAATCGAAAACGGGCGGAATCTAAGGAAAAACAAACTTAGTCATTAATTATTAATAATTTTACTGCAGCCATATTAGATGCACCATGCATTTTCTATACTAATATGCAGTTCTCAATATTGTCAAACTTTAATACATCGCTTACTTCTTAGTGTTTATTATTATTAATCAAAATATATTGTTTACTTATTTATTATAATTATGAGCAACGGATTATACAGTATATCATCCCGCTATAACTTCGGAAATATTTTTCAATAAATATATTTATGTATATTTGTAGCTTATTTGTATACCAATATTAAAAGCTTATTTGTATACGAAAAATCTAAAATTGTAGAAAACAGTCTGGCCATGTATTTTGATAATAAAAATATGGCAATTCTACACTATAAAATTAGCTTTCAGTACCAATTTTTTTTTACTTATAGCTGTTAGCTACGAAAATGCTGGGGCAGATATTTAAATGCTCAAGTATCAAAAACATTTTACTGGACACATTTATAAACCCAATTTTTTTATTTAGTTTATAGGATGTAAATTTTAATAACAAGTTAGCAACTCGACATATACTTGGTGTACTTCATTATTCTACGCGTTAACATCCGTTTCTCATAATAAAATTGATTGAAATAAATTTATATCGTAAGAAAACAACAATAATAACTTTAAACACTATAAGTAAGCGATGTATTCACGATATTGAAAACTGATTATTTAGGGCAGAAAACGCATGGTGCGTTAATAATATGGCCAGAGACTGTGCCCTGTAGAATACATAAATATCAAAATATTTTTAAAGCGATTTCAAGAAAAAAATCAACGCGCGCCATCTGTATTTCAGTAGCGACACTACTTAGCAAGCGTATAAATATAACTGGTCGCAATTTAGTACAACTAACGCCCGCTAGATGGCACGGTAATATTTTTGAGGGGAGATTACCTGTCGGCACGGATGGTGCAATATCCGACTGTTAACCATCTTCATCTGTTTTCTGGCGTATCTTCTGGTGGCCATCTTCAGATTGTCGACGCCTTCTCGAAATAGCTTTTGGCCATTCTCCGCCTCGCGCTCTTCTTCATTCAGCATAAGGTACGAGTGGAACTCCTTGAACCCGATGGTTTGGAACACACCTTTGGTGTAGTCGACATCTCTGAAAATACGACAAAAAATACATTACATATTACAACCGTGGAGTCTATTGAAATAGGTCCAATATTTAATCGATGTTGAATATCGACGATCTTATAGTATGTGAAACCTACGTGCCAAAAAATCGAATTTGCGTTTTTTTATTGCCTTTGGTGTAAAACACGCTCCGGATAGTTCTGTCTATGTCCCGAGGATTCATAATGCTTAGTTTTCTTGTAATTCTTATTGCAGTAGCATATCGTAGGCATGATTTGATGATTTTATCCGGTGATAGGTACCGCTTACATGCTTTAATAGCACTTCCTCGGTTTAATCGTTAGTACAGTAAACTAGCATTTATTTTTAATCTTGTCCTATTTACCCAACTAGTGATGATTTTATCCGGTGATCCCGCTTAGGTGCTTAGCAGTAGCTACTTCCTCGCAAACAATTTAACTCTATGATAGTTTTAATCGTTAGTACAGTAAACTAGTTTTTTGTCCTATTTACAGGACGGTCTGCGCACCGTGCGGTGCAAGCCAATCGATTGTGCACTCTGACTAACATCTTGCGGTGTCGACAACAACGGGCGAGCCCGTCACCACAGGACGTTTTAACGATTAGTCGTTCTGTCGCCCTGCAGTGAACGTAGAAGACTTTGGACAGTACAATTCTACGTCCAGCTACGTCACAACCCGTGAGAGTCCAACGCCTTACCGCGAGTTAGCCAGGAATAAACCCGGCGGGCTCGAGATACTCGCGCCCTCACTTCCAATTGTGACCAGATTTCTCCGGTCTCTCGATTGGTTCCGAGTTCGAGTTCGCTTGCGCGGTCCTCTCCCTTACGAAGCGGTGAAACGGAGTGAACCGAATCTATCGCGGACCAAGGCGTCCTTTGCCCGACTCTGAACCGGGATCGGATGGCCAATGGTCATTTCAAGAGCAGTCGCCGTAAGGTAGACAACCACCCCCGCTCTGTAGGAAACAATACAGTTCCCAGACTCCCCCGACTGTTAGTCGGAGAGCACAATCGATTGGCTTGCGCCGCACGGTGTGCAGACCGTCCAGGGGCGCCAGAGGTTTGATTCCCAGGGGAGACTGGTTGACCCAGTGTCCTACCCAGGATTCGCACCCCATGCGGGGAGGCCGTCGGATGGGTGTTGACCCGTGAGTGTGACCGACCCTGAACACATGGGTCATCGTGGCCACCTCATCATGGGCCCGTTAGCCCCCCACTCTGACTAACAGTCGGGGGAGTCTGGAAGCTGTATTGTTTCCTATAGAGCAGGGGTGGTTGCGTACCTTACGGCGACTGCTCTTGAAATGACCATTGGCCATCCGATCCTGGGTAAGAGGCGGGCAAAGGAAGCCATGGTCCGCGATAGATTCGGTATTCACCGTTTCACCGCTTCGTAAGGGAGAGGACCGCGCAAGCGACCTCGAACTCGGAACCAATCGAGAGACCGGAGAAATCTGGTCACAATTGGTAGTAAGGGCGCGAGTGTCGGGCCCGCCAGGTAATCATTACTGGCTATCTCGCGGTAAGGTGTTGGTCTCTTACGGGTTGTGGCGTAGCTAGACGGCGGATTGTTTTTGTTCAAAGTCTTCTACGCTCACTCCAGGGAGATAGAACGACTAATCGTTAAAACTCCCTGTGGTGACGGGCTCGCCCATTGTAGTCGACAACCCAAGTGGTCCTATTTACAAAATTAATGATGATTTTATCCGGTAATACCGACGTTAGTTAAGACCGAACGAGAGTAAAGTTGGCGTAACTAAGCCGGTGCAGCCGGTGCGGTGCACCGGGGCCCACGGTTTTTCTGGGGCCCAAAATACAACTTCTATCCACATTCCATTCAACTTTGCTAGGAAGCTTCCTAGCTAAGAAATCCGAAAAAAATGGATGTCTCAAATCAAGACAAAAACCATTCTAGAAATGTAAGTTTTTTTAACAATACATTAAGCTGTTAAATTAAATATGTATGTAGATATGCAGAAATTGGTTCATTTGTAATATTATTATGTTAATGTTTTTATTTTTAACAGTTTCGCACTTTGCAGTTCTACACAATGAGAAAACGTGTAGTATTTCAGACCATGGAGGGCAACAATTAAATTGGTCTCATAAAAAATGTGTAGCGACTGCAACTCTCACCATAACTAAAAGAAAAATTACAAGTAATAGTCTGGACCATCTCCAAGAAGCCTTAATGAATACACCCCTAGAGTATAATAACATTACTGATCCTAATTATTCTTTTGATAGATTTCTCAATAACTATATAGCTTCACTGAATTATATAATGCCCGTAAAGCAGATAAAACAAAAGGCCAGAAAGAATTTCAATGACTGGGCCACAAAGGGTATAAAAATATCCAAACAACGAATGCCAATCCTACATGAGAACTTATTAAATAGTAATGATGCCAAGTTAAAAAAATATGTTAAAACATACAAGAAGATTTATAAAAATGTGGTTTGGATGGCTAAACAAATGTATTTGGAGGGTGTTATTAAAAACTCTACAAATAAAATTAAGGCTTCTTGGGATGTTATTAAGTCAGAGACTTCGCAACAGATGTCGGTGGCCGCCAGCGTCTCCTTGAATGTAAATAATTATCAGTACGACAATCCCAATAAAGTTGCCGAATTATTTACCAATTATTTTGAGGCTATCGGCGGAATCACATCGTCCAATCAGTCAACAGGTCCGACTTCAGCTGTTAAAATTTTGGAAAAATTCCGACCCAGAACATCAGAGTGTTGTGTATTGTCCTCGGTGACTAGGGAGTAGATTATAAAAGTAGCCCAATCACTTAAGCCCAAGTCGTCGACTGACATGTGGTATGTGTCCAGCCGATTACTAAAGTCATCAACGCCTGCACTAGCAGATTATCTTTGCGCTCTGTTTAATTCATGCATAGTAGAAGGCACCTTTCCGGACAAATTAAAATTGGCAAAAATTATACCTTTATTCAAAAATGGGTCTCGTGATAACATAGATAACTATAGACCGATATCCATATTACCGGCCTTTAGCAAAATTTTTGAAAAGTTAATATTGAATCGCATTACAAAATTTTTCGACACTCACGACATTATTAACAGTAAACAGTTTGGTTTTCGGGCAGGATTATCGACTGTTAATGCTACATCGAAACTACTGCATGAGTTATTGAATGGGCTGGATAGTTCAAAAACAGTTGTTGGTCTGTTTTGTGACCTATCAAAAGCATTTGACTGCGTTAACCACAATATTCTACTGAATAAATTAGAACACTATGGTATCAGAGACAAAGGGCTAAATCTAATTCAATCATACCTGAAAAATAGGTATCAAACGACAGAAGTAAATAGAACAAGAAGCCAACCGATTCTAGTAACAAAGGGTGTACCTCAAGGTTCCATTCTAGGTCCATTTTTATTTTTAGTGTACACCAATGACTTGCCGGGATGTGTGTCATCCGAGAATGATGACATTACACTGTTTGCAGATGACACATCTCTTATCTTCTGTGACCAAAATAAGGAATCATTAATAAATAGAATTAGGTATACGATTGATCAACTCTTGATTTGGTTTAATTCTAATGAATTACGTCTAAATATTACAAAATCAAAAATAATTCCTTTTCGCTTAAGACCTGCCAATGTTGACTATTTAAATGAATTACACGACTATTTTGAAATCGACATCACAGAAGATATAAATTTTCTAGGATTAAGAATTGACAGTAAATTACAATGGAATGCGCACATCCAACAATTAGCTAGTAAGCTATGTAGCTCGATATACTCTATTAAAAAAATCAGAAGTGTTTGTGGTTTTGCGGCAGCCAAATCAGTATACTTTGCGTATTTTAACTCATTAATGACTTATGGACTACTATTTTGGGGAAATGCTGCAACCAGTAAAAGAATCTTTCTTTTGCAAAAGAGAGCACTGCGCAGCATGTATCAGGTAACGACTAGGACCTCATGCAAAGAATATTTCATTTCATCAAGGCAAGGGTAATGACTATGTATTCGGCGTTCATATACCAGTGTTTAATGTATGCTAGACAGCACCTAACAGAAACCCCAATTAATGCAGACATTCACTCGCATCATACCCGCGGTAGCTCCTTTTTATGCGTACCCCGAATACGAGTGGCAAAAGTACAGAAAAGCTACTTGTACCTTAGCATTAAATTCTATAATCTACTCCCTACAAAATTTAAACAGCTGGAGGACATACAATTTTTAAAAAACATCAAGGAGATGCTGATAGGCCACCCTTTCTATAATTTGGCCGAATTTGAGGGCCACGATTTTTCAAATATTGTGCCCATTTAAATTACTTAAAAAAGTAGAGGCTTATTATCTGATTATTTTATATGGTCTTATATCTGTACTTTTAGTTTAAAATGCATAACGTAGATTTAATTTGATTATTTAACATTTTACTGACAATTTGAATATTACGATAAATAATTTTACTACGTATCTTTTCGAATCACTAACTACTTCAAATATTAAGCTTCTATTTTGATTATTTATATTTATAGTTTGACAATCTAGTAGTTAATTCTTGACTAACTATGTATGTTCAGTAAAGAGTAGTATCGAAACTTACTACATAACCCAATTATTTTGACACGTCCAAGAGCGGTCTTTAGCCGTCAATTGGACACGACGAAAATGTAATGTGAGTGTAATGTAATGTAATGTAACAAAATAAAGTAATAAAAACTGGTTCTTCTTCTGCAATATGTTCGAGGTAATAAACTCCAATGAGTACGCCGATTTATAATGTATCTTCAATATAAATATGCAAGGTATACAGTAATTACACCCTATATGCCAAAAATGAATGTAAGTAAGTAGGGGAAGGGGGCCTTTTGTTCAATTTTGCACCGGGGCCCAGTTTTTTTAGTTACGCCACGAGGAAGTACTACTAATAGTAGGTACTTCCCCGCAAACAACTTAACTATTTGATGGTTTCAATCGTTAATACAGTAAACTAGTATTTATTTTTTACTTTGTCCTACAACAACAACAACTTTATTTTGTCCTACAACAACTGTTTACACAACTAAAAAAAACATTTTGTGAACAAAGTTATTCAGTTTTTCCATGCCCCAAAAAGTTTGTTGGCGTGTACCAGGCTTCACATTATAAACGACGATATGTTGCCTACGTAAAACCTGCCGCAACAGATGGTTTCAAAATCAAGAAAAAGTTTCCAGGATTAGGATAAGGTTATACAAAAAAAATACGCAATGATTGTAAAAGTTGCTTTGTAAAACCTACTGAATATCGATAAATAAATTTATTTTATTATTATTACTATAATCTTGATTAGGTACATATGGTATTTATTAGATTGCTCAATGCCGTATTACGTTCTGGCAGCTAGAATTTTACTTAGAAATGCAACTTATAGATGGCACGCATAGTTCCAAACGTTAATTAACCGCACTATCTACATATACGAACGCACGTGATACATCCGCGATATTATCGCCCGAACGCAACACGCCGGTATCACGTATGTTCGAGTACAAAAACAAAAAGAAATAAAAATTAAAAAAAAACCGAAACTCTTTTTGATTCTAAATACAAAAAAGGGTAATAAATAAGTCTAGTGTGTCAAAATTTTGTCTGGTATATTATAAACAAGTGTCGTTATTAAGTTTTAAAAAACCAACGATTTTTAGACTACTTTTTGAATAATAACCCAAAGGAAATCCTCTTATGTTCAGTAGCCGAATAGATAGGCCTTTTTAACACGCTGATACGGTATCCTATCTCAAAATAAAATAATAATATAATAAACGACCAAATTTTGAAATCATAGCTCTTTAAATGATTTTAATATTATTTACGTATTACCTAACATACTAATTACGCGCTTTAATGTTCAACAGACTAATAGTACTGGCATTCTAATCTCTCGTCATTGATTATATGTATGTATAGATGTAACATAATCCGCGCTCTATTTTACTGCTGCTCTGCACTAGGAGCAATATGTAATTATTGGTCCTATCGCGGCACGATCGATCCATTGTTTGCTCACCGCTAGGGTTGTATTGCAAATAACTGATATGTCGATATACCAATAATTTGAACTCGCTATCTACACGTAGATCTATCATCAGAAAATCAATCGTAAACTAGACGGAAATAAAATAAAGAAAACGCTTCTTGCTCAAGCGGCGAAGCGGGGTCCGATTTTACGTCGACGTTTCGGAATTTCGTCTGTTTGTCTGGTAAATTCGTTTGCTACGGTCACGAGCAGACGCGTTGTTCAAATTTCTTCGAATTTGGCAAGAATGCTTATTTATATCATGACGGGGATTTGCAAAGCTTAATTTTGAGACTTTTCTTCATTTTCAGACATTTCCATAATTTTCAAATATATTAGAGGTACAACTGTTATTCGCTGTCTACAAATAAAATCTACGAACAATTAACTTACGGCAAACTCAATTTTATGACCGGACGATGTTTGAAAGACGTTAATTTTTAGTGAATAAAAGAATTTGTCTGACACTTATACCATAAAAAAACCTAAAATTTAATCTCTTGCTAATCTTCATCGCAGTTGCATGGAATTGGGTTTGTAATCGCTATTTATTCTAAATATTTTTTATTACTAAAATAATATGTAAGTTTGCTACACGTTTCAAAATTATTGAACGAGAAAAACCGTTTCAGGTCACCTTAAACGGTTTTTCTATTTTTATTTAGCCATATCCCACGAGGAAGTACATCGGCATGACACCAGGAATAAAACCCTGTATCTCCAACCGTTCGTAGCACGTACTGCCAAGTTCCAGGCGACTAGTCGATACTTAGGCCTCAAACTTTTCAATAAATTGCCCGAAAGATTAAAAGAAATTAAAAACATCGATATTTTCAAGAGATCCATCCGAGTCTATCTGCTTAAAATCAACATGTATGCCCATAACGACTTCTTAAAATATTTTGAAAATACATAGCATCGTATCTACCCATTTAATCTAATACATATTATTTACCGTTAATTGTTTTGTTGTAAACTGTTATCATATAGTCTATATTTTTGTAAATTGGTAAGTTTAAAACTATGTATTGTATATCATCTCTTGTCTAAATTGAGTAACTAATTTAAGATTAATTACTGTCATTCCTACACAATTGTATGGTTGTATTGGAAATAAATACCTTTTACTTTTACTTTACTTAAAACGAATTATGCGCGAGGAGTTTTATTTGTTTTATTGTGTTTTAAGATGGTAGCTGTGTCAATTCTCTTTTTTGCCGCGAGGTCTGCGTGGTCACAGAACTACTAGTAAATGAGTAATTACCATTTACTTTATTTATATATAGTTATAAACCAGTTACGAAGTTTAATATTATTTGTGTTGCTTTTATATGAGATATTCCAATCAAAATTTCACAGTGTGATTTCGGTGTAACAAGGCACGTGTGTACCAAATTTCAAGTCTCTACGTCAAATATTTCAATATTTAATTATGACTAGCGCGCCCTCTGGTGGACTGTATTCAACCTTTTCAACTCTTGCCATGACCAAATGATGCCTGCATGCCAAATTTCAACCGAAACAGCGTTTGAGCGTTATCGTGGAGGATTACACACAGCCAAACGCACAGACACACAGACAGACTTCGGTCTGGAAATGATCCTAATCGTCTCGTGGTGTGTCAAAATGTAGGTATATATCTCTCGATTTTTTTATCTCGTTCACAGTACTTTACCTCCTCGTAGGTTAGGAACCGTCCACATATTACGTAATCACTGAGGGGGAGGGGGGGTGGAGCTGAGGCTTACGCTTGATTACGTGGGGGGGGGGGGGTGCCCGTCCTGATTACGTAATTAACTTTAGTATCCGCATCGCATTTTTTTGTTTTAAACCTGCACGGAAATACCGCAGTGCCGCGCTGAAGATACCCCTTGGCGCGATGTGCTTGATAGTCCACGCGCTCGTCTGCGATTGAGTCGCCCGTGCCTGTTCCTACGCGCGCCGGCAAGCCGGTGGCCGCTCTGGCCTAGCGCGCCGCTGCACGCTCAAACTCCATCACGGAAAGATGGAGTTTGAGAACTTTTCTTAATACGTTTTAAATTTCACGATATGTTCCTTCATAATAATATTTCTTACCTTCTTACCTAGTAATAATAATTGGTGTAATATTACTCCAAAATTGAGTCTTTGCGCGTCATCTAGAAATCGCGTTTTCGAAATCCACTGTTTACTAAGTCAATTATCCAATTTTATATTAATTATCCAATAGAGTTAAAATAAATATATATGGTGATTACGATGACTGAAGTCAAAAGAAGCTAAACCGATTAATTATGTGACCAAAATCACTTCAAAAACTACCAAGTTCTTGATTTACGCATGAAAAATGCTAACACGCTCCTAACGTGGTCGTGTGGCGCATCAACTATGGCGGATTTACACACGGAGTTTCTCAGTACATACGCCAAATCGTTTTCACTCCTCTCGGGACCGGAGGCACAACGGCGGGCCGACGAGGAGTGGGGGCAGTTGAAAAGAAATACAAAAGTGCACGAAGGATCCGGAGTTATGCCTCATTGTGGAAGAGTCTTCAAACACTTTACAAACGGTTCACGATTCTTCAGATTTTCCGCAAATTCGGTTGATTACGTAATATGGGGGGGGGGGGGTCAGGCTGCTAATTACGTCTTTTGACATGGGAGAAAGGGGGCGGGGGGGGGGGGGGTCGAAAAATCCCAAAAACGTGATTGCGTAATATGTGGCGGGCCCCTTAGTAAAAATACAAATTTAGGACAAAAATATTAAGTTTTAGGTAAAGCATTTTCAATAAAAACGTCAATACATATAAACACCTCGACGCGTTTCGAGATTTAAAGTAAAACGATTTGATTTTGAGCATTACCTTACAATACTGCCTCCCTGACTGACGAGCATTCGCCTTAATGTAACATAGATTCTTCTGTAGACAGATTGTATCATTACAGGTTGCGCACTGTAATGCTCGGATCTCCTCCCTGACTAATGTAATGCACGAATTTGTAACTTTAAATTACAGGCGAATGCTCCCAGTGAAGGAGCACCTTTATGAAAGCAAAAGCCGCTGAAAGGTTGTCAAACCCGGAAACTGTACTTAATGGCTTATTTGTTATTAAGCTGCCAATTATTTATAAATCAGCGCAGGATTCGAACGGTTGCTTAATAATTAAACCGAAGACGATTTGCGACCAATGTTTCAAACGCGAAATCCAGTTTCAGGTAGCAATTTCCTCGGTAATGATAGGTCCCTTTATTTACAAAATGTATCACTGCTGGTTTGACAGAGAGTTATAGAGGGTGAGGTTTAATTAACCGGCATCATTAAAGTGGGTGAGTCAGTACGAGCAAGTAAGCAACTTATGATAAAGAATTTGTGGCAAAATAAAAAAATGCTATTAGTTTTTGTAAATTTAAACAATTTTACTTATTAATAAAAGTTTAAGAAGCGTTGAGCACGCTGCGCCATCTAGCGGTAGGTAAAATATAGTATTTTATGTACCGCTAGATGGCGCATCGAGCTCAACACTTTTTATATATTTTTCCGAAAAATATTTTTTTTTTCAAATTTAAAACAAAACCTATTTTTTGTTATTTTTTTTTCTTCTACAGATTTATCTCTTTCAACAATGCCGGTTAAATTAAACTCAACCCGAAGGAGGATCTTTCTTCTTTTTTTGTTTGGAAGGGTCGCATTTAATAGATATTTGTCCCGATTGCGTTTCTTTGTGAACTAAAACTGAAATTAGTTCGAGCGAACGATATAGAGCAATACGTTGGAGTGGAATATGAAACTAACGATCGTCGATAAAAACTACCTATACTTGTCCGAATAAATTTGAACACATTTCGTGCGGAGGTAGGTAGATTCAGATGCTTTATCTTTTGTGGATAGTTTTAATGCGATAAAGTGACAACCCTTCATAAATTTCACATTCCACTCTGGCGTATTAATAGTCCTGTCTCGTTCACACGGACTAATTACCGAGTTTAGTTCACGAAGAAACGCAATCGAGCCCACTGTCGACAGAACTTGTGCGTCCTTTTCTAAATTTTCAACACGGCCGAAAATGCACACCGAATCATTAATGACTAAAATAAATAAAAGCACAGGAGAACCAACCAAAAAATTAAAGCCTTTTAAAAAAACGGTGGTGCCATCAACCCCTTCCCTTTTAAAGAACGCTGCAGTGACGCATAAATCGGTTTATTTCATATAGACACGGAGCATACTAATGAAATGCGAGCGTGTATATAGCAATACATAAGCAAAAAGAATTGATGTAAATGTATGCGTGACCACAGGCACTTCTGGTAAGTGCCTCTACCGAGCGCGGGCGACCGAAATCTTCTACTCAAATGTGGCTTATCCTGAGCTGTCCCGCGGCACCCGACGTAATATAAGACCTCGAGTGATGTGCGAGTGCGATTTTGTGTAATTAGAACAAAGAAAAATAATCTGTTGGATCACCGCAAGACTTTCCTGCAAGTAACAAGGCCGCCCACCCCTCGCCCTCAAACCCCTTCCCCCGCGCGAATCCCCCATTCCCGATAGTAAATGTGTTCAATTAAAATCGTGGTTGTATTTCGAAGATGTATGTCTTTTAGTCGTATTTCCGTACTATAATTGTAGTTATTCAAAGGTATTAAAATTGTTTTTTTTTCCAATACGATGAATTATTTTCTTAAATATGGCTTTCATGCGTATGGATTTCAAAAATATTTGTGTCGCTTGTATACGGGAGCTAATGGGCCCTGTTAAAGTTGGCCACGAAGATCCATTCGTTCAGGCTCGGTCACACTCACGGGTCAACACCCATCCGGCGGCCTCCATGCAGAAGGGAGAGCCAGGGTATGTATTTTTCTCCTAATGGTACTTGCGGCAGGCTTTTGCTACGTAAACTTGCCGCAACGTTTTATATAATTTTACGTACTGGCCGCATCGATATGGGGATCATATATCGAAGACTGGCCGCGCCAGATTTCTCGGTCCCTCGCCCACATGCTCAGATCACAAGTATTGCATTTATTGAACACCAATGCACTAAGGCAAGTAGTTTGACTATAAGCTATTGTGTATAACAAATAATCCACCTTTGTACACATTTAAATTGGTGCAAGAGATTTTCACTTCATGTACATTTTCTTTATACAATATAAATTTTAATAATACATTGATACACAATAATAAGGTCGATTATATTTACTAAATATAACTAAATCAAATTAAAAAAAAACGGTCGCGCTCGATAAATCTTTTGTTAGAAATCGAAGGCCATCGCGGTTGTTAGACATTATAATTAAAACAAAATCGGATTTTACCGCGTGAATTTTGAAGCAACTGACATTTTAGTTATGTTACAACCGATGTTGTCCAGGGTACACTGCTTCAAACTTAAAGCAATAAAATTCGATTTCGTTTTATTTATAAGATTTTTTGACTGATTTATTTTCTATTCCGTATAGTTCTAAAACACATTCCCACGTACCCATAAACTAAAGAAAATGTATTAATTAATAAGCAGTATTTTGAAGAAAAATAAAAATAACAAAGTAATAAGATAAACACATCTGAATTTAATTATTTTATATTTTGTATAATGTGCTAAATAGTTTGCCAAAACAATAATTATAAAATTTCAAACATTTTGTGCAACGATTTTTTGTAATATTTTAAACATATCATTGAGTGATCATATCACTGATATTTTGTATGGTATGAAATACCTATTTGAGGATTAATATTCGCTTCAGACGTTCGTTTATTTTTTGTATTTTTTTAAAAATAATTTACTAAGTGTAATAATTGATGGACGTAGAAATATTATACTTGGATCTTAGTCTATAAAGAATAATAAAAAAATACATAAACCACTCCTCCGTAAATTGTAATTCCCGTCTACTATCCTACAGATCTGTGGTTCTGCTTCTCGCGCGTGTGTAAACGAGGGTTGACTTTTCGCGCGGCCCCGTAAACGAACTTGACGCCCTGTGTTGTGTAATCAAATTGTAACACGGCTTTGAACTTGTTTTTACGCGGAAGTTGTACGTGCAGACAGGGCTGTGCTAAGCTAATTTCATCAAAATACATATATGGTCAGGCCCTGTAAAAGGCCCGTGACGTCTTCTACTCGGCTTTTGCCTTCCTGTAGGGCATCTCGCGAACCGAGCCCTTTGACCCGGCTTCCGGAGTATGGCATCCCAGGGATCCACGCTCTGCGGCAGGTATCTATGCGAGATGCCTGATGGTTCAGGGGCCTAATGGTGAAAAGGTTAAGACGGGATTAGGCGCATGGCATCTTCTATGGCGGTGACGGCTGAGCTGCGATACCCGCGCTGGTGGTCTGCTAATCGAGCAGACTGCGCGGGTATGGCTTCCGAACTTCTGGCGGCCTGGTGTGCAGCGGAGCGAGCTGACGAATGTGCCCGTGCGGCGAGGTGTCGGCCCTTCGGTAGATAAATAGCGCGCGCGAGGCGCTTTCCGTATTCCTCTACGGACTTTGTTTCGCTAAAATCGCGTTCCAGAGTCGCGTTTCGGATGTACCATGGGGCTCCAAAACAACCCAATGGATAAATGGATGAACCGAATCTAAATTTTCAGTTTTGAGATATTGAATATTTCCTATCGAAAGCTTGTTAGAAATAATGACAATTTAAGAAATAAACGACCCGACACTACTCGTATAAATGACCCACATACGGAATGTAAAAGTAAAGTTGTATTCTAGGGTATTTCGTAATATATTTATAGTATTATTCTAGGGCACATACAAAAAGCCGAAAAGAAATCTACATATAAAAATCGGTCCAGCAGTTTCGCGTGTGTGTACTGTGCCATTACCGCAGACACTACATAACAGTCAACGAATAGACAATTTAAAAAATATTTTGGATTCCTATGATCTCAAAGCTTGTAAAAAGATCAATATTGTACAGGAATCGCTTAATTACTACGTTACTTAAGTTGCGTGGGCATCACACAGACTGAGGAATAAAACATTTAGACATGGACTTGGTTTCAAATAACTTCAGGAGAGATATTTTTAATACAAACCTACAACACCACCTCATACAACACCACCATTCCTTTTTGCTATTCTTTATGATATTCACTCAATGTATAAAGTGTCTTGCAAGCATGATCCTAGTTATATAATATTAAAAACAATTCCTATTCTTTTGATTCCGTTTGTTGAAATTTAAGAACGGTTCTTAATTCCTAGATTTTACGGTTTTGTCTATGGTCATTCCTAATCACTACTAAATTTGACTCTAAATTTGACTTATATAAAACTGAATAAAACTGACACTACTAAATTTGACATTCCTAATCTACCTGTGCTTCGCAAAGTTCGTTTAGAATTTTCTGCTGACCCTCCTCCTTTTTATTTCCTCCGAATCACTCTCTCAACCAAGTCCTAATCACACCCTCCCCCCCCCCCCCCTTTAAGTATACTCCTCCGCCCGTACATCTTAATGTATACTAAACTAACGATCTCTATTTTACTTACATCCTAGAAGCAAAAAAAAAACTAATACTACTGCTATGACGGTCGTCGTGCAACTGACGGAACCGCTATTTGACGTTACGGTGACACTCGACGCTCTCTAGAAAACCAACGCCGATGGTTTTAATCGACGTTTTGATGACGTCACCCAATGCTAAATTACGAGCGCTAGATAACGGCACCGCTTTTTTAGGAAACCAGCGCTTAAGGAAATACGAAAACTTGCCTTAACTGTGTTTAAGGGGCTCTCTAGACGATCAAGCATGCTTGACAAGCATCGCGTCGCGGGCTGGGGAAAGATCATATGGAATATGCAAATATATTTTTATTATATTTACCAAAAATGCCTAATTTTGTAGTTTATACCAAGGAGTAACATTAATTAGACGTAATTGATTGATGAATGACCTGACTCCCTGGTATAAACTTCAAAATTAGGCATTTTTGGTAAGTATAAAAAAAACATATTTCCTGCGGTTTACGATCCCCTCCCAGCACGCGACGCGATACTTGTCAAGCATGCTTGATCGTCTAGTTAGCCCTTAACGTCAATTTTAGGACCTGATAAACTTCGTATGAGAACATGATAAACTTTGTATGAGAAGGTAATACGAAAACGATAGCTGAATACAAGTGTTTAAAGTGTTTTTAGGCCCTGAAGTAGGCACTAAAAAGTGACGGAATACGGTCCAGTAAACACTTTATTTTTTTATTTCTATACCTACCTCAATTTTTCAAAAACTATGATAATCACAGACTTCGTTCTATTTTGACTGTTATTTTATCCACTCTGTAGAAATTAGTCTGCTCGATTTATGACCGTCCTTAATTACCTGGAATATGCTACATTTTAGTCTCATCCGCCATGACAAAGTAGCAACGGAATAAGAAATGTCTTATCTGTGTTATAACGCCGTGTTTAGAACCTGATAAGCTCTATATAAGGTAACGAAATACGAAAACGATAGTTGAATATTAGGCACCGTTTTTTAGACCCTTAATTAGGCACAAAAAGTAACGGAGTGCGGTCCAGTTTCAGTTGCGGAGACTTTCATTCTTTCTTTCTTCCTACTTTAATTTTTCAAAAACTGTTGATAATCACATTTTTCGTTTTACTTTGCCTGTGATTTTTATCCATCGTGATAGGTATTTATCAAAAATATCGAAATTTTCGGATGAGAATTATTAGATATAAGGGGAGGGGGGGGGGGGGGGAAAGGTCTATTATGCCAATTTTTGGTCTAGATGGATTAAAATGGCAAAGATAAACGACGTATGACAGTGACAAAGGCAGAAGCGTTAACAAAGTGTCACTAAAGGGCTTCTGTTTGGACGCTGTTGTACGGAACCTTAAAAATGGTTAAACATTGGACCAGCCCTGGATTCGTTCACGTACTATAGTTTGTAACCAATGCTCCGAATGTCGCATAGAATCACACCACAAACAGGAATAAAACGACGTAAAAAATACGTACTCAATCACGGCTACTGTGCGGAGAGCGAAAGGTGCTTTTTTTGCAAATAGGGAGTCATGTTCCAAATAGTCCGAGAGCCCAGAAGCCCACAGAAGTTACCCCGTGCCAACGGGCACACGAATCAAATCAATTCAAGGTGAAACATTTCATTTAGTGATACAATTGTTTATATATGGTATTATGTAGATTGCGCAACCCACATGGGCCGGCGATATGCAGGTGGCGCTGATAGAATTGACGGCAAAACTAATGGCATTTTATTTGGCCACCTATACTAACATCGATAATCAATGGTTTTTATAAAGGACTGATTGATAATAAGCCTGGGGTGACGGGTCCGCCCGTTGTAGTCGACACCGCCCAACTGATTGATAATAAAAACCCAAAAATTTTAAAAATGATAACAATATGAAATCGAAGACTATCGCGGTTGTTTGACATTATAAATAGGATAGAAAACTAATTTACCGCGTGAAATTTGTAGCACCCGACGTTTCGGTGACGTTGCAGCCACCATTGTCTAGGGTAGACTGAAGAGCTGTCAATCCGTTGTTTTGGGGGTAGGCCGCATACCGCTGCCGCCGCAGCAGTCTACCCTAGACAACGGCGGCTGCAACGTCACCGAAACGTCGGGTGCTACAAATTTCAAGCGGTAAATTCGTTTACTATCCAATTTATAAATGATAACAATAACAGCATTCCATTGTTACTGCCATCTATAGCTATTTTTATATATGCTGATTATATGACATATATATACGCAGAGATAGAATGCCTTCTATTAGGCTATCTTCACAATAAAGTGCGTAATTATTACGTATTAAAACCTGTAAACCAAATTAAAAATTGACGTCTTTATGGACATAATATTACAATAATAAGAGCTATCATTCAAAAACTCCTCTTATTATATTAGTATTGTATACCATATCTTGCGGTGTCAACTACAACGGGCGAGCCCGTCACCACAGGACGTTTTAACGATTAGTCGTTCTATCGCCCTGCAGTGAACGTAGAGACTTTGGACAGTACATTCTACGTCCAGCTACGTCACAACCCGTGAGAGTCCAACGCCTTACCGCGAGTAAGCCAGGAGTAAACCCGGCGGGCTCGAGATACTCGCGCCCTCACTTCCAATTGTGACCAGATTTCTCCGGTCTCTCGATTGGTTCCGAGTTCGAGGTCGCTTGCGCGGTCCTCTCCCTTATGAAGCGGTGAAACGGAGTGCACCGAAACTTCGCGGACCAAGGCGTCCTTTGCCCGCCTCTTACCCGGGATCGGATGGCCAATGGTCAATTCCAGAGCAGTCGCCATAAGGTACGCAACCACCCCCGCTCTATAGGAAACAATACAGTTCCCAGACTCCCCCGACTGTTAGTCGGAGAGCACAATCGATTGGCTTGCGCCGCACGGAGTGCAGACCGTCCAGGGGCGCCAGAGGTTTGATTCCCAGGGGAGACTGGTTGACCCAGTGTCCTACCCAGGATTCGCACCCCATGCGAGGAGGCCGTCGGATGGGTGTTGACCCGTGAGTGTGACCGACCCTGGACACATGGGTCATCGTGGCCAACTCATCATGGGCCCGTTAAGGCGACGTACTACTTAAAAAATAAACCGTATCTGAGTTTTTAAGCCCCGCCTACTTACCCCCTCCCCTCGCGACGGGGCAGGTGTTTATTATGTTGACTCATCTCGCAGCGATATTCACTCGCTATCGATGTCTGGACTAAACACACTAGGTATACACTATTGCAATGGGATTTATATTTTGGGATTATGCAAGTGTCATGTACCTACGCTGGTGAAGAAGGCTACGCTTTATCATCATCTAAACTTGAACATTATATTACTTTCCCGGCTGCCACTGGTAGGGAAGGTGTTGTGATCGTGCGGAAAAAAATGTTTAGATAACGATAGAGATGTCCATTTTGAGGTCCACCAAGATGATTAAGACCATTTTCAGAGAAATGTATGTCTGTTTGCCTGTATGTAATCTCTCACGATAACTGCCGAGCCGTTGAACCGATTGAGTTGAAATTTGGAACATAGGGATAGTATCACCCTGGAATGCGCCCATTAGATTTTGGCTGTCAACTGTTAAACCAAACTATCACTGTCAAAAATTGACAGAAGCCATATCTTACAGAATTTCATTTGCGATATGTCATTTGAAATCCCCTGAAAAACTGTATTAAGAAGAGTCACCTGTCACTAATTAATTTTCGACATTTTAAAATTATTTTAAATGGTGATAGATGACAATTGGAGAAATGCCGTTAACTGTTTTGGATACAGTTTTCCAAGGGCTTTTAAATGACATAAATCGCAATTCATGTTCCGTGAGATGCAGCTTTAGTATTTTTTTGATAGTTGTAGTGACAGTTTTTGATAGTATTTTTTGGCAGAAAAAACATTTAGAATCGAATTAAAAAACAACATTGTGTATCGAACTATTTATTCGCGGTATAATAGTTCTTTGAGGAGGACATAACGACACCCATCGCCTTGTACATTATCATTAAAAAATTATTTAATTAAAAAGTAATATAATTTATTTTTAGATACTGTAAGCACATCATTGTAAACTTTAAAGAAATACACATCATTAAAAATAAATAATTATTAATTAAAATATAAAATCATTAAGACAAAAAATCATGAAGACATTTCTGGTTGGCAAAGTAGTCTGTTATTTCTGAGTAGATACATACATATTAAATGTAAAGAGACGAATAAATACATTTAAAATTGCGCAGTACATTTGAGACTTTCTTTTTGTAGCCTTGACAGTGTCGCTTTGTAGTGGTGCGCCGACTTTTGTAATTAAAATTCATCAAATGATAATACATTTTCAAAAGCCTGTTCATCATTATTAATTAGATCTGTACTCAGCACAGATTTGGAATATCGTGTACTTTTCGGTGGCTCTATATTGCTTGTGCTTTGCTTTGGAGTGTTATTGGCAAGTACATTCTCTGTGAGTTCTTTGCTCACTTTGTGATGGAATCACTGAAAACTAACTACCGCTTAGCGTTGGACAAGGGAGAGGAACCGATTTCTTTCGTTTTATCGTGTCGTTTCTTTTATTTGCTTCTTTCAAAGTGTATTCAGGCTCCCTTAAATCCATATTCCTTCATACTCCTGGATCGATAATTTCAGGTAATACACAGTCCATATAAAAACAAACAAGTTTTTTCCATGACATTTGTCCAAATCAAATCATTCGTCTGTATATATTCGGTTTTGAGGAGATCGTTTTTACCAGACCAAAATGTAAATAGGCACACTTCCTTTCCAGTTATATGTATCGTTCCAGTTACAGTTTCTTTCCAGCACACTTTCTTTAAAGTTATCCACAATACCACAGATAAGGCAAATGAACCTATTCAATTACTTCACAATGGTTCTAAAGTCTCTGATCCTACAAAAACGGCAAATATACTCAATGAATATTTTATAAACGCTGTTAAACGCATCACAAATTCTCCTAGTTTATCCTCTTCAACAATTGTAGGTGAGATACCAGCATCAATACTGTTGCATCCTATAACTTCCATTGAATTTGATAAGGCCTTGAATGGCATCAAAACAAAAACATCAATGGATATCTGGGCACACTCGATTAAATTAATAAAGAATATAGCACCAACGATTTCCAACACCTTGAGGTCTATTTCTAATAATTGTATGAAACAAGGTGTGTTCCCAAATCTAATGAAAATAGCAAAGATAGTACCAGTTTTTAAAAAAGGGAACAAAACTGATCCTGAAAATTACAGGCCAATTTCACTGCTTCCAGCTTTCTCTAAAATTTTCGAAATTTTTTTATATAACAGGCTATATCTATTCGCAAATAAATTCGATATACTAAATAAATATCAATATGGTTTTAGGAAAAATATGTCCACCACCTCGGCGATTTCGGAGATGGTAAATTTCATTATCGACACTTTTGAAAATTCTTCCCAACCCGTGGCAGTTTTTTGTGACCTATCCAAAGCGTTTGATTCGGTTGACCACGAAATACTGCTCAATAAATTAAACAGTTATGGGATTCGGGGCAAAGCCAATAATATGATGAAGTCCTACTTAACAGGCCGGTCACAGGTAGTAGAAATAGATGGATTTAGATCTACACCGCAACCGATATCCTGCGGAGTTCCCCAGGGATCGATTCTTGGTCCATTATTATTTTTATTTTTTATTAATGATATAGGCAATTGCTTGCCAGCCTACACCAAAACGTTACTCTATGCGGATGATACAAGTTTCCTGTTTCACGATAACAATCTTAACGACCTAATGACCAATGCCAATCATGCGTTAAACCTAGCAAGTTCATGGTTCACAGAGAATAATCTCTTGCTTAATGCAAAAAAAACCGTAACTATGCACTTCTCCTCAAAATATAAATCGTCTGCTATACCATTTAATATAACTCTAGACAACAGTACTCTAGAATTAAGCAAATCGACAAAGTTCCTAGGTATCATGATCGATCATCATCTTAGCTGGAACATCCATATTAATGAACTGTGTAGTGCGCTTTCTTCGGCAATATATGCGATAAAAAAGATTAAATTCTTAGCTGGTGAAATCGCTGCATTAACTGCGTACCATGCCTGTTTCCATTCTAAAATGACTTATGGTATACTGATATGGGGGAATGCCACAGACAGTTCTAGGGTTTTCATTTTACAGAAAAGTGCACTAAGAGCAATTGCAGGAGTATCCCGTGACACGCACTGCGAACCATATTTTCTTAAGTACAAAATACTGACTTTTACGTCTCAATATATTTTACAATGTCTACTCTATGCTAAATCAAATATTAACGAACAAGAGGTAAACGGGAATATGCACTCCCACAATACACGCAGACGTGATGACGTTATCCTGCCTAAAGTATGCCTTACGCAGACACAAAAGTCCTTTGGATATTTGAGCTATAAGCTCTTTAACCAGCTACCACTCTCCACAAGAAAGATGGAAACAAAGGCGTTTAAAAGATTTATTAAACAAAAGCTACAATCCACACATGCTTTCTATAAGTTGGGTGATTTTTTTGAGCATGCCAATTCCTTCAAATGGGAATAACATTATTATGTAACTTTCAGGTACCTCATTTTAGTTCTTATTGTTTAATAATAATATTATGAATTTAATATTTAATATGTAGATTACAATGTGTAATGTAACATACCTGATCATATATAGTAGTGAACTATTTGACGATCGTTATGTCGTATTTAGACGTGATAGGGATTATGATAAAACGTGCGAAACAAAGGGAGGCGGTGTGTTGTTAGCTGTTCGTCGGGAGATTATGGCCGAGGCCCGCAGTGACTGGTGTTCGATTGCCGAAGATTTGTGGGTAACATTAACGCTTCATTGCCAGAGGCCGAGGGTAGCTTATAAGTTGCATTTGTGCGTTGTATACATTTGTGACGAAAACACAGGTAATTCTTTGTCAGAACAGTTACAATACTTCTCTGATAATATGTCAGACATTGTATTGAAAAACCCATGCGATAAATTTTTAATTTTTGGTGACTTTAACATGCGAAACCTAACTTGGAATGTGTCTGACGACAACTCTTTTTATATTGCCGATAATATTCAGGGCACTGTGCAACAAAACCTTTTTGATGATCTCAACCTTTGTAATTTATCACAATACAACAATATTCTAAACTCTAACAACAGAATACTTGACTTAATTTTTTCCAATAATGATATCACAGTTGCCCCGTGTCGACACCCTTTGTCTAAAATAGACGCAGCACACCACCCAGCTCTTTGTATTTCTGCCGATTTTGTTCAACTACACAAGCTAAAACCCTGTCCCTATTTAAAGTATTTATATCATAGCGGTGACTATGACATCATCAAATCTAAACTTGAAGTTATTAACTGGCAACAGGAAATACACAACAAATCACTTGAGGATGCCGTATCTTTCTTTTATACCACTTTATACGATCTTAGGACAAGTCATGTACCCTCTAAAACAGTTACATCTTCACATAAATACCCTCCTTGGTTTAAAAAACCGCTTATCAAAATGTTAAAAGAGAAACACAAATATCACAAAAAGCACAAAATTTACGGTAACTGTGCTGACTTTCAATCCTTTGTCACTTTGAGGGATCGTGCTAAGACACTCGAAAAAGAGATGTTTAACGAGTATATATCTAGCATTGAATCTAGTATCACTAAAAACCCTAAAGCATTTTGGTCATATGTTAAAACTAAAAATCAAAACAATTCTTATCCTGCCATATTAAGTCTTGGCGATCGCTCGTCTGATTCTGGGAATGGTATATGCAATATGTTTAGTGAATACTTTCACTCCACTTTTTCATACAGTGACGCTAATCACACCCCGGATACTCCTGATAACGACACGACAACAACTGATATAGCGAACATTGAATTTAAATCTTCAGAGGTCTGTAAACTGTTAGAGTCTCTGGATTTGAACAAATCTGCCGGTCCAGACAGTATCCCACCATTATTTATTGTCAAATGCGCTAAGAGTATCTCAGCTCCGCTTACCCTACTTTTTAGGCGATCCGTTTCTGAGGGTGTTATGCCTTCGATCTGGAAGTCTGCGTATATAACACCTATTCACAAAAAGGGACCTAGAAACCTGGTTGAAAACTATAGGCCTATCTCCAAACTATGTCTGTTTGCTAAAGTGCTAGAAAAGGTTGTCTATAACCAGTTATACTCTACTCTAAAACATACATTCTGCTCACAGCAGCATGGTTTTTTAAGAGGAAGGTCTACGACATCTAACCTGGTTGTTTGTAGCGATTATATATCTGAGCATATGTCCATACCTTCTCAAGTTGATGTCATCTATACCGATTATAGCAAATGTTTCGATAGAATTGATCATACAGTACTTTTATCCAAACTCCGATTAGTAGGAATTCGTGGAAACTTGTACAGGTGGTTCACGTCCTACATACAGAACAGGTGCCAGACTGTAGCTCTCAACGGATACACGTCATCACCAATGCAAATCCCTTCTGGAGTACCCCAAGGATCCCTATTGGGACCGCTCCTGTTTAACATCGTTGTCAATGATGTATCTTCGTGCTTCAAATTCTGCGAAGTAATCCTATACGCTGACGACATGAAGATACTCTGTCCGATTAACTCACAAGAAAGTGCACAACGTTTGCAAGAAGATCTCAATCGTTTTGACCGTTTCTGTTTGTTGAACAAATTGGACTTAAATGTATCCAAATGTTATTTATGTTCCTTCACTCGCAAGCCACAACCTCTTCTTTTTTCTTATACACTTAAGAATATCAATATTACTAGAGTAAACTCAATCCGTGATTTAGGTATAATCTTTGACACTAAATTACTCTTTGATGAGCACATCAATAGTGTCATCAGCAAAGCATCAAGAACATTAGGTTTTGTTCTGCGTTTATCATCTGAGTTTAAATCTATTAAAACCATTAAAATTCTTTATTGTGCATATGTACGTAGTCACTTGGAATATGCATCACAAATCTGGAACCCCAGCTATAACACTTACATTACCCGCATTGAGCGAATTCAGAGACGTTTTGTACGACACCTACAATTTAAAGTAAAAAAATTCTTTCCAGACTACACTAAACGTTGTCATAAATTTCACCTCTTACCTTTAGCCACAAGACGCCATATTGCAGATGTCGCCTACCTATTGAAGATAGCAAATGGCTCAGTTGACTGCCCGGATTTATTGGAGAAGGTTGGGTTGAGGGTCTCTGCTGATCCGATCAGAAGACCATGCACCCTGTTTATCCCCAGAGCTAACACCAATTACAGGCTAAACAGTTATCTATTGAGAGCAAGCCAAAGTTTCAATGATGTAGCTACCCAATATGACATTGACTTATTTAATATGTCAGTCCAGCAGCTCAAGAAGTTACTGGCTGACGCCTTCTTTGGCTAATCCTTTGTTCTATTTTGTTTAGTTTTTTCTTAGTCTACTTGTTTTTCTTTTTTTTCTCCCCCTTTTATATATCTATTCATACATTTTTACTTGTGGAACCTTGTAATTGGCCTTATATACATATTAATTTGTAATAACCGTATACCTAGCTGTAAGATTCCTAAAATTAATAAAATAAAATAAAAATAAAATAAAATATACATACGTTGTTTTTTCCAATCTTGTTTTGATACTTCCTATTGTATGATTATTTTTTGTATAAAGTGCTTGATGACTATTAATATTCTTATAATAATCTATTTTATATGTATACTCATGTACATGGATTCAGCTCAATTTTTTTTATTATTTTATTTGTCTGCCGTGTAAAGCCGACTTTAGTCAACGCTATTGTTGAATTAATATTTATGCTTTAATCGTTTTATATCTACATTTAAACTGACGAATTCTAATATGCGATAATTAGCTTTAATTCATAATTCATGCTTTTATTGTATATTCTGAATAAATAAATTGAATACTGAATACTGAATACTGAATACTGAGTTCATACCTTGTTGAAAACTTACGTTTTTTCGTTCCTCAGCGATTAATTCGCAATTCACGCACGTTTGAGGTATCTCGTGCCAATACCAACTACGGGAAACATTCCATCGCTTATGGGCTGATATGCACGTACGACTCTTGTTTCTCCACCATCGACATTTTCAACCTCAACCAACCGACGTTCGTTAAAGAATTATTCAAATCAATTGCACCTAACGAGCTTGTTAATACCTATAGTAATTAGTTATATACTTTCTATACAACAAAATAAAATTCGAAATTTAAATTCTAAGTGTCAACATATTTTAAAATTTTCTCCCCTCTAAATAATAATTAAATAATAAATTTTAGTGATTATAGTGCAATTCTATAGTCTGGATTAACTCGCGGTTAACACGGGACGCGTCCCGAAGGATCTGATCGGTCTGAGCTGTTCACTTTAAATATTCGACCAGCGTGTCTATGGAAAAGTCGACCATCGAAAACAAGGGAGCTGTAGTTACTGGCTGAAGGCAGATCGACTTTGCTGAAGATACATCGGAGGACTTACTGAAGGTGGTGGTGGATTTGATTGACCAGCCACCTTTCGAAGACTATATGCAAAGACTCTCAGAAGGAGGTTACCGCAAGGTATAAGGACGATCAATTGTGCGCTGGCAGCTTAGAAGGATTACGAGACTCTTGTGGAGGCGATAGTGGTGGACCTCTGCAAGTGGCGATAGCTGACAACCAATGCCTTTTCAACATAATCACCGTTACCAGTATTGGAAAGAGCCCTTGCGGAAGTGCCAAGGGACCTGGCATATACACTGCCGTGAAGAGTCATGTGAAATAAATGGCGTTTTAGGAGTATGTCTACCGGCGAAAAATTGTCCAAAAACTGAGGGGGATTTGCCAAAAGGGAAACTATCACAATTTTGTATAATGTCGGAACAAGAGACTGTATGCTGTATTCAACACAGCCCCATGAGCAACAACACGAGATCATCAGAAAACCAGGATAAATCCAATAATGCATCTTCTATATCACCGCCTACTACAACAACTACCAATAAGTCACCGGTCATCTCTACAATAGCTCCAGAAAAAACTCAAACATCACCACAAGCCATAACTACCAACTTCATAAATGACAGTGTGAAAAACGAACTAAATCCGAAAAAATAGCTCTGCAATATTGAGTAAAAATTTAACAATGACAGTCATTGCTGCGTTAGCGATTAATTGATTTATTTTATTTTATCTGCATCCAAACTTTTCTCTGGTCGTAATGGTCTCCGTTCCATCGGGTTCAGAAGAGGGAGGAAGAGAGAGTGCACCCGTGGTCGCGCGCCCACCTGTGCACTATAATATAGCCTGCGCACTTGACTGCTTCCGAACAGTGGACTCTGAGAAGACTAAAGAAGTCACTAGAATCTACAATGCAGTCGCTGTGGCCGAACACGGCTAGAAGGATATATATACAACATATCAGTAGCTACCACAAATATTTATAAATATCTATAAATATTTATTATATATCTATAAATACCTATAAACATCAATAAATATCTGTATTTATATATCCACTATACGACCTATCTATATCTTTATTTATATCTATATACATATACACATACCATCGTCTAACTCCTTCTTCCTAATCACTTCCAATTCCCTACCTCTCCCATCGGTTTTCTATATATTTTTTATATTTAATATGAACTTTGTTTATTTTATAATTAATTTTTAAGTGTAATATGCTGAAATCCAAATGTGTAATAAACGATTATAGGCGTAATGTTTTTCTTTTTTTTCTACATTTATGCACACGTATGTATATTGTATGCGCTGTATTTTTCCAGAAATAAAATAAAAAATAAATAAATAAAAAGAAATTATATATGGACCTGTCCTTGAACTTGAACGTACCAGTGATGTTTGATGCTGATTTCAAGTTTTCCATCTTTCTGTTTCCAAAATGTCACTTTTCTTTTTCTTGTCGCTTCCGTTAACCAGATTCTATGCGCTGTAATGGGAAATTTGACTTCAAAAATATAATCATCAGATATTCCATCTGGAGAAGCTCCCAAAAATGGAAATTTAGGGTCAATGAATAATCCACATTGCTGAATTTCCACTTTTTCTAGACATATTTTTCATTCTAGTGCAGTTGTTTCATTTTCTTTTCCATGGCAAATTGATGCTACGTTGCTCAAATCCCATTTTCAGTCATGGATTTAACTAAATTGGCGCATTTTGTGTGTTGTTAACTATTGACAATTTTGCCAAAGTTAGACGCAGTTACCATTTTTCTTCGTAATTCCAACCACTCGCTGCTTTCACCTTGAATAACCGTAAGTTTTTCAATTCGCAATCGATCATTTTTCTATTTTCCAATTCTTGAAATAACAGAGCTTTGCTTTTTTCGAATATTTCTGATGGAACATCGGGTTGGTTGCAATGTTCTCCATAATGCGAATTATTGTTTTTTTTTTTAAAAAAAAATTCTGCTTTTATTTCTTTTATAAAGAATGGATTTACTTAAATGCCTCTGTCTTCTTTATTCCACTTTTGATATCCTGCCAGAGGGACTTTTGCCTATATATTTTTTATGTAATCTTGAGAGTGGCTGTTTTGTATTAAATGATATAACTGCCGCATTACATCGCGCTTGGTAAGACTGCTTTTGGATGTAATTTGTCCTCTTACCACCAATAAATTTTGCAATGATGCCGTTAAACCTTTCGAGAACATTACTATCTACATCATGAATTAGGCTTCTTGCATGTATTGCTACCTACGTTTTAAGTTATGTAACGTATTCTTTCCCAAATAATGTCACCCATCAAACAACTCATTGCATCCAGTGTTTCATTTTCCGACAAACAATTTTAAAAACTTCTACATTTATCATGGTTTCCAAATGCATCTATCGGGGCGTTCAAAATGTCATTATACAGGCAATCAATTTTCTCATCAATTGAAAAGTTTTGACATTTATTATAAGCTACTGCTGATGTAATATTTCTTCGCATTTTTAGTTTTTTTTTTCACAGACATTACAAGTTGAATAAAAGCTTTTAAAAAGTAGATACCTACGTTTTGTTTTTTAAATTACAATTCTGCCTATCTGACGGTTTTCTATATTAGAACGGTCAGAATCGTAGCCTAATAGTATATTATATTTATACATGGTGTATAGCTCTGTCATATGGCTCTAACGCAAATGTATTGGCATTATTTACTGTCCCCTTATATATGACACATTTTGACTCGCGGGAAGCAAGCTGAAGTGGCGCACTTGTTTTAAACTCGCATAAGATCACACCGGTCGTAGGTTCAAAACCTACCGATATGTATATTTTTTTTTTGTTTTTATACATAAAGAAACATTGTTATCAAATAAATGAACACTTTTTACTAAAAAAAAGTAATATTGTAAATTTAAAAAAAAAAAAAATAAATATTAAATATTATTTTACTTATTATTGTTTCTATTTTTCAACATATGATTTATCATGTTTTTAAACCTCTTTCATTTACACGGTGAAATAGCCATCTAAAACCGATATTTTTTTACTTCACATCTCCGATCCATCGAAATGTCAATTTGGTAATAATAAGTCATGAAACAGAGCGTCGCGAACGCAACCGCATATGTCGGCCTTCGAAGCCGAAATGAACCACGTTTCTAAGAGCCAATAACATTTCATTATAAAAGGTTGACTGTTATGCCATTTGAATCAGTAATTGATCCCCACATAAGAACCATATTGACCCAATATCGCTTGCGGCATTTTGAATGCCAGCGCGTCGTCGCGAGAAGAGCGCGCTCATCTCATTGTATGACAAAAATAATATAAACGGGCTCTGCAAAATATTATTTTTAAAATATACTGATATTTTATTTGAAAAAAATAATCGTCAGTACTACAAGTTTATTGTACATAGTTTATGTAAAAAAAACAAACTTGAAAAAAAACACACAGTTATAAGTAATATTTAACAGTGAATATGGATGAAAGTTACACTTTTTATATATTTTTTTTTAACAAGAAAAACTTATTTTTTTAAATTTATGCGAAAGCATTCCTCTTTACAACTATTGTTAAAATGCCGTAGTATTTTTTTTGAGTTTCTTGATCGTGCAGTTTAGTGTGAGGCACGTTTCAAAAAATGCTCTAAAATGAAAATTTCCTGTATAGCTCCCAGATTTAATTATTTTCCTCAATTTTCCAATACTTAAAAAAAAATCTGAAATAGCTATCTACTTAAGAAAGGTACTGTGAGTTACGATAATTTTTTTTTGTTGGCTAACATCATCAGTTATTTCAGTATGACTGTTCAAAAATTGCCAAAAAATGTAATTTTCGAAATTTACCTACATCGTCGCCTTAACCCCCCGTATACCATATCTACGGTGTTATATTATATTCTTATATTAGTATTGTATAGAGCCTTATCTACGGTGCGCCCTCATACTGTTGTATCACGAAAGTCGCCACATTGAACATCTCGGGAAAGTCGTCATTTTGTCGTTATATCCCGAAAGTCGCAATATGGAACGCCATATCAAAGCCGCCATATTAAGCATAATCAATTTTAGGAACGTGCCCCGTTTATAATGGTTATATAGTATTGTGAGCAGATCGGATAAATGCCATTATGTCACGGATAATATCTAAATTTTTTAGGAAACCGTCAAGTTCCAGGGCGCCAATCCGTGATAATTCTAGGGATGGGGTTCACGCACAAAAAGCTAGACGCACGCCTTCGCCTAGCGGTTGGTCTAGATTATGGGAGGAGGAACGTCACTGACGGGGCCTCACTAGCTCAAGTCGGAATATGTGATCCTCAGGGGTGGTTTTTATCCCGCCTTATTAGTGGCGTCCTCGGAAGTCGGGATCGTCTGTGAGGCAGACGGGCGATCAAGTTGGATGGGGTATACTTGCTATGGATTGGAAAATACACTTGAATTATTTAATTATGGGCTATTAATTATGGATTGAAATTTCCTATGCTGGCTTTTGCAGATTATAAAATTTATTTAATTATGGAGAGCGTTTCGTGAATTCACATCCGTACTCAGTTCGCGGGAAGTAGATTGTGGTAAAAACGGCGCAGCGCCCTCTATCTTCGGATACGTCGCACCGGCAATGGCCCCCTCCTTCACCTCCGCACCTACAGGTGGCGCCGGCGCTCGCCGCGCTCGCCGGGCCGTCGCGGCCCGCCTACTGATAACGAACCGGTCTGAGGTCGCTATCTTTTACAATCGGTCCGGAATTACTGAATGATAATTTAAATTGAAATTTATCTTTATTATTGGGTGATGATTTTGGATCTATTTATTTATTATATTATCGAATTTAATTTCAAATTTAAATGACCTGTAGAAATGAATACTAAGGAAAATAGCTAGAAGTTTCGCGATTCTATCTTTATTGATTCGTGTTTTGAACGATTGATTGAACAAAGAAACGTATAGAAATTTCCAAGACTAGAGTTCGTAGAATTTAAATGATAAGGCTCGGTTTGTCCGAACATAAATTAATGGTTCTTAACCCTGTGAATTTTCTTTTCCCTCCCTGGCTCCGCTTGCACGTCTTACGTCTCGAATTCGAATTATTACGAATTTTTCTGAGAAGATTATAGAATTACCAATTTTTAAACCTTTTTTATTAAATGAAACATAATGCCTTACAATGGAGTTTTTATTATAAAGAAGAATATATTTTACGAAAATTTATGGTACATGTTGCGTTCCTGTGCATAGGTTCTCCGATCTTTCTATATAATTTTAATTAATGCGCATATCAAGGCCGAATTAAGTTTCGAAGGTTTTATGAATTTTCTATCGAGCTTCCGTGATTTTCGTGATTGAAATTCAGGGTTTCGGATTTTTTTAGGAGTCGGGTAGGCGTTGAAGTCTGTCGGTATCGGGATGCGGGTATCTCCTTCGGTTGAACCGTAGATTTTTCTAGAGAGACGTCGATTGATAATGATTGGAAATGATTTATTCTTATGTTTAGGATTATGGAAAATGATCGCTTTAATTTTATGTTACGGTGGAGTAAGAATCTAATGGAATTTGGATAAGTCGGGAATTTAGATTTTATATTTTTTAGATAAATGTTTGAATAGGAATATTATTTATCGGGGACCTGACCTTGGTTCTATTCTTTTTATTGGGTAAAGATTTTTTAATAAAATAAAGGAAAATAGTTTAGATGGTTGATATTTTGTATTATTGAGACGTGATTTGAAAGATAATATTTTCGAGATTTTGGACTTGTACTTTAGGAAAGAGTTTCAAAAATTAGCTTGCGATTTGGGATTTTGTTTCGTGGGGTAGAGACTTGAAAGAGAATATTTTGAGGGACCTGATATCGAGGGGATTGCACTCCGAGAATACGGTATTATAGAAAGGGTTTCGCGGGTCGACTTTCACCTTTTCGACCTAATGGGGGGTAGCACATTTTATGAAAATTTAGGAAAAAGTGAACTATGCACGTTTATTCGGCGGACAAGCCGGCTATGCTATTTAATCTATTTCTATCGGTAGAACGTTATAGCTAATTTTAACCTAACCCCGGCCTAACGGCGATATTACAATAACCTGGGTTCCTTTCGAAGCGACGCGGTTTCTGGCGTCTGCTTCACATTAGTTTAATTATAAATGGATTTTAAAATTGTAATAGAAAATTATAAAAGAGCGAGAAATTAAAAGAAGCGAGAATAGATGCGGTTAATGGTACAGTGATCGACTTGCCTGTAGGGTTGAGGATTCCTCGATGGCCTGCCCAGGTGTTACACTGAATTTAGTAAAGATTCAAATGCTTCTATATCTCGTACTGGCTTTAAATAAAGAATTTTAATCTGCAGTGGCTGGATGCAGGGTAGTGAATGAATCGGGCGCGCCGCGCCGCCATAGCGGGCGCGCCCTCTCCGAAATATCGACCGTCTTCCTCGAGGTCCGGTAGCCAAAAAAAAAAAAACTATTACCCGCAATGGTAATACTGAAAAAATCTCTCCGCTGCGGATGAGCTGACTAGTGACGTACAAAGGACTAGCCGTCGATTGCACGGCAAGTTTATATGATGAGTGGATTTGCTTAACTAGATTAAATATTTTATGAGTATTAGATTATAATGGTATACTTTCTAAGTATAGGGTAATGCAGCAGCATTACATGCCGGGTAGATAAAAACGTCACCGCCCACGGTGGCACTAACAAAAAGAAGCAATAAACAAAAAGAAACAAATTATACTATGAGTCGCTACGCCTAACACTTGCTACGAAGCGTAGCTACTGGTGAGGTACTGTATTTGTGCTTGGATTTAATAATTACTTATTATTAGTTTTTTTTTTATATGCCCTATATATTAGACCTAAATTATTTTATTTTGATATTTATGATTATGTAAGTTTAACTTAACAAGTGGAAAAGATGGAAAAGTTATAAGATTTGATTTAAAGTTCTATTTTTCTAAGTATTAATATGGTTAGTGTCCTATGCATTTGGTTATGAATTATGATGTAGATTATGAGATCGGAAAGGAAATATATGGAGTAATATGGAAATGTCACGGGTATTTTGTCGCTAGAAGTTCAGTCATGGAAGTCACTTGCTCGTTTTTTAACGTTAAGTGGATATATAGTTTGGATATGGCCCTTTACAATTTACAAATTTCAATGTAGATCGCGTTGACATCCTTCCGGTCGCATCCTGGGTCCTGTAGACGTCTAAGTGTGTCCTCGAATAATGGCTGATCGTCGGTTTCGTCATGACACTCCAGGGTGTCGGCTGCAGCGTGGTTTACGTCACCTTACGACAGACAAGAAAAATGGAAACAAGCATTAGTTTCTTGAATTCCGCTACGAAGCCAAATTTCTGCTACGAAGTATAGAGTCTTTTTAAACTGTATCTTCCTATGCTACGCCACTTGCTTTGCAGTAAAGTCTATGTGTGCAGGAGCAGATTATAAAAGTCTATATGTTGGGTCATTAAGTTGAAGTAATGTTGTAAAATTCGGGTAATGAATTAAACTGACACTTCGCTTTATAAAGTCCTGTGTACTATTACGTTGTCGTGGTAATTTTCCTCGTAGGTGGCAATTTATGAACACTTTGCTTATGTAAGTCCTGTGTAGAATTGATTAATACGGGAACTTGAATAGGTAGCTTAACGGTTTCAAATGTCCATTTCACTGAAATACCGTAAGATATTAGACTCGAATTACTTGCACTCTCACTTTTAACGATAACTAACTGAATGGCACTTTCTTAGTGTCTTTCACTCAAACAGCATCTGGGAAAAGAGCTGCATGCTAGTGGTACAATATATGCATGATATGCATGGTACTTGCTGTATTCCTGTGTGCATATCCATTATACAGACGTCATCGGGTACGCTGTTTGTACGGCGACTAGTGGTCCTCTGGTGTTGGTCATCTGGTCTGAAGTCCTAATGTCTATAGAGGTAAGGAAAATGTGTCTTTTACCTGCTATGACTGCTTGGAGTTATAATTTCCGGATCGCAAGTTGAATTTAACGGTGTTCTTCCTTGGACGATCGGTAGTAAATTTGTCGTATCCAATTGATTAGCGTGTAGATCCCTTTATAATTATTGGGTCGATATTCGCTGCATCGGTTCATCATAGTAACGTCGTTATGAGTATGGCCTTTTCTGCATCGTTGCACCAAATTTTCTGGAATTTGAGAAAGGTATGCGGCATCATCTTGTCGAGATACTAATGTTTCTTTATCTGGTACTACTAGGATGGGTGAGGTAAGAAGGATAGGCTTGTTTCACTGTACCATGAGTAGGTATTGTGATATCCTCGTTTACAAACAATTAGCTATATATTTCCATTCTTATTCAATTTATACCCTTGTGTGATCTTACAATATTTTATTCCTCAGTGGAATGTATAACAGAATGACAGTTATTCTATTTGCTATTTCCTTTCCTAGAGAAATTTAAATAAACAGAAATAAACTAGCATTAATCTTCTATGTACTAAGTTGCTATTACTATGTATGCAATTAATATTATGTGTCCGATTAGGTACATATGGTATAACAGATCAGTACTCTTTATTGACGGAGTTACTGTAAAAGCTCTTATGAAACAACCGTTATTAATATTTAAAAACAACATTTTATCTAGACATAATGACCTGATTAGTGATTATACGATATTTATATACTTATATTCTATGCTGATATGTACATTTGTAGCTCTCTTTTTCCTTTCTTTTTTACTGACTTTAATAATATGGACGCAGAGGTGCGTGTGCGTCTTCTGCACTTTGATGTAATAATTTATGGATTATAAGGGGGAATGAATGTGGTCCGTTAGCGAGATGCGCTACGACTTTTGATTAAACTTATAAAAATGTTGTGCAATGGTTAAATTTTTATCGATTTATTGTGATATTTTATATATGGGACTTGATTTTATTTGCATTTATTTCTCCTCGATATCAGATCTCTCGTATATTTATTTTTTAATGCCCTTGTTGTATTTTATTATTTTTTATGATTTTTAGGCAAAAAAGGGGGGAAAAAGGGGGAACCGGTTATAATATTGAACTTGATTTAACGTCATTTTGGGTGTAACATTTAATCATGGATTGTTTTTATCTATATGTGCATTGTATATTTGCATTCGCGCATTGGCGCATAAATAATATTAGGAAGACTATATGTTCCTTATTAATAATGTATATTCTTAATATATATAACTTTGCCGGTTTGTTTATAATTTTGTGTATGTATATTTTGGGGACCTGTCTGAAGTATACAGACTCGGGTTCACGTAATTTTAATTTGCGAGACCCATGATCGACCGTGTTTTTATTTATGTATTTTTTATAGGGTTTGTATATTATGTGAGTAAATGTTGCTATTTATTTGCTATTCTTTTAAGTATATTGGAATGTAATATTTTATATGGGCTTTGTCATGTATTATTGTATAATTTGTGTTTTTATTTTTTATAGAACCTTGTTATTTTATTTGCTTTTATTTGGACGGGAGGACTGAAAAAGTATGCGCGCTTTTCGCGACAATACCACAGTTTTTGACTTTCCAGTCATTTTGCTCTTGATGGTGTGTAGTTACTATAGAATTTCTAATATGCGTTGTTCCGCTAGATATTCCCTAACTGTTTAAGATTTGTGAGATCTTTAGTGTCCAGTGTTTATATTGTATATAAATTCTGTCTGATGGTAATTTTTCTTAGTCTGAGTTGCGATAATAATTTTCAGTATTTTAACGTAGATTTTCCTGTCGCGAGCCTTGCACACTCCTTACTTGCATCGCTTTCGGGCTCTTCCTTTCATAATTCCTTTCATACCAAAATCGTCTGTTTCGTACCTATTTTACTATTCTTGACTGAATTGTAGGAAAATGTATTTACTAAAATGAAAGAGTAAATTTATACAGATATTTATATGCAATTAAGATCGGTGTGTATATCATTTTTTGTAGAGCTTTCAATGGGCAAACTAAGTTGAGCTTTATACTAAGAGTATCATTACGGGTTAATCTATGGGGGGGGGGGTGTTTTATTATGAAAACTTTCATGGTATGGAGTGACTCCATGTCCTGGCAAATGCCGGGATCGAATAAAGATTTTTCTGTAGCTGTTCATGTCGAATTCACAACGGTTTTGTGTACGGAGTTCTAGTCGCTACTTAGTTCTGCCGACTTACTCGCCGCGTGATCGAATAATAATGATAATAATATAATATAAATGATATTCATAGTGGTATTCTGCGCAACAGAGCTGACATGTTGATTTTAATTCTACGCTGACAGTTGATGTACATATACCCGGAAACCAATGGTTCCAATGGTGTTTCTGTCCAATGACGGGCTATATAACCACCAAACCCAATAAATAATAAAAACCCGGATATTCCGGAGGTGTTTTCTCTCTATATTTGGATGGGTAGCACCGAACCTAATATGTATATAATAATGGTATATTGAGGTAGAGAAACATCTTTATTCTTAGATCGGTCCGTAATGGCTCAGGCAAAGGGACGTTATTTGTTTATTTTTGAATTTATGATTTTATTTTTTATTTGGTAACTATATGACCTTTATTTTTTAGATTTATTTATTTTTTAGGAAGTTTTGAAATTTGCATAAATGGAGAATGTTGTCTTATCGAGCCCGGTGATTAGCCGGGTTAGATAACTTGTAAAAAAAATTTTTTTTTTTTATTAAAAAAAATTTTTTTTTAACTTTAAATTGTAAGTTTTGTATTTTTGTTTATTTTTGATGGGACAAGGCTCTTTGTATTGTTGTTTTTTATCTGATGTATTATTATTGTGTGTTTTTATAAGTCAAATCGATATCAATTCCATGCATTTCTTTTAGTTTGGTTTATTTTATACTGTTGTATATTTTATTGGACTTTAATTAATTTATTATTTTATTTATTTTGTTAATATGTGTACATATATATTTATTGTTTTAATTTTTTGAAAATAACACTGAGGTCCGTTTCGTGCCTTTAATACTTGTTCGTAAATACCTTTTAGTGTACCATAATACGGTGTCTTCGAGTTTTCATAGCTTTTCCGAGCGGTTTATTTCTGTTTATGAGAGTATATTCATTCCGACGACATCACAGCTACCATTTACTTAGACGCGTTTAATCGCTAGCGATATCTTTAATGTGGAACGTTCCGCGAGGTTTCCCATTCATGTCAGCTAATTCATAGGCGATTGGCGATTTTTTAGCGATAACTTTGCATTTTGTATACCTAGGTGCTAATTTACTAGAGAAGAAATCTATTTTCCTCGATAAGGTGTGGTTCTTTGCCCATACAGTGTCACCTACTGAGAATTGGATGTTTTTCCTCCTTAAATTATACCTGGCCGCGCTGTTTCTAAAAGCTTCCATTAATCTATCCTGCACGACTTCGTAAGTATCCGCCAAGGCTTCTAGTCCCTTAGCGAACTCCTGCGGGCTGTCGACTGCTATTTGGGAGTTTTGATCTGGCACGTACCCTAGCATTTTATGGTACCTTCCATCAACAAAAGGCTCTCGAGCAAACATTAGATACGAGGGTGAAAATCCTGTCGCGAGATTTATATGATTATTTAGAGCATTTTGTATCAAATAAATATATTTATCCCACATTCTTTGATTTTGGCCTGACAAAATTGATAGGCTAGTTTCTATTGTCTGGTTGTAACGCTCAACCATATTGGATTGCGGTGCGTAGACGCATCCGTAGAATAGTCTAGGGATTCTGTATTTATCGATTAGTGCTTTAAATGTTCTTGATCTGAAATAGGTCGCGTTATCTAACGTTATAACGGCCGGAGTACCATAAGTGAGAAATATATTGTTTTCTAGGTGTTTGTTTATATTCACCGACGTGGCTTTTCTTAAAGGAAATAGCCAGCAAAACTTGGTGAATACATCGACCACAGAAAGTATGTATGTGAAACCACTCATTGATCTCGGAACGGGCCCTATAAGATCGATGCTGATGGTATGCATCGGGGTTTTCACAGATTTTGGAGTGACCATCAGGCCCTGGGCTGGCCCTGTTCGAATTTTGTGGGCTTTACAAGTGTCGCAGCTTTTTATGTAGGATTTCACCTGCTTTTGCATTCCTGGCCAATAATAGTACGATTGCAGCTTCCGTAGAGTTTTGAATATGCCGAAGTGAACAGCGAAGTCTCCCTCATGTATTTCTTTCATCGCGTTTTTCCTGTCTGCGAGCTTTGGAACGAGTCTCCATGGGTTTAGCAGTTTCTCGCCTCTCCTGGGAGCGTGGTACTTGTACAGTTTATCGTTCTCTACCTTGTATTCCGGGGCTGCGTATGGATCGTTTCGTACCGTCTCGTACGTGCGATTGTACCATTCGTCTTCGCCGGATGTTGCTGATAGGGCCATGCATGGAATCCTGGAGAGCGCGTCTGCTACCACGTTCAGGCTACCCTTTCGGTGAATGATTTCCATATCAAATTGTGACAACAATGTGCTCCACCTTGCCAGTCTGCCTGTGGGGTTTTCCAATTTGGTGAGCCATTTCAAGCTGCTATGGTCAGTCACTACCTTAAATCTGGTGGCTTCTATGTACGTCTTGTAATGGAGAACGGCCCTTAAGACGGCCAACAATTCTCTTTCGCTTACTGAGTAATGCCTTTCCGCGGAGTTAAGGATTTGCGAGAAATATGATATGGGTAAGTCCATCTTTTCCTTTTTATCGTACTGGGTTAAGGCCGCGCCTATGGCGATGTCGCTTGCGTCGCAGCTTATTGTGAATTCCTTGCTAAAATCGGGACATTTCAGGATCGGGGCTGTAGTCAGAGCTTGTTTTAGCATGATAAATGACTCTTCCGCCTCTTCTGTCCATGTGAAAATTGTTTTTACACCTTTCTTTCCACCGGTTAGTTTGCACAGTGGTGCGGCTATTTTTGAGTAATTTTTCACGAATCGGCGGTAATATCCGGTTAAACCGAGGAAACTCCTCACTTGTTTTACACGATCCGGTCTCGGAAAATTCGTAACACAGGCTATTTTTCCTGGGTCTGTCCTCAAGCCTTGTCTGTCGACAATATAGCCGAGATATACTAGTTCTGGCCTGCAAAACTCACATTTTTTCAGGTTTACCGTCAGGCCTGCTTCTTTCAGGTTTTCCCTCACTCGTAATAAGGTGTCGATGTGCTCGTCGTACGTTGTTGATGCAATTATGAGGTCGTCGGCGTATGCGAATACCTTATTTCCGTACTCAGGTCCGAAGATCTGGTCCATGAGTGCCGAGAGGTCCGAGGATGCATTGCAGACGCCAAAAGGCATACGTACAAAGGCGAACATGCCCTTTCCCGGTATCGCGAATGCGGTTTTGTAGATCGAGGATTTTTCTAGCGGAATTTGCCAGAAGGCTTTCGATAAATCGATAGATGTTAGGTAACGTGCGTTCCCTAAGTTGTCTAGAATTCTTTGCGATGATGCCATCGGGTAATGGTTTTTCACGGTTATCTCGTTTAATTTTCTCGAGTCTAAACACACCCTTGGGCTGCCATCTTTTTTCGTTACGACGAGTATCGGGTTGCACCATGGGGACTTAATTGGTGTGATCACTCCCAGCTTCAGCATTTCGTCGATCTCATCTTTTATCAGCTTATCTTTTGCTGGCGATAACTGGTACGGCTTTTGGCGGATAGGGTCGCCAGTGGTGACAATTTTGTGCTCCATTAAATGCGTTCTTCCTAGGCCTTGTTTTTCGAAGGAAATATCTTCGTACAGCTTCTTGACGTGATCTAATCGTCGCATTTGTTCCGGCGTAAGATCTTCTATGTCCACGATTTGTTGGCATGTGGTATTATTTATTTGTGCCACCTGGATGTCAAGATTTTCTCCGATTGAGATTTTAACGTCGAATTTTCTGATGAACTCGATCCCCAGGATTACGTCTTTTTTAATCGTAGGACAAACGAGGAAATTTATTTCTTTCGACCTTCCTTTAAATATCACCGGTAAAGTCAGGTATCCGAGGATTTTTTGCGGCGTTCCGTCGGCCGTTGCTATGCGGTTTTCCGATTCTTTGATATTTTTTCCCAGTGACATGTAACGTTTGTGCACTTCGTCGCCCAATATGCAGACTGCGCAGCCGGTATCCACCAGCCCTTCATAAGATTTTCCCATTATGTTGATATTAGCGTGTGGACGGGTATCGTTATATTGTGGTTTAGCCGACAACGTATAATTTTCCACGGTTATGGCCCCGTCTAATGCCTGTATCCGTGGGTGTTCCCGTTTTTTGGCTGGTTTTGCTGTTGAGTTCCGTTGCATCTTACGCAAAATCGCGTGAATGTATTTTGCAACTTGCAGTTAAAGCACATAGGATTTGGGTACTTTTGGCATTCTCTGAAGGTGTGTCCATGATTTTCGCATTTCTTGCAAAATAAAGCCTGAGGTGAAGGTCTCTGGGGGCGTCTCTCGAAGTTTTGCTGACGATGTCTGTCGAGTGGAGGATTTTCGTAGTTGGAATTTCTTTGGAGTAGCGGCGGTATGTCGCGGCGAGGTCCGAATCTGTCGTTGTGCGGAATCGCAGCTACTTCATTTTGACTGCTATTATTATCGCATACGTACTGCTCGTCCACGGCTGCCATCGGTATTTTGTTTTGCGATCTTGGGGACAATGATTGACGTTGCTGGGTGCTGTTTGTCGCAGTTGGTGCTGGATTTAGCGCGTATTGTTCGAAATTTTTCGCCAAGTCCAATAATGTTCCCACGTCGTCCAGTCTGGTCGTTCCCAGTAGAGTGTAGTACAATGGAAGGACGTTCAATTTAACAATTTCGAGTATTGTAGCATCTCGTAGTCTTGGAGACAGCCTCGTGTTCATGGTGTCTATGCGTGTAACGAAGTCGTGCATAGTTTCTCCTGCGATTTGTTTTGTGTTACGCATTTGATTTTCGAGCCTCGTTTGGTAATTGAGTGACTCATATTTATTTATTAACGCCGCCTTTAGAGTTTTCCATGTCGTAACATACTGTCTGATGCTGCGAAACCATAATAATGATGATCCCTCTAGTAGGTCCGTAAAACCTTGGATGAGCTCCTTTTCGGTTACTCCTCTAGCTTGCACCTTATCCTCGACTATATCGATGAAGTCCAGGATGGGAGTGGATCCGTCGTACTTCAGGTTCCATTTGTAGATGCTGGGGAATGTCCTATGTTTTCCGATGTCAATAGGTTGGAAGATATCTGATGCTGATGCTGTATCTTGAGATTTTTCTCTGTTCCTCGTGTCTGATCCTTCCTCGTTTCCGATATCGTATGCTTCACTGATCCTTGAGTTGTCGTTCGATTTTTTGTAGGTTGTGGGTTGTTCACGTCCTGACATGTTTTCTGCATTGAATTCTCCGGTTTGTTGTTTTTTCAACTGATCTGGAGTTTTTTGAATAGGATTTTCCTCACTGTTTTTGTCTGGCGATTGCTGGCGGTTCCTTGCAGCGGACCTTGTTTTCCTTGGTGCCATGATGTCACTCTCAAAATCGGAGAAAGCGATTTATTTTAGAACCTTGAGATGTACTATCCCTTTTATTTTTTGAAGTTTCCAATGTATATGTCAGAAGTTACTAAGTGTTTGTAATTGATTCTTAATTGTGTTGTAGTGTGGTATAGTGTTGACCTTAATGTTCTTATTTAGTGCCTATTCGTGAAGAGATAAAGCTAGAAGGCTATATATTTATAAGGAGTAGCGAATTAAATAGTAAAAGAAATAAATTTAAACGAAACAAAAAAATTTTTTGAAACACCCTGTGTGTGTGTGAGTAAGTGTTGATTGTGTAATCAAAGTGTTGACGTATGTAATGTGTGTTGAAAGTAAACGATGTGAGATTATAATTAAGATTTACAATGATCAAATTATTATTTTTGAACACCCTGTTGTTATGAAGATGTAAATAAAACTAAAAAAAAATGTATTTGTAGACGAAGTGTTGATGTGGTGTAAGTGAGTGAATGTTAATAGAAACGACAAAGAGAGAAAAAAATAATTAATGTTTGGATTTTGCGAGTTCTTGCGAAAGTATTTTTTTAGACACCCTGTTCCGTATAAAATGTTTGTTCTAATGTTTTGCGAAGTAAATGGTAACCGTTCCAAAATTATTTTTAATGATGATTTCCAGCTGAAATATAATGTTTGGTTTGAAGTTATGATGCTGTGATGTGTCGCCTGAAATAAAACCTTTTTGCACAAAATACTCGAATAACAGTCGTATTATTTTATGGTACCTATGGTTCCTACTTACTCCTGGGCTGAAACTTGAGGTAATATGAAGACAAGAAAATTTAATTGGTCTCCTTTCCTTCGATGAAAGCTGAAATAAATTTCTATATCTATGCACCTTGTATGATGTTATTTTATTTTGTTTGATATCGATTGACAAGTGGGTTAAATATTTAGCAAAGGGTGGGCTTGGGTGGGTTAAATATTTGGTACAGGTATTTTGTAAAATTTTTATGTTTTATTTATTTCCGGATTTAAATGTATTGAAGAAAAATTTCGGTTCCGTTTTATTTTTTTTTTTTTTAAATAAAAATCTATATATTTTATTTAAATTTGATTGTATGGTAATATTTATTTTTGAAACTATATATATTTTGATTTTCGAGATATGTTCGATGTTATAAATCGAAGGGAGGGTTTGGGTGGGAAAGTGAAGTTTTAAATTTTATTTAAGGAAATTGTAAGATATTTGAAGACAAAATGAAAAGAAAACTGGTACGCCAAAATTATCTGATAATAAATTAAACTCTATCTATGAGCCCCACGTCTGGGAGCCAATTTTTGCTACGTGCCCCGTTTATAATGGTTATATAGTATTGTGAGCAGATCGGATAAATGCCATTATGTCACGGATAATATCTAAATTTTTTAGGAAACCGTCAAGTTCCAGGGTGCCAATCCGTGATAATTCTAGGGATGGGGTTCACGCACAAAAAGCTAGACGCACGCCTTCGCCTAGCGGTTGGTCTAGATTATGGGAGGAGGAACGTCACTGACGGGGCCTCACTAGCTCAAGTCGGAATATGTGATCCTCAGGGGTGGTTTTTATCCCGCCTTATTAGTGGCGTCCTCGGAAGTCGGGATCGTCTGTGAGGCAGACGGGCGATCAAGTTGGATGGGGTATACTTGCTATGGATTGGAAAATACACTTGAATTATTTAATTATGGGCTATTAATTATGGATTGAAATTTCCTATGCTGGCTTTTGCAGATTATAAAATTTATTTAATTATGGAGAGCGTTTCGTGAATTCACATCCGTACTCAGTTCGCGGGAAGTAGATTGTGGTAAAAACGGCGCAGCGCCCTCTATCTTCGGATACGTCGCACCGGCAATGGCCCCCTCCTTCACCTCCGCACCTACAGGTGGCGCCGGCGCTCGCCGCGCTCGCCGGGCCGTCGCGGCCCGCCTACTGATAACGAACCGGTCTGAGGTCGCTATCTTTTACAATCGGTCCGGAATTACTGAATGATAATTTAAATTGAAATTTATCTTTATTATTGGGTGATGATTTTGGATCTATTTATTTATTATATTATCGAATTTAATTTCAAATTTAAATGACCTGTAGAAATGAATACTAAGGAAAATAGCTAGAAGTTTCGCGATTCTATCTTTATTGATTCGTGTTTTGAACGATTGATTGAACAAAGAAACGTATAGAAATTTCCAAGACTAGAGTTCGTAGAATTTAAATGATAAGGCTCGGTTTGTCCGAACATAAATTAATGGTTCTTAACCCTGTGAATTTTCTTTTCCCTCCCTGGCTCCGCTTGCACGTCTTACGTCTCGAATTCGAATTATTACGAATTTTTCTGAGAAGATTATAGAATTACCAATTTTTAAACCTTTTTTATTAAATGAAACATAATGCCTTACAATGGAGTTTTTATTATAAAGAAGAATATATTTTACGAAAATTTATGGTACATGTTGCGTTCCTGTGCATAGGTTCTCCGATCTTTCTATATAATTTTAATTAATGCGCATATCAAGGCCGAATTAAGTTTCGAAGGTTTTATGAATTTTCTATCGAGCTTCCGTGATTTTCGTGATTGAAATTCAGGGTTTCGGATTTTTTTAGGAGTCGGGTAGGCGTTGAAGTCTGTCGGTATCGGGATGCGGGTATCTCCTTCGGTTGAACCGTAGATTTTTCTAGAGAGACGTCGATTGATAATGATTGGAAATGATTTATTCTTATGTTTAGGATTATGGAAAATGATCGCTTTAATTTTATGTTACGGTGGAGTAAGAATCTAATGGAATTTGGATAAGTCGGGAATTTAGATTTTATATTTTTTAGATAAATGTTTGAATAGGAATATTATTTATCGGGGACCTGACCTTGGTTCTATTCTTTTTATTGGGTAAAGATTTTTTAATAAAATAAAGGAAAATAGTTTAGATGGTTGATATTTTGTATTATTGAGACGTGATTTGAAAGATAATATTTTCGAGATTTTGGACTTGTACTTTAGGAAAGAGTTTCAAAAATTAGCTTGCGATTTGGGATTTTGTTTCGTGGGGTAGAGACTTGAAAGAGAATATTTTGAGGGACCTGATATCGAGGGGATTGCACTCCGAGAATACGGTATTATAGAAAGGGTTTCGCGGGTCGACTTTCACCTTTTCGACCTAATGGGGGGTAGCACATTTTATGAAAATTTAGGAAAAAGTGAACTATGCACGTTTATTCGGCGGACAAGCCGGCTATGCTATTTAATCTATTTCTATCGGTAGAACGTTATAGCTAATTTTAACCTAACCCCGGCCTAACGGCGATATTACAATAACCTGGGTTCCTTTCGAAGCGACGCGGTTTCTGGCGTCTGCTTCACATTAGTTTAATTATAAATGGATTTTAAAATTGTAATAGAAAATTATAAAAGAGCGAGAAATTAAAAGAAGCGAGAATAGATGCGGTTAATGGTACAGTGATCGACTTGCCTGTAGGGTTGAGGATTCCTCGATGGCCTGCCCAGGTGTTACACTGAATTTAGTAAAGATTCAAATGCTTCTATATCTCGTACTGGCTTTAAATAAAGAATTTTAATCTGCAGTGGCTGGATGCAGGGTAGTGAATGAATCGGGCGCGCCGCGCCGCCATAGCGGGCGCGCCCTCTCCGAAATATCGACCGTCTTCCTCGAGGTCCGGTAGCCAAAAAAAAAAAAACTATTACCCGCAATGGTAATACTGAAAAAATCTCTCCGCTGCGGATGAGCTGACTAGTGACGTACAAAGGACTAGCCGTCGATTGCACGGCAAGTTTATATGATGAGTGGATTTGCTTAACTAGATTAAATATTTTATGAGTATTAGATTATAATGGTATACTTTCTAAGTATAGGGTAATGCAGCAGCATTACAGGAAATATGAGTGTCATCTACACGTTGCTCTTCGTAGTAAAATACTGGTTTCCAAATCGTAGTACGACGTCGAACAATCTAATACGCTATATAACTAAATGGTTATACATACAAAATGCTTTCTCGAAACGCAGCGTAGGGCTTAGGCTATAACAATAATATGCATAAATATCGCAATAATATGCATAAGGGTCGGCACGATGTAAACCCGGACAAAATCACTTCGTAGTCTTGCATTTGCAGCAAAATTTGATTTTTTAAAGTATATCTACACCTACACGGATATCTATATCTATATCTACACGGATAGGTAGATAAAGTGCACTTTGATTAAAGTATCAATTTGCAAAACTTACAAATATTTGGTCCTTCCCTATGTAATTGCTGTTTTTTCACACTGGCCACTTTGAACTTGGTAACTTGGCTTTGAGTTTTTCAAATTCAAATAAATTTTAATTCAAGGCGATGTTATTCTTTTTTGAGAATCGGCTATTTATTTGTCTTTCCGTCGTTTGCTTTTGCTCAATTATTTTCATTTGTAGCAACCATGGTAAAGTTTAATTTGCATTATTTTCATATATGAGTTCTGTGCCGGTGTTTTCTATTACAGCTTCTTACAGTCTAGCTTTACAGTTACCGAAATGTTTGGCATTGTATAGCATAAATTGAAATAACGTGACATAATTGACATCACAATATCAAAATTATTAGAGCAATTTTAGCTCCTTTTTATCGATTTTTCTCCGTGTATTATATAGAATATTATTAATCTTTACAGTGTCAATGTGAATGCAAGGAGTCACGCAGATATTCACTCTAGGGCCTTAGATATAACATCCTACCTGCAGGCATAAAATTAGCCCGAGTATATCAATTTTTAAGAAACAACTGGTCTCGTGGATGCTTGGGCCAGGAAGGTCCCGAATACATCAAGAACTCTCAACTATCTAGCTCTGTTTGGCTGCTGTTATTACTATTACTATTATTTTAATTTGTCTCTGTGACTATTTTATTTTTTAGAAACTTTACTATTATAATTTTATTGTGACTTTTTATTTTTTTTACAAATATTACATATTTGATTTATAATTTAAGTTATGACTATATAGCTTATGTTAATAATAACGTTTGGCGACACATGTTTTAAATGGAGGAAAATGTAAGACCAGTATAGCTTTTTTGAAAGATTCCACTGTCTTTCGCCACGTGTTTCTTGTAGTATTGGGTCATTACCTATGAAGTTGCTGTTCTATTTTGCAAGTCAGAGGTCAACATAAGATATCACCAAACAAATGTAATAATATTCTATAAAATATTATTTCAAATATATTTTTTATTGAATGTAATAATATGAATCAACCTAATCTCACAACATTGCTAAATATGAAGACACTCGTGACTTTTTACCAATTCTTTTTTCATATAAACTAATCTTTAAAAAGTTCCGTTAAAATGATTTTTTTTATTGAACGTACGGGAGACGTCTTGTTGCGTTCGAGCGATAATATAGCGGCCGTATCACGTACGTTCGTATAGGTTGGGTGGCTAAATCAGCTGTGTGTGATGACGTAGAATATATTACATTTAGCGTCCGGTCTATAAAGCTTTGCGGCAAGAGCGGTGAATTTGATCCTTCGCAATGTTGATGTTGACCTACGGTAACATACATAATTATATGCCAGGACGACGACATCACACATGAGTACAAGGAATTTGTTAGGAAGCCATATATATTGTTATAACAGCTTAACAGATTTAATTAACTGACGAGTGCGCCGATACGCCTATCAGCGTACGTAAACAACGCAGACAAATAGCATTTATACGTTATAAAAACTATCCCCCTTTGTCGGCGCACTGTACGGGTTTTAATTTTATCGACATCTACTTTCACACAATACCAAGAAGTTTATAAGGTTAGGAATCGACTTGAGGGAGAACAGCTTCTCACATGGGCAGTTATATGTGGTGAGCTCACCTAGCAGTCTGGTTATACTAGCACCGAGGGGAAAAACAGTAATATTTTCTACAAAGAGGTCCATAAGTAAACAATTATTTTTATTTTTTTTATCAGGTTTGTACAACCTAACATTTAAAACACCGTAAATCCCTAAACCTTTCGGCTTAAGTTTTTATTAAACGCCTAAATAAAACAGCAATAAATTAATATAGTTTGACCTTAAAATATAACTCTCAATACATACTCGCAACTCTCATTTTACCTGAATTTAACTCTTTAGATAAGCTATATCTTTTAGGGTTCCGATCGAAATTATTATTTAAGGCTCGTATGCACGCCAATGACCTTGGACGATGAGGCGTGGCCTATTGCTTTCCGCTTCCCCCGCCCGCGCTAAAAAATCACGCGACTAATGCCGAAATATTGTTTGAAATTCATAGAACGATTGCGAAGCGATAATATGTATGATGCAAAGCGATAATGTTATATATATATATATATATTATATATATATATATATATATATTATATATATATATATATATATATATATATATATATATATATATATATATATATATATATATATATATATATATATATATATATATATATATATATATATATATATATATATATATATATATATATATATATATATATATATATATATATATATATATATATATATATATATATATATATATATATATATATTTAATCAGCGACGATATTTAAATAAGTAAACAATTTAAAATTATATTTTTGAATGTTTTATTTTATACTATATTTATTTAGGTAATTACGTATTTAGGTAAGTATCACTCAATAATCAGAAAACTTATAGCGATCCTGTGTTATTAAAAAACTACTTTTCGTCGGTTTACTTTTTAGGTTAAGACCACATCAGAGATGTGTGAATCAATAAAATAATCGTAGGAGTATATCATAATATAACAAAGCATATAATAGTTTTGTTTCTCTCTAGGACATCTCTAGGACCGACACATTCTTCTTCTACATCATATTTTTCAGACACCGGTTTATCTTCCTCACACAGTCTTATGCTTATATTTATGGTTTCTGGTGATTTCTCTTTATCATGTTCTTTCATTTCATAAAGTGTTTTATGTAATACTAGCTTTTCATAAACCATTTCTTGATCTTCTTCAACTGCTGTTTCTTTGACTTCATGAGCTTTCTCTTAGATGCAGCTTTACTTATCTTAGCTTCGATCATATTTTGTTTATCTTTTATGGCCTTTTTTATATATTCAGGATCTTTTATTTGCATGTTTCTTGAATTTCTTGGGTCTATCAATTTGGGTAGCAAACAATCTTAATAAAATGTCTTTAGTTTGTTTTTCATTTCATTATCCCAGAAAGAGTCATCTTTTGTTATTATTTCTGTTTTAAAGGCTCGTTTTCTCCATACCAAATACCTAAAAGGCATTTGGATTTATCTGTATGTGAAGTTGCCCCTGTATCTGGAAATACCAGTTATGGGTTTTATTAATTTGTAAGATTCCATTTTTGCTCATTTTATAATACCGATTTTGATGGCTTCATCGATACCTTTCTGAAATGCAATGATAGGACATTTGATTTCGACGATCAAGTCGTCACCTACAACACCGTCGGGAGAAGCTCCGAGGAAGGGTATCTCTTTATCTATAAACAACCCGCATGGTTTTATATCAATATTTTCTTGCATTTTTAACTGTCCAATAGTTTACTTCTCATTATCTTTTCCATGCTTAGTTGATATTACATGGGATAAAGAATCTTTGTATAATATATCCTTTACAAGATACGCAACTGACATCTTTACGTCTCTTTATAATTCTTCGAAAGTTTGAAGCTGTCAAAATAGTCCTTTTTATCTCCATCCACTCACTGCAGGTACTCTGCAGTACAGTTTTATTCTGTATTTCATCTCCTTCCTCGTCAGTCCAATTTAAGTTATGTAAGAAAGTGCATTTTTCTTTTTCAAATATTTCTTGCAGCATGTCTGGTTTTTCACACTTTTCTCCATAATTTACGTAATGTCCTATTGAAAAAAGTAATCTGTTTTTCTTTCGACTGATTTTTCTCATATTGACCATCCTTTGCAATCGCTGCTTTTCCAAATGTTTTATTATGCCTGTGGGACTACGACCTATGACATTGTTGTAAAGGGAAGACATCAATTTGTGCGAGTTAAATGAAACCAAACAGGCTTGGCACCTTGTCTGGTAGGAACCTTTGAGGCTCAAATTTGTTCTTTTACCGCCAACAAGCTTCGCTACTGTACTGTTAAACCGTTCTACTAAGTGTACATCATGTATTAAACTTGGAGCATGTGAAGCAACATTTGACATAAGGAAACAAATTCTACCCCAGAGAGTACTTGTAAAAAAAGTTTTGTCAGCTGCTTCTGATATCATATCTGATTTATTCATCTCAGTACAAAAGTTTGCTTTGCACCGACTATGATCGCCAAAAGCGTGCAAGTGGGTCAACAGAAGATCATTATAGAATGGCTCAATATTACACCTTCTCTCTGATTCAGAATCAGTTTTATAAATCTTTATGATCTTGAGAATTGTTTTTCTTAGGATCATGATTTTTTTCTGTGTCAAATACTTCCGGAATCTCAATAGATATTTTGTGTCCCTTTGTAGCTGGACTAATTTATTGCATAAGTTTCTAAGTAGATCAAATTAACGGAATTGCACTTGAGATCAAATTAACGGAATTGCATTTTCAATTCTGTCGATCGAATGCAATAACAAGATACACACACACACACATGTTACACGCATAAATACATATAAACACGTCACAGTTGTAAGAAATTGTCATATGACAATAAACCCGCCCATTGTGAAATTTTCACAATAAAGAGTAGAAATAAACAAACATACATACACACATACATACACACATACACATACATACACATACATACACACATACATACACACAAAAAGAGATCGGTCTGAAAATGGTCTCAATCGTCTTAGGGGGTCTCAAAATGTATATTTCCGTCATCATCTCAAAATTTTTTTAGCGCGATCACAATACTTTCCTTTTTGGGAAAGTAAAATTGTAGGTAGATACCTACCTACCTACAATTTTTCGCTTTCTTACGTACACTTTGTGGGTCTTTTGTAACTACCCACACAGTGGGTAGTTACAAAAGACCTTACAGATCTAGGTGACATCAAGGGCTGGAAACAAGCCCCCCACTCCATCTACTACTACTACTACGTACACTTTGACTCTTTGTAGGAATAGGTATTTTGTATTTTACTTCGTTCATTTTCATGGCCTTTTTAGCCCAACTTTTTGCAGCTTTCCTTATCGGCGGCATTTTCGATTATTTCAAAGTCGCAACACAGCAAACATATTACAGTTTCGCGGACGCGGATTGCAGCGCAGCGACACCCTCCTCGTCGGACTGTTTGTGGAACACTGGCGGCCGTCGCCTAAAACCGTCACATTTATAGTATATGTAGTTTAAATTACTTTTCGTCAAAACTATTTATTATTCTAGAATAATAAACGATCAGTTTAAAAATAAATGTGTTAGCAATATTTAACTGCAAGTGCCATGAAAATATCACTTGCAGTTTAGAAGTAGTTACGTAATTAAAGTTGAAAACAGCTTTATTTCAATATTTTTTTTTGTATAGTATTTTATGTTCTACATTTTTTTTAAACGATCAGATTGAAGCTTATATATTAATGCTTGAGATATATTTTTTCTGGAATTGTCAGTATGCTAATTTAAAAGTTATCGGCCTTCAAATATGATCGTTTCACGACTCCACGCGCCTTAACGCTGGCGAAGCTGCGGGTAGACGCTAGTAATATTATATAAAGAAAGGGTCTACATCTTTTATCATGGTTTGTTGAGGATTGAAATGAGAGCACTAGCTCTTAAAATAGTCTGAACCGGTGTTTTTAAAATATTAATATAAAAAATAACATTTACAATTTAGGATGGCAAGTCCTATCGCATGCAACACGTAAAACTAGTAGAAAAAAAATAGTATATAAAAATCAAAACGTGTCATTGTAACAATAAATCTATAATGACACCGGGGAGGGGAAGGGAAAATACGGGATTATGAGCGTGAGTTCAATGGTTATTTGAGCTTATGTTTAAAGCAACACACACAGTGCTTTCCTTACATATGTGAGTAAAGCATTCCATAGACGGGCTTCATGAGCATTGTAGGTTGTCAATTGCTGCGGGCGAACCCGTCACCCCAGGGACTTCTAGCAACACTAGCCATTCTGTCTCCCATGGAGTGAACGCAAAGACTTTGAGAACAAACACAATCCATTGTCGAACTACGCCAACAGCCCGTAAAAGTCCGACGCCTTACTGCGAGGTACTGGGAACTGTCACCCAGCGGGCTTCCTCGCGCCGTTCCACCAGATTTGGAGTGGAAGACATTTATTGTTAAAAACCACTTGTTGGTCTTATAATAAAGTAAATTACATATATTAACTTACTGTCCATCCTGAATACGGTGTTTGTTGTATTTATTGTGAAAAGCGTAAAGTTCCTCCAAAAGGCCTTCGTCTATCATTGAGTCCACTCTCGCGTTCAGTCTATCATCGTGAACCGCCTGAAATAGAGTACCAGAAATAACATTAGGTTAAAAAATAAATCGTAGTCGATCGTAGCAAAGTTATCTTTAAATCTAAAAATAGCGACCTGCCCATTTATATAATGAAATTATTATTTAGAAATTATAAATATTAAATAATTTATAAATCGCCTAGCTGTAGGCTCGCGCCTTCGGCAAGTTCTCTACATAGTGCTCGGGCCTGCGACCCTGCTCTTCGGTACCTCCTCTTCCTAATGTTCTACCCTACTCCTAGTGACAGACTTAGATCTAAAAATCAGTCTCCGCCAGATTCCGGGACGATATTAAATATTAGCGGTCAGTCATCTAAAAAAAATATATGCAAATTTTATTAACTATATGCTTATATGCAAATTGTATTAAAATATTTAATTAACTGAACATACATATTAGGTATTATATATTAGATACAGAGTTAGGTACGTTTCCTATACTGATAAATTAACAGCAAAGGAAATACTCGTATATTAAAACTTATAATATCGCCCCGGTCAACCCAATGATTTCTTGTGGCTGGCGGTCTTAGTACAGTAGGTCCTGTATGTTTCAAAATTGCTTAGGTGTTGTATCGACAGGTACCTGGGCTGTAAGAAACGATTCTCTTTTTTGACATTTTGCGCACTGTCGTTTAGCATTTTGCGCACATTATGCGTTTCAATAATGATTTTCCATCCTTTTATCATCGAAAATGTTGATAATCCCATGTTTTGTTAGTAGCGTCAGTTTGGTCTGCTATTGCTAAATGTAGGATTTTTGAGGGAGAGATGGCAAGAGATTCCGTTCTGCGTCGCAGACCATTTTTAAATATACGAATAAAATGCACACATAAAATGTACACAAATGTACACATTTTATGCACACATAAAATGTACACAAATGTACACATTTTATGCACACATAAAATGTACACACGTACACATAAAATGCACTATTTTCTGGTGCATTTTTGAGTGTATGTTTGTTTCTGTCACGATTGTGTATTTTATTGCTAGGTCATCGGAAGGCTGTCCCCTTTTGGTTATAAGCAATAAATTCAGTTTTGTCAGCAGTAACATTGATTTATTCATTATCATCCAAGAACTGATTGATTTATCCATTTTTGTAACAATGCAATTCCTTTAAATTTTTCCTTCAAATATGACCAAAAGGGATTTTTCATGTATCATTAATATATATAATCTATGAAAAATCCCCTTGGGAACAACTATATCTTACGCAGCTAATATCGTGGTCATATTTAAAGGAAAAATTTAAAGGATTGGTATGGATACAAAAATGGATAAAATCGCGGTTGTTTGACATTATAAATAGGATATAAAACGAATTTACCGCGTGAAATTTGTCTAGGGTAGACTGTCCAGTCTACCCTAGACAACGTCGGGTGCTACAAATTTCACGCGGTAAATTCGTTTTCTATCCTATTTATAAAAATGGATAAATCAAAAAGTTCTTGGATGATAATGAATTACTTATTATAAATAAGTAATTAATATAAAATAACAATAAAATTGGTCATAAAACATTCCCCTGCGGTACTCCGTAAGACATATTTTCAACAGCACTATTGCAACCTTCAAGTGCGGTGATCTGTTTTCGGCCTTTGATGAAAGGCAGTTTTTTATATCAAACTTATTTATTCTGGATAATAAAATATCAAGCGAAACGGTATCAAACGCCTTTGCAAGGTCCAAATATAGCTAAACGTTAGTCTCTTTTATCTAAAGTTTTGGTGATTTGCTAGTTCGTTCAGCAATGGCATCGGGTGTTCCCAATTTTTTACGAAAACCAAACTGATTGCTTGTTAAAATATTGATTTGGCGTTAAATGGTGTACGAGTATTAGCCTCTTTTTAGCATTTTTTCTATGATTTTTTACAGATTTTTCAATAAAGATATCTAACGATAACAATTTACATCCGTTTTAAATAAAGAAGCTAGCTTCATACAAAAGGTAAGTTTCGAGCAAATTTGGTTATTGGAAAGCATACCAGTCTCAAAACTACTATTATACCAATTGTATCCATCCACATCGCTTGATATATTAAATATATTATTTATTGAAAGAACTTGAAACGTGCAGTATATCCGCGCAGTATCCGAATTACCGGATACGGATACGGATGCTGATATTCGGCACAGTACTGTTACGTTTGTCTGATAGCCTTATTTAAAATTACGCGGGTGCGTCTAATGAGGTAACCGCAAATACATAGTTTATTAACACATTCGTGCTGAGATCAATCACCGATCGATTAGGAGATGACGTCAAGAGCACCGCCGCGCCGGTGAGTGACATTTTAACGCATTCAAGTCCACTCTTGGCATATTTTACGATAGGTCTTCGCGCAATTATAATCGGTATGATATAATTAGCGGGCGTTAACAATTTCCTTTAGTCCAATGACATAAAATTTAATCACCTAGTGGGTTACTCACTTATTGTAATAAGATGAGGGGATATACCTCAGACGAATTAATTGGTTTTTCGAGTGATTGAAACCCATCGAGGCCATTGCGTCATTAAAATTATTAATTCGCAAAAAGGGAGCCACTGTTATTATTGATGGCCTTCTGTTTAACTGCGGAAAGACAACTTGATCTGCATCCGTTTTGTATGATAACTACATAACGTTTAACAGCGTAGACGCAATTTTACAATTCAGTCTTTCTCAATGTGGGCTATAATGCCCCTTTGTGGGTGCTGGAGACTTTCAGGTGGAAGGTGGAGACGGGGAAGGGGCGTAAAAGGCCCAGAGAAAATTAGGGGGCCTTAAGTCGGTCTAGGGAGGCGACGGCAGATTACAAAATGGCGAGAAATTAAGGTGACATGATACCTGGGAACGACCATATCTGAAAGAAAAATCGTTTTGTGATTAAAAAAAATATATAAGCACTAAGCACTACACATTTAAAAAAAAGTTTCTAAGCGAATCCGACGATAAGGAACCAATTTATAATTTAGACTCAAAAACGTTTCTCATTGCCATGGACATCCAGGTTTTAAACTGATTTCAAAAACATTCAGGCGCGATTACTCCTACAATGTAATCGGTGAGTATATTTTATTTTAATTTAATTATATTAGCTGGTTAATTCTCTGGCATCGCGCTTAGCCACATTTTTTTTATATAGGCCCTATATTAATTACAATTAATTAAAACATGAGAGCGCTCTGAGAGTTACGCTAAATGTGCTTTACCATTAAGGTGACGCTATTGGCTAAATCAAATTCAACTTTCGCTTGAGACAGGCAAGGGGTGAGGTAAGCGGGAATGAAGCGGGGTACGATTACGGTAGGGGTATTTTTTAGCGCCCTCTATGAGTACACGGTTATAACTACTTGATTGCGCGCGACCACCGCGTAAAATTAGCGCTGTCGTCGCGCACGGCGCGTATGCGACATGTGACGTCGCTATTGGGACATGCGCTCCCAACTAAAGATCGCGGTCGGCCGCGCTGTGGCAGCAGTAATCTATACTAATATTATAAAGAGGTAAAGTTTGTGACGTTGTAGGAAGTAATCTCTGGATTTACTGACCCGATTTTGAAAATTCTTTTACCAATAGAAAGCCACGTTATTTGTGAGTGTCATAGGCTATATATTATTCCAAAAAATGTAAAGACTTTTTTCGTAGTAGTAGGATTTCCAAAGTAAGTCGAAAAAAACGGTCGAACGAAAACGTTTCTAACTAACGCTGCCTTAACGATGAGAGATATATGATTAAGTTCTAGAAAAAAGTTGTAGAGCTTGATAATGCCTACAAAAAAGTCAGCGACAGCATATGTGTAACTTTTATATTTTAGTCACAAAAAGTAGTTTTTCAAATTAAAAAAATAATTTAAATCGTTAGGTCATGTTTATTGGTCATATTATCAACAATTATGAATTATTATCAAAATAGGTAAATTTATCGTCTTAAGTGTTTAAAACAAAACACTTTTTCCTTTTACTGCATAAGTAGTTAAAGAGATAATTCGACATAGGTATGTAACCGCGACCGTGTCGTCTATCTATACTAATATTATAAAGAGGTAAAGTTTGTGACGTTGTAGGAAGTAATCTCTGGATCTACTGAACAATAGAATAATAGGCAATATCCCCTTCAGAATAAGAATATTTAGGCAAGTTCTGTAATTTAGTATAAGTAGTAAAGTAATCGGGTATAAGCGACATAAACCGAAGTGCCCACGAGAGCAGTTTAAAGTTTGAAATTGCATAAAAATGGACTTAACTTTTTTATTTATTGTCATATCGTGAAAATGGAAACAGGTCTAGAATCAGGAAAAATAAAAGCATTAATTGGCACACTTACTTATTTATTTACACGTTGTTTTATGTGGCTCTATGTCGCTTAGATCAATTGATCTCATTTTCCGTATGAGGTAATAAGGCATAAGTTACATTTACACAGAGAAAAACGAAGAGTATAGAAAACTAAGCTACATTTGATATCCTCATACCAAGAGGCAATAGGGCATGTCACATGACTGTAGAATAACTTAAATGGGTAAAGAAGGACAAGTGCGATTCACATCATTATGCCAGAAGGTAATGGAGCATAAGAAATAGTGCTTAGCAAAAACATCGTGAGGATAACCAACAAAAAAAAATATTTTTAATTTTATATAATTAAATTTCATATAATGGAGAATGTTACTGGGTCTGCAAATTCGCTTGCAACTTCGTCATATTAAAGCTTTTATTTACACAAATACATTAGTTTTTGTTTCATTCAAAAATACCAAGTAGTTTTTGTTTTGCACGCATTAAAACTCCCGTAAATATCGAACCCGGCGCTCGGGCGGCCGGTTACTGTGTGACGTCATTTTCCAACACTCCGATCGCTCGCGCGCTCTTGTTACTAGAGTACTGCCGGCTGTCAGCGGTTGAAGTATGTATTTTGCTCTGAATTAACGAACTCTATTCGTCAGTGGATTTCATTTTGTTTTGTTTCGTCCGTGCACTTCATAGAGTGTATTCAATTAATAAAGTGCAGTGCAATGGACGAAGGATTTGAAAAAGGGCAATCGGATAATCTACCTAAAATAGATGGATTTATAGTAGTCCATTATTTTTCGAATAATAGTGTTTTTTTGCCGCCGAAATGCAAGGAGTAATAATGCAAAAGTAAGTAATTATACCCGTCGGCCGCCTGACATAGCTATTTTGAAAATCTAATTTAACGATACCATATAATAACCAATTTCGCAAACGCGGCGCAAGTACCAAATCTTTTAAGTTTTGTGTAATATATAAATAGTGAAATGTTAATAGCCACATACCTAATTATTCTTTTTAATCAAATTTAACTAAATAATTTAACTTATTGCGAATACAGTGAATCGAACAGATGTACAAAACGTTTTTTGTATGCCATGAATAAAATACGTGAATCGCCTTTTTAATATCGTGAATCGTCTTTTTTGTTTGTTACCTATCGGCAAGAGAGATGATGCTATTGGTTACGTGCAAATTAAACGAGCAGGTGATATTTGTAAAGTTAAATGTAGAATCGCACCAGAACATCGCGTACGTGCAAAACCATATCATTGCAGTTTAGCATGCGATGAAAAGGACGAAGAAATTTTGAATTTAGCCTGCGAAGATTGTGCCGCCAGCAAAGGTGGCTGTAAACATGGCGTAACATTTTTAATGTGGTTAAATCATCGAAGCGAGGAGACTTCGACAATTTCTATTAAGTGTTATTGGAAAAAAATTAAGATCTCAGGTATAGGTACTACACTGAACGTGATTGAGGCTAAACATTTTGGTACAACACTTTAAGTCGAGCAGAATGAAAATGATTTTTTCGACAAAGTAATATTAAAACTTCGTGAGCTTCAAATACAGTGCTCGCTCGCACAGTATGTATGTGAAAAAAAGAAGTGGAATAGGTGTATACCCATTACCTAATTATTCATTTTAACAAAACGGTGTGGATTTTGATGTCGAGAGTTTTATAACATTTTGTAAAATAGAAATGACGGAATTAAGATGTCTTCAAGTAAAAAAATGGGCTACAATATCCCAATCACATTCTAATTTTTGATTTGAGCAGCGCTTCGGATAAATAACAGCCTCAAAAATGACAAAAAAGACTAAGCTACATTTGATATCATCATACTAAGAGGTAATAGGGCATAAGTCATATAACTGTAGAATAACTTAAAGAAGGTTAAGTGACGATTCACATCATTATGCCAGAGGAGCATAAGAAACAGTGCTTAGCAAAAACATCGTGAGCATAACCAACAAAAAAAAAGGAGGTACGCTAATTACTTATTTTTACACACATAAAAATCATTTGCAGATCAATCGTTATGCTATATTGTAGTGGATGCTGCAGAACAACATCAAACAACTTTTTTTTGGCACACACAATCATCACGAAATAGTTTTATAGATAAGTTGACTATTGGTCAACATTATTTTATATTGGTCAACATGCAATTTTATATTATAATTCTGGTAGAAAGTTCGATAATCATACGCATATTACTATTATTCTTACAGCAATGTGTTCCAATTTCAGATAAAAAGGCCGGTAAACGTTCACCTAATATTATTTTTACAACAAGGAGTTACTTAGGACACTTACTATTCCAATTACGCTTTTCCTACTAGTCTTGACTTACTTTCTTCTCTTACTACTACTACTAGTTTATACTTACTACTACTACTACTACTTTCCTACTAATCTTTACCTTACCTTTCCTACTAGTCCTACTAGTCTTTTTCTTACTAGCCTTTTCAAAATAGTATGACCACATTTTGTCAATGAATAACAAGACCGTATCATCAGTGAAACATACCACTTTTGTCATATGACTGTAGAATAAAAGAAAAACAATATCTGTCACAGTTAGTCACGTAACTGCAAAACAATATCGTCAGTTTGGGAAAAATCGAAAAAATATTGAAAATCATTACGCCGATACCATCAAAAACGCTAAACATACATGGGAGTGTTTCAGAAAGGCCTCGGCGTGCTCAAAAATGTAAGCACCTATACTGCATTAATGTGTAGTTCAAGGCCCTACATTTTATGCATTTGCTATACAGAATATAGAATAAACACGTAGGTATATGTAATAGAAATCCTAAAGAAATTTAATTACCGTGGCATTTTAATGTATATCGCTGCAGTTAATTTATGTACGGTCAACCATTCGAGCCCTCTGTGCTAAAAATATAAAAAACGGGTTTTATACCACTAAATTAAAAAACATCGCTGGAATTTTCATGCTGGGTTGCTACTTGAGAATCCCTGCCGCCTATCACCACAGCTGTCGCCCGACTAGATGCGCCGCGTCGATGGATTGAAATTATTAAAATTTGCTACATTGAAACTCATCGTTTTGATTCTATCAGCCCAAATACATATTTTGAATGCATTATTGGATGCTAATGAATATTTCTTCCCCATGTTTTGTGATCGATTCCAAGTTAGCACCTTTTTGCAAAATAATATCTTGAAATAGATCGCGTTAAATTGTAAAAAAAGAGCGACGCGGAGCCAAAAGCAATACCGGCAGAGTATGCGGACCCGCACGGACTGGACTTGCCAAGGGAATGTCGAGCGGGGCGCTTTACACGGAAGGACTATTTTTGCTTGTGCAGCATACCATTTTACTAAAAGTGCGTTTGACAAAAAAATATTTTTTTGGTTTTTTGGAAGATTGTAATGGAAAAAGTAAAATAATTAAAAATAAAGCAATGTTAAATTTTGAACATTTACTTCGTACTCATTACCAACATGGTTTCAAGTTGCTAACCCTTATAGATTCCAAGAAAAATGCTATTTACAAAAAAGCGATGACTTCAGATTTTATTTATTTTTATTAAGAAAAAAATCAAAACATTGAAATTCGACATCGTAGAACAAAATATTGAAAAATTTCCTACAAGACTCATATTTTTATTATTATTTAAATGTTCGCGGGAGTCACGTAAATTTGATTGCAAAATGTCAGTTTTTCACTGTTTGAGAGAGGTAGTCGCCTTAACACCCTTATACAACCACTGCGTAAAGAAAGTTTTACTGTGACAGCGCTGCGATCAAACGTTTAGTGTCCACCCGCTCGCCGGCGCATATTTACGTGGAATATAGGCCTGACGCTTTATCAATGCTCGATTTTTATCGGTCAAATCCTACAGCAGTAACCCTGCCTATTTTTCTCAGGTAGTATTATCGCCTTAAGTTTTCCTGATGCGTATTTTGGCAGTTCTACAGTATTCGTGGAGCCGCAATTTGACGATGGATTATTATACATAGATTCTATAAGTCTAGGAAAACCTTAGAATCCCCCTTATTCCAAACTAAAATTAAATACTATAACCATAGTTACCTAGTTTGATTTTTATTACATTATTTATTACATTATTACATTAATACATTATTTATTTACTTTTTCTTCTTACCTAGTTTGTTTTTTTTTATTTCGGCTTTTTTAGAGCCATTACATACTATCGACACGGTCCGTCGATGACAACATTTGTTACACCCTTTTTTTTAAATTAAACGAGGAATTAACTTCAAGAATGGTTACCATGAATTTTGGCTGCAGAAGCCAATTCGAAGGCGATTCGAAGGCGGTGGTACAACAATGTCCGCCTTAGAACAGGATATTGCCTAATTAGGCGACATTAAAATAGGATCAGTAGCAACAGTTTCTGGCATAATACGTTATCAGTTTTAAGCTACAGGATTTATGTCTATGACATTGTAATTGTATATATCCATTTACCGTAGATGATTGTGAATTACCAAAAAAAATAAAATAAATAAACTTAGAGTCCTAGATTACATATATTAAAAAAATAAGTAGAAGGCATATTATAACTATTACTGGTTTAGGCCCTCGTTACCGACAAAAAAAAATATTTGAAAAATGTAACGTGAAATGCTTCTTTACCGGTGCACAAATCATTGTATACACTTAAACCAAAATATGCTCCAGTTTAAAACTAAATCGACTACATAATAATTTTCTCGATTTGGCCTTCGTTACTGACAAAAACAATTATCCCAAAATGTACCAATATCTTAGTTCCGCAATTGAATTAAACTTAGCTGCCAAAGTATTTTCTCCGTTGGTTCTTGGTCAAGGTTTCTTACAAAAGCGGCCGATCATGGTTCTTTAATTGGCTATGGGCGTAAGTCAAATTATATTTTTAATAGTTTTGTCAAAGATTCGTCATGTCAAAAACTCACATCATGTCAAAAAGGAATAGCTCATGCTGAGTATTTTACTTAGATTTTACGTAGTCATTTACTCCTTTAACTTTTATCTCTAATCTAATCTAAACTATCTGCAACTAGCTCTAGGACTAAACTTTTCATAAAAATTTGGGGCGGCGCGTCCAGTCTAGCCTAATCCTTAATATATAGGAAGCGAAGGCTATATGGCGCACAGCCTTCCGGTGCGCAGTGTATCGAAGCTGTCGGTCTGTTGTGCTAACACAGATTAAGCATGAGTTGTGTTGTAATAGTTGCACACCAGATGCGGCACGTCTAAAGAGAATCTTGTATTTGTAATACTGCTGCACAGAGGGAAAAAAGTTCAGCATGGTAGCGTTGGTTTCTTATCTAGCGGTGGCTGCAGCCGTCGATCGGTTACCGGTTAGACATGTTCCCCGGCAGGCGATATAATATAAAATCGAAGACTATCGCGGTTGTTTGACATTATAAATAGGATAGAAAACGAATTTACCGCGTGAAATTTACCGCAAAACAACGGACTGACAGCTCTTCAGTCTACCCTAGACAACGGCGGCTGCAACGTCACCGAAACGTCGGGTTCTACAAATTTCACGCGGTAAATTCGTTTTCTATCCTATAGGCGATATAATATTTCTTTCGTGAATGGTGGTCTTATTTTTATCACTTTTTTTAAATCAATCGATATAATAACTTTTTTCCTGTCCACCCTAGAACGGGCTAGTCCCAGTTGGGTGACATAATCAAATAAGCAAAAGGTTAAGGTGTTGCCATTCGGTTTCTGTTATTTTTGTAAGCAAAATCAATGTTTTATAGTAATTATTTCTGAAATAAATAAAATAAAAAAATATTTCTTTCGTCAATGGTGGTCTTGCTTTTATCACTTTTATTAAACCAATAAGTCAAGAGCGCATGCAGGAGAAAACAGCCGTGGCGCCATTTTTACACGACTGCCCAACAAAAAAGGAGTGTAATGTGTTCAGGGTTCATCTATGTATGTTTTCCGTTTCTTTATTCCACCATGACTTCTAAACGCTTGAACCGATTTAGAAGTGTGTGATATTGTTAGAATCTATATGTAATCCCGAGTGTCATAGGGTACCTTAACTGTCTAAATATCAAGTAAGTAGTAGTCTAAATTTCCAAATGTCCAAATGTCAATAAATTAACATAAATATATCGTGTTTAGTCTCAAATGAAAGGTCTGATTGAGTACATTCCGGAAATATACATCTATATATAATATATGGATAATAGATATGTGATCAATATAGATAGATGTATATTCCCGAACATAAACCAAAAATATTTCATTAATAAAATAGTAATAAAAATAATTACAAATAACTCACTTTCTGTAACGGCAGTCGTGTTTTTTATTCTTTTTAAGATGTTATTTTTAATAACTTGTCTACAAATATACTTGTAAAATACTCTGACCGCCGATTAACGCAAGTTTATACAGAGTTTGCTTGACAGGGCTTATGCTTGTAACAGATTGACATGAATTGGAATAAACTAAGAACAGAATAACATGAACAGAAATATCACACTGCATAAAGTGATAACTGCACGGACTGAGAAATAGAAAATCGTCACCCCTTGCAACGAAAACAAATTGAACAAAAATCGCGAAAATCATTGACCTTATATTACAGTGTGTAATTATGTGAAGTGTTTTTTAAAAAATGTTGTTAATTATATAGGTGCTCAGCATGAAATTGAAGTAAATTTTGTGAACACATATAATTATATCTTTATCACAGGCCTCAGTCGAAATAATTTCTTCGAGGAAAATATATTATTAGACTTTTTTTGAAGGTCAGTTGAAATTATCTCAGAAGGGTGTTCTAATAAGCTATTCACAAATAAAGTAAAGTAGATCCCATACACATTTTATAAGTTTCCGATTTAATTACTATAAAAATAAAATACAACAGTACCTACTCTTCTGTAATACCTTTTCTGGGCCATCCCAAGAACAAAAAAAAATCGCACTTGGTCTATTGACAAAGGTCTGATTGCCTTCATTTTTTACTCGGAATGCAAAATTCTTTGTTGGAGGGGAGGAGGGTCCCCATATACAGCCTGTTTTAAGATTCCAAGTTTGGATGAATGTAGTGATGAGTAGCGGATGTCATAAAATATATGAAGAGTCGTCTTTGACACGAACGGAAGAGTCGTCTTTGGTAATGCGCTTCATGAAGCTTCCTCAGAGTACTTAGTACATAATTAGCTTTTATTTTATTTAGTATTCCTACATAATTCCTACTACTTATTACTTTCAATTTATTATTCTTACTTAATTAGCTTTTACAACAAGGCGTGTTGTTGGAACTACTGATTAAATATCTATCTCATCCAATTTTTCAATTCGCTCGTTTGTTTAATATGTATCTACTTTTGGTTACCCGAAATGTAAAATATCAATAAAACGGGTACATCGTTTCCACTTTAGTTTTTTGGTATAGTAATCTTTTGTAAAAAAACTTCTAAAATCCAAAAACATTTTTTTAGGAACATCCAAAAAAATATCAAAAATATATTTTTGGGTTTTCTTAATTAGATTACACGAGTTGACTGTTTCAGTTTTTGCTTTTCAACCTGGGACACGGTGTATTTCTTGTATTACTTATGTAACGTATTTTATTGTAACGGTTGTCGTCAGATCACCGAAGTTAGGCAGCGTAGGGCGTGGTCTGTATTTGGATGGGTGACCACTGGACTACTGTCACGTGATGTTATACGAGCCGGCTGCCTGTAAGATAATTACCGCCAGACATTAAGGTAGATAGTTAACCGTACGGGGCATAACAGTTGGAAAATAATATTTTATATTAATAAATCCCAATTAAAAAAAAACAGTATGACGCAATATGCGATGTTCGGCCGAATTTCTATTCGCGTCGTATCTGTTATGAATTCACATACTACTCTGATTAATCTGTGCATCTAGCATGACCGTCACCTTAACATTTAATTTTAGACGGGTGTGGTAGAAGAAGGGGGGGTTCGGTGGGGCGTCCGCGCCGCGGCGCAGAGCTGAGTGGAACGCACCCAGTGACCTCGAGCCATGATGGGTTCAGCGACCCACCTGCCCGTGCCACCGGGCCGCCGCGCCAGCAGTGGACATAGGCGGAAATATGGCCTCCGATCAGGGTACGCCAACCCTTGTTGCCGGTTAGATACCAGAGCGGAAAATAGGAAGTGAGACTTGCGAGTCGATAAAAGTAAAATTCATGTAAAAAGTGAGTGGAAAGAGGAAAAAGAGTCGTTGACATTTGGTTTAAAATATGCTTACCCATATGTATACTTAAATATGTATATATTAAAAGGTGATGCGCATTTTAGATAAAATTAAGATTAATAGCAAAAAAACAACCAAACCGCTTATGACCTCTAGTACCACATAAAATATATTGCGCTCCCACACTAAGAAACATATCGGATGTCAATACAATGTCGTTTTGTTATTGCGGGTTTATACAGAATAATAATGTTTAAATCATAAGTTTGTTGAATTGCAAGAAGTTTTGTTGAAAATCCATAGCTCGATTATATGTTTCATCATGTTTCGTACGGGTAATACGAAAATAACGGTATAATGTAGCTTCAACATGTTTCTTGCAACTGACCATAAACTTACGTAACTATGTAATAACGTGCCGTCATGGTAAAAGTAAGATCTCGTTGTGCGCCGTAATGAATGTGCGGTGTAGTTATGTCCGTGACATGGTAACTACACCGTTACGCGTCATGTCGATACATACGTACAGACCACAGTACATGTTATATACGTAATCCCTTTTGAAGCATGCGTTTTTCCTAGTATTACAAAGTTATATTTTTCTCAGTGCAACCAAAAAGCCACATCTTAGAAAGATACCCATACCAATATAAGGCATACTAGACAAAATGACATCAGGTAGCATGTCAAGCAAATCCCCAAAAGTTAACGAATTTCTGCATCAGACTTACGACTATCGGTTGAAGATCGGCAGTTCAAGGAGTACGTCCTCTTCGTGATAGTTTTTGGTATATATTCTTCAGAGAATTTATAAGAGGATGATTATGAACAAAATAATAATAAAAGCCCTTTAAATAGTGGCGAAGGAGTCCCTAGATTAGATTTAGGAATGCTTTACGTTTAAACGAATTGGGTTGGATGTGTCCGACTTGCGAACAGAGAAGTACGTTTAAAGGCTTTTTAAATCTAAAAATACTCGATCTTCATCCAACCATCCTTCCCGAAACACATTATCACTCGATTAGATTTTAAAAGCAATTTTAATATAAATCGGCGAATGCCGTTTCTAAAATACTAAATTTCTTTTTTTTAACAGATGAAGGAACTGGCGATCAATAGTTACTTTAGTTCGTTTACGGACAAACTAAAGTATCAGAAACTCGAAGAAATTTGATCGATACCAAACGTAAAAGGAGGGGTGTGGACACAGTATAGGGTAGGTGGGGGCAAAGCCCCGCAATTTTCGTTTTTTTGAAAATTGTGGAGAATTAGAGAGAGATTTTTTTTCACTTTTATATTGGTGTTTTAGATTAGGATCTTACCTATAACCCTTGAAAATTTCAGGCATGTTCAATCATCAGTTGCAGAGAAATTCAAAATTATATATAAGTAAAAAACATTTGCAGGGGTTTGCCCCATTTCAGACTTTCAACATGGCGTCGTCTCCAACTATCTAAGCAAATGATATCAAGGAATGTGAAGCTAACACTCGAATGTGAAGCTAAACCAGGCGGTTCAGCACCGTAACTTTAATTGCGAAAATAGCTTAAACAGTTTTATAAAAACTCAGCTTGGAAAGACAAGAAATATTACATCAAAAAACGAAAAAACAGACTTACCGCATTTTCCAGGCTCACGTGCGACCGAACTTCTTGAGTATTGGTGTGGAACTGGAAGTTGTTGAGACGGGTCAGCCACCTGGCGGCTATCGAAGTAATTACAAAAAATCCCTCCGAAAACCCCGTTCGTGGACTTGCCCCGTGCGGTGCTTTACCCCCACCTACCCTAGACAATAGCATCTCTTAGAAAAAAATAATGAAATCGAAACGAATGACGTCACGAGTCCTAGGGGCTACCACAAATCGTGCTGCAGTTGAACGAAATTCACATATGGCCTCATATGTGCGCCACTCCGGAGACGTAGATATTCAAACGTTCGAGAAATTTAACAACCCCCACCCCCGCGCAAAGCTAACTACATTCTTTTGTCGTAACGTATCCCTATACTCACTTCACTCGCACCCTATCCCTGCAACGCCTTGCCTCTCGAGAGTGCGCCTACTGTTCTAACTCGGTATATTGTGAACAGGCCATATTTATTCGAGAACGCCGCAGGCAATGCCGTTCCGTCTCAAGGTCTCAGGATCGAGATCAAGGTTTAGTCTCGAACTTTACAAATATAGAAGGGATGGGTATTAAGTAGTGAATTACTGAAGTACGAGAACTAAAATAATTAAATAAGTAATAGCTATGAGGCAGTGCATCCTAGACATTTATAACATCTAGAACGACTATTAGTAGCACTGACTACGTCACTTCTTAAAATTAGAATAAATTTTGTACAAATTAGGCTAAGATAATAACCTACCATCTAAGAGTAGAAACATATATCTAATCTAGCTTAAGCTTTTAAATTACACCACATTATTGTTACTATAAGGTCAAACAAGTATAAGTTAGTAGTAAAAAAAAAATTTAGAACAAGCTTTTATTAAAATGCTCTGTACCGAGCCAACCCTGGGTGCAGCAACCATGTCATAGTGGGACTTAGAACGGGCTATATAATTCAATGCTATACAGTATTTCGTGATTGTGCTGTTGACCGTTGCGGAGTCCCCTCGTTGGAAGCCAACACTAAGTGCAGCAGCTCTGTCGCGGTGAAACTTAGAACGGGCTATCATAATTGAATGCGTATATAAAAAATCGTTTCTGTGCTGTTGAACGTTGATGAGTCCCCTCATCGGGAGCCATCCCTGGGTGCAGCAGCCATGTCATAGTGAAATTTAGAACGGGCTGTCATAATAGAATGCGTATACAACATCGTTTGTCTGTGCTGTTGACCGTGGAAGAGAAGCCTCGTCGGGAGCTGATCCTGGGTGTAAAATCAGGTCATGCTCACCATCACATGCCCACAATCAACCAGCTTGTAAAATTTGATACGACAAGAGGAAGTGGTTCTAGTTCAGCTTGCAAGATTTGATCTAAACAAACTAACAGACTAACAAACATTGCAAGGTAAATAAATAAAAGCTTGTAATAAATTGGATTTTTATCTGCGGATGCTTGTACCTGAAATCATTGTATATGTTAATTTTAATGTGTGCTATGCCTAGTAGTATTAGTAGTAGTAAACGGAGTGGGGGACTTGTTTCCAGCCCTTGATGCCACCTGGCTCTATAAGATCTTTTGTAATTACCCATTTTGTGGTGGGTCAGTGGTCAGATAGTAGCCCGGTACTGCTTACCAGTCCAAGCAAATCATTGACCTTCGAGTTGGGCAGATCGCTGGGTTCGGCGAGAAAGGCTCGTCCCAGTAAACTGTGTCTTTTAGCGGCGAGGCCTGGGCAGCGACCAACGATGTGTATGCTGTCTTCAGGTTCTTCGCCACATATTCGGCAGTCCTTGCTCTCGGTCAAGCGAAGGTTGCATATATGTGCTCTAAGGTGCGTTGCATAAGAATAAGTATGTATATATTGAACTTGTATTTACTGTAACAGATTAATTAAAAAATGGGTTTGCGATCGCTGGTTATCGACGCCTGCGCAATCGGCGATTACGGCTCGAATAAAAAAGAAGAGAATTATACGATTCGGTAATCTGTTGAATAAGAATTACGTATTTATTCACATGTGTGGCAACCCCGTCGCGGGGACCACTCGCGCTGAATGAATTAAAACAAAAGTACACTAACCATTTTAGAAATGATGCTCGAGATTTTTGGTGAGATAGATGACATTGGGACTAATTCGTATCCGGCTCGAAGGACCAGAATATGTCATGTAATAATTAAAAAAGACAAGCTGAAGAAGCAATATTAATTTATATAAAATCGAAGACTACCGAAGACTTTTTTGACATTATAAATAGGATAGAACACGTCTATTTTCTATAATATATAGGATTATAGGAGGAACGTCTATTATATATAGGATAGAAAATTTCTATCCTATTTATAATATTAGTTTAGGTTTCTTAGTTTTTTTTATTGATCTATTTATTGAGTAAAGCAAGAGAAACACTATTAGAGTGTATTTCTTGCTTTACTCTAATATTAGATTACTTAGAACATAGGTTCTCAACCTTATTTTATCCACCGCCCACTTTAGAAATATTTTTTTTCAAGAGCTCCCCATTTTTTTTTACTTACTATCTGTCGCGAATCTGAAACAGCTATTGACACAATTATATATTTTTTACCTCTTCTCTGAGTCTTCCACTGCCCCCCTGAAAATCTCAAACGCCCACAAGGGGGCGTTATCGCCCACGTTCTCAAACCTATGATTTAGAAAAAGCACACTGCAGCATCTTAGTCACTACGTTAACGCCGCCTAACTAGGCATAGGCCCGCACTAAGGCAGGCGTACCAGAAAAATATTTTACCTGTGGATACATTTGGTTATGATTTAAAGAAAATACATAAAGAAATCAAATTGGGTACTAATAAGCATTTAAAAAATCATGAAGAATGGTAAAAATAGACTTTTAGAATTAAAATTAAAGAATTGATTTAAAGATTTAAATTTCAAATCAATAAATATCTGAATTATATTTCCAACATTATCTTACAAAAGTTTTAGTAAAAATGTTGAAATGTTGAATATGTGGTCAATCAAAAATGAAATCATCAATAAATTAATAAAAAAAATATGCCTTCATCAGAATAATAAAACAAAAGATATCAATATACAAAAAAGGTTTTAAATGACTAATAATTTAATTAAAAATCGCTTATATAAATAAACTGCTATATATTTTATACAAGTATGTTATATTTTAAACAAGTAATGATTTTTTCAAATATTCAAATTAATTTCTTCAGGTTTCCTAAAGTCTTCAGGTTTGTTGTATTTTCCAGTACTCAAAACCAGCAGTATCCAAAGCAGCATAGCAAAAAAAAAAAAAAGGTTATTTATTTTTTTACATTATTTTTACAATGACTCGCAATAAATAAAGATTTATTATTAAAAAACATCAATTCATAGAAGGCGAATAGAAATTCAGTGTATTATACATTTTGTTATGAATGGCGAAAAATTTATTTCGAGATTTCATCACAAAACACCGCGTGCTCCGACGGAATTATTCCTAAATATTTCAAATAATTAACAGCGGAATCCTGCCCATCCTAATTGGCCTATTAATTTGGCGGTCAACCACTATTGGACCAACGCGATAGCAGACGCCGCTTGCAAATGTCATTTGGGTGCTTTATTCATCACGAAAAAAAGTAGAGGGAAAACCACTACACTAGCCAACAAAATTTAACTTTTTTTCTGTAACATTAATGACAACAGTTCATCTTTATATTTTCAAGGGTGCTGGACAAGGAAATGATAATGAAGATGCAAGTTTAGCTGGTGTTTTATAGTTATTGAAGCTTTGCAGAATTGCCCTTAAAATAATTTACCTTGTAGTTCTCCCTCGGAGGAAGGTCACTGATAACGCCATCGCTTTGCATTCCTTTTGTATTTTGTTGTTGGTGATTCCCTGATAAGAGTCCACCAATCATTCGCTAACACTGATTTACTCCACCTTCCCTACCAGAGAAGGTAGAGTGAATCTTCTATGTCCGAAATTTCTTGGTGGAAGCGTTCGCCATGTTCGTCGCTAACAGAACGACAGGTTTCGGGGAAGAAGTCTAAGTGTGAATGTAAGATGTGTAACTCTAAAGACATGTTACACCCCAGCCTATAGTAAAACTGCAGAAGATTTTCCAAAAGATCCTTATAGTTTTCTGCCTCATGATCTCCAAGAAAGTTTTTGAACACATGAACAAAGGAATCTTAGGCAAACTTCTCATCATCTTTGAGAATATTATTGAAATATTCAAAACAGTTTACGTATCTGTGGACCAACGAAAACCCCCTATTTTACTTTAGCTTCCTTGAAACGTGGACATTTCTTAGACAAATACAAAAATGCTTGTTTTTCAGCCCTCTATTTATACGAAGAGCAGAGAGTATAATTTTGCTTGACTCGACGAGAGACTCGTATAAAATATTCTGTCTTTCAGGTTTAACTGGCTCAGGCCAATCTCTGTGTAGATGCTTATCATTAACTGATACGCACTCTTGATCACTTCCAGGAAGAATCTATTTTAGAATATAAGTTCAAAGTTTGCAGGTTATTTAATTTCCTTCTACAATTGTTACGAGTAGATGCTGTATGAAAATCAACGTCTTTTTAGTAGGCAACATTTTCTGTCTAGCAAAGTATAGCATGGAGGAATGTCACACAAAATACTTATTAATTAGCAATTATGTATTGTATATGCACAGTAGCAAATTTTGAAATACTTTTTCACATTGTAATTATTAATATTTTAAAAAATCGTACTCATAGAGGTCTTTAATTTAAGGAAATGGTTTGAAAAAAAAAACACAATGCTATGCTGCATTTCAATAGAAAAAGATTAAATTTTCAAATATTTAACCCAATTTGCAAAATATTTTGCAGGATATATACACATCAGCAGCAAAGTATTGCTGAACTCGGTATCCCGTTTTTCGTCTGGAGGCTAACCTCGTAGCCTAATCACTTGATTCTAAATCAAGGTTAGCAGTGCCATTAGACGTACGTTATATTGAGTGCAAATTTTGATTCGCGGCGCTATTCATAGCTTCTGATTATCCCCGGACGGGCCCCGCAGTATAAATTAATCGAATAGTTTGTAATTCACAACAGATATGACACGAGTGGGAACTAGCCCGATCGAACGAAGTGGATTTGAGTGAAGTGTAATTCCTTAAATATGAGTAGCTGTAGACCCCAGGATTTGAAAACTGTACAAAATACAATAATATTTCATGTATGTATTATAAGTCTCGTCGCCGACCTCCTGATAAGTCTCGCGCGCCGACCCCCCGCCCCACCTCCGGTAGAATTTGCGGAGTAACAGCAGCAGTTTGCCGCCTACCCGCAGGACAACGGATGACCACTTATAGTACCTTAGTCTATCCTGGACAACGGCGGCTGCAACGTCGGCGAAACGTCGGGTGCTACAAACTTCACGCGATAAATTCGTTTAACTTATTAGAAATGTAATATAGGTTACCTACTAATAAGCCGCCACACCAGGGTCTGCCAGACATCTGGCATATAAACCCTATCACACGAGGGAATTGATGATACCATAGCAGGTTAAATTAGGCTAATATTAAAAAAATATTTCTAAATGTAATCGTATTGTCACCGAAAATATTGATGCGATTGTCCCTGTGAAGATCATTATATGTACGACATATGCGAGGGATAATATTAAAGTGACTGATATTGTTCCCTGTGAAAGATAGTCGAAAGTAATCGGATGCCCTCAAACTCCTCGACATGGAGTGATATTTAGAATGATGATGATGATGTATTATTTTAAAAGGAATACCAGGCCCATCAGTTGTCGAAGCTTACTGAGTATGTGGAGTCTATACTCCAAATTCCATATGAGATCTGACTTAAGAGTTGTACGGTTATATGCTTTCTTTCTTTCTATGATTTTTTTCGAAGCGCTTTCTACGAATTTTGAGGCACCTCTTGAGCCTCATAATAAGGTCCAATATTTTGTTGGCTTTATAACAATTGTATCAACGCTTAATTTAAAAGTTAAATCACGAGTATTGTCTACGTTAGTCAGTTTTGTATTATTTAATAAGTAATTATATTTATACTAGAGGACCCGGAAAACGTTGTCCCGTCCGAACTTCGGCTTGCCTGCTATTTCAGCAATTACGTTTGCTGGTTCAACAAACGTATCTTCGATATTCTTTAAACTAAGCTTTTCGATATACTAAGAGACATTTGAGATTGAGTTTGACATTTCAATCTTTTTGTGTCGTCATTGTGCGATTTGCTGTTGCCCAAAGCAAAATCCAAAGACGAGTATATAATGCAAGACCCGACCGTCATAGCTCCTGCGAGTAGCAACTGGCTTGAGCTGCCTGTAGGATATGAAAAAGAGCAAGGGATAACGTAGAAAGATTCCACATGGTAGGTCAAGTGCAAGTCGTGGAACCGATAAACAAACCCTAAACTTAATCTTCAAGATCAACAATAACTGGAGTGGTAGTTATTTTTCTTATCTCAACTATCACCATTACGTTGTCAAAGCTGCTACAGTTATGAAATTGTCGACCTATTTGTCCTTTGTGGGAAATTATAATCAAAGTAAATTTTAAAACCAGTTAGTCTGGCCAGAAAGAGTAGACCCTACGTTTTGGCCAAAAGTATTTATATCGCAACACAGTAATATGAGAATAGTTAGACTAAATAATCTAGGAATATGTATCAGTACCGTCTCCCAAGAGACGTATTGTACTCAGTCTAGTGTTTCTGATTCTTTACTGATTCTGTCACGTAACGTCGACGTTTGAATTACTGTGGGCTTGAAAAAAAACGTTAGTCGTGCCTCCTTTAAATATTGAGACAGGTAGCTACCAATAATTTTTGGTTAAACTATATGAAATGTCAAACAAAACATAACCTTAAAATGTACACAGAAGACACTGAAAACAACTTTTGTAGTTTCGCTTCGAATAGTTTTGTTATTTTTTTAAAGCAAAAGAATATGAATAACGAGAATTAATGAGAATATGAACGCAATTTCATGAACAAAGAGAACTAAATTTGTCTTGACATAAGGGTAAGTGTTTCCACATCAAAATATTTTCTTCCCGTGTCGAATTAATACCTACTCTTAAAGGCCAGATATACAGTCACTGATTGATTTCTGAAATGACACCCTGATTCAACAGTCCGCGATTTCCCTTTATGCCAAAATTGATGTATGTTTTGATCCTAAAATGAAACGAGACATCGAAAGAGTAAAATCGCTGCTACGTTTTTGCATTATTTACATTTTTTTCAATTTTGAACTTGAGCTAATTGGCCGCTTTTGACACTGTGACGCATCTTGAAAATTACAGCCCGCCCCTTCCTTAACGTGTGCTGCGTAGCTAGCATTGCTCGGGGCCAGGGGTGAAATTGCAAAATTAAAATGGCTATTGCGTAATTCGGCAAAAGCGACCACGAATAGTAAGGGGTCATTTCGTATAATCAGGTTAGGTGCGTGCGAATTAATATTCAGTGGCATTTGAGCGAAAGGCGCGACGCGTCACTATAAGGTCAAATGCGCGGGAGAAATCAAGGACGCACGCCAAAATTTTTTACCTTCTTATGGCTCATACTTAATTAAAGTTTTTATTTAATTTTATTTAATTTATAGTTCTCAATCGTTTACAGTATAACATAATACACAAAATTTTTACAAAAAAAAATCGACTCCAATTTTTTTATAAGTGCAGAGCCATGTCATGATGATACTTAGAACGGGCTATCCTAATTGAATGCGTATACAAAATTTTGTGTCTGTGCTGTTGACCGTTGTTGAGTTCCCTCGTAGGAAGCCAACCCTGGGTGCAGCAAACCTGTCTTGGTGAAACATAGAACGGGCTGTCGTAATTGAATGCATATACAATTTCGTGTTTGTGCTGTTGACCGTTGAGGATCCTCCTCGTCGGGAGCCAACCCTGGGTGCAGTAGCCATTTCATGGTGAAACTTAGAACAGACTATCACAACTGAATGAGTATACAAAATTTCGTGTCTGTGCTGTTGAGCGTGGAGGGGTTTCCTCATCGGGAGCCAATTCAGGATGTAGAGTCAGGTCATGCTTACCATAAAAAATGCATTGTCGTCGGAAATGAAACAACATTTCCATTTTCAACTTCAAATGATAATATTTGAGGAGTTACCTCAATTCCTCATGGATCCCATCATCAGAACAGGATTTTGATAAATATTTGACCTATCTGAAAGTATATCCTTTTCAAAAAAAAAAGATTTTTTCAAATCGGTTCATAAATAACAGAGTTCTGAGGTAACAAACATTTAAAAAAAGATATAAACGAATTCATAACCTATTCTTTTTTTAAATTCGTTTAAAAATGGATATGTAGAATAAAAAATTCTTAGACAAAAATCCAATAGCAAAAAACTTACAACATGATGTTCCAAAAAGTGTTGCCAGTGATCATATTTTAATGTCACCTAACTAGGCTATAGCCTGTTTTAAGGCGGACATTTAAATTGTTGTAAACATATGTATGAGCCAATATAAAAAGAAAGTAATGAAAAGAACATAATAACATTGACAAAGGTATACACTAATAGCTATTACTAATTCTTATAAGCTGAAAAATCTAAGTAAAATTGAAAATATAATGCTTTAACCATAATCATAATAAATATATTTTAATGACCTTAATCGCTTAAAGATAATCGTGTAATACCTAATTATAAAAATTAAAAAATAGTAAAAAAGTTAATATGATATTTAAACGAGTACCTACCTAAATATAAAAAAGTCGCATTCCTAAAAAATATTATAAAAACCTTCGTAACAAACAACTCCTTTGACCCCTAAACTTGTAAAGTACCCCCAAACTGTCGTTTTCCTAATATTCTGTAATTACAATCACAGCGCAAAAGTATCATATTTTTCGTCGATTGGCCGTCGTGAGTCCATGCAATTTATTACTCATTCTGTTCCCCAGTTTACGTATACATAAGATGAAAATGAAATGAAAGAGAGATGTTAACGATTTCTAAGCACCGCGTGAAATAGTTTCTATGCACCTTGACCGACGCCATAATCGATTTTCTATTTGACAATGCTAATATAAAATTTATTGACTATTTCTACACCTAGGTACATGTTAATAAAGTATGGACTATTTTTATTTCTAATGTTCACGTAAGACATTATATTGTACTTTTTGACATAGCATTGAACATTTCTTTGCTTTTTATATTATTAACACTACATTTTCTATATATGATAATTATAATTCATATAATGTGTTGGTAATAACATTCTTCTTTTCATTATTTTCATTACGTTTTTTATAATTATAATAAGCAAAATTTGTCAATACAAAGGAATTTCATATTAAACCGCCCTACCTATACGAACTAATGTGATCGTTCGCTACTAAATAGGGTTTGTTAAACAAAAGGTGATTAGTAAGGTTGTTTGTATTCTTTATTGTATTCGAGTTTTGTGACTTACATGCAAATTTAAATAAAAATGTAATTAATTTAAATATATGGGTAATAGATTCAACTTGAATTTTAATATCACCTACAGTATTCGATTGGATGTATTAGGTATTAGCTACTACTCAAGTTTCAACGTTATAATAAATCAAAATAATAGGTACCTAATAAAATTTAGGCTGTAAAATAATGTTTGCACAACTGTATAACTTTAATTCGTCACAGTTTTTAAGCAGCAACTCTCTTTAACGTCAGAATGGTATCTCTTGAGGATCCCATCAGTGCCCATAGCAACATCTTTGATTATACAAAACAATCTGAGATGTTATGGGAAAATAGTTAAAATAAAAAATTGCGTCGCAGTAAATAAAAAAGACTATTTTTGAATAAATTTCGCTAGAGCGCCGCTTCTTAGGGGAAGTATGTGAAATTTTTATATAAAACTTGTCAATTTTTGAAAAAATTGCTTTAGGCCCGCTTCTTGTAAGATCTTATTGAGATCGAAGAAATTGTTTCCCCAAAGATAATGGATTTGAACTATATACAAACGAAGAAAAAATATCTGTGACAGGCATAGTGCACCCGAGTTCAAAACTCATACTCAAATGAACTCGCAAGAACATAGCTTATAACCAAGGTCAAATCACGAAAGGCGCTGTACTCAGGAAATAGTGGAAGTCGAATTTCCATGCCATAATGCTCGGAAAAATTCCTGAAAAAAGTTCTAGTTAAATTCGTAGGGCTATAAAAGAAAATGAATAAGAGCCGGAGATACAAGCATATTATTATAATTCAGGCGTATTCGACAACTTCCTTGAACAACGTTTACCTATACATAATTCAGTTGTTTTACAACAATAAATTATCACATTTTATCTAGTATCAACGATGAGCCCTTTTAAAATTTCAGGTTCTTACATGAATAAAACGAATAAAGAGAATAAATTAAATTCGTATTAGCGAAGAATGGTTGACATTTGGATAATTCGATTTTCATAAGATATGTGACGTAATATGTAATATTATTTAATGGTCTTGATGTAATATCTCCTGGCATCCAATGATTTCATAAAAGCGTCCGTGTGCAAACAAACCTCTTTAAAACATATTGTGTTGCTTGTCGAGCTAAATTGGCCCTTGAATAATAGAAATTCGCTCAAGAAAAAAAAACTTATAAATCAGTCTCTGAAAAAATCTTTCCAGTTTATTTCCCTTAGGAATACAAGTATATTAAAATACCTGCTGGATAAATAGTACTGCTGCTAAGAAAATACAGTGGCTAATTTGTGAAAAAATATTTCGGCTTTTCATTCATCTCAGAAACGAGGATGTATTTAGATGCTTGCACACAAATCGTACCCATGCCATTATTCTATACTATGTATATATTCTATATCTTGTACTAAGAAGTATTGTGTTCGGGTCCTAAAACCATTTTGTAAGGGCGTGATTCTTTTTGTAAGGACATAATATTATTCTACATGAAAAAATAAGTTGAAAATTGCAAACATTTTTTTAAAATGCAGGCCTTCGCTGATGAATTTAAAAATATTGAATATCATACAATCACATAATAGATTTAAACCTTCAAAGTACATTACTGCGGATAAGTCCTTCACAGAAAGTCACCGCATATATTCGCTTTCACTCTAGCTTGTTTGTTTGTGTAATTTTCAATTCTTGATTATGCGTAAACTAGTGCATGTAGAACAGGTTTATATAGATACTTTCCTCCATAAACTTTCATCTGTCGCATCTGTGTTCTTTCCAGTGGACTCGTCTGCGCGTAATCACAAATTGCAAATATTGCAAAAAGCTTGCTTTCGCACCATTACCAATAGAAATAACCCCTAATGCTACTTACAGCTGCGTGGAGTTACTCAGCAGGTAAATAGAAAGAAGGAAAACCGATACGAATCGAAAGATTCTCTTAATTCTTAGAAAGCTAGCCATGAAAACGAAACCCACAACGTTTTGAACCCTCGAATATTTCTTTGTAGGGGTGTTAGTGCACGCATACTAATGTAGAATGGTGGCTTATTCGATGAAGGCGACTTTTTCGCATATCATTATATAATTGCAAAAATACGGAGATTGGTGGCCCTCGAGTTGTCGCATCAGACAAACCACCGATCGGTGGTATTAGCATTTCAGCGGTTAATCATGACATGGGATATGTTGACCAAACGATAGTGGAATGGGAAGAATTGACACAAGACACAGCTGTTTTATTTGTTGTGTGGGGCTTTTCTAAGGTCTTTACGAGCCTTGTAACACTGCGACCATTGATGATCTATTGTGTTCGCCACCTACTATAGTTCTGCGCTAAGCCTCGTGTCATTTAAGAACCTCAACAGGCTTTTGGCGCCAGATTGTTTTACCTCCTCAGGTTGGAGGTAATGCCCACCCAAGTGGGTGTATCTTTTACGCATCAGCGGGCCACACTCGCACATGAGGTGCAGGGGAGTTTCCTCTGCCCCTTGGCAGAGGAAACTCCCCTGCACAAGCTGACACAGCTGTTACTGCCACACTACTACTACTACTTGCCTATATCGGTTCTAAGTTACCAGCGGTTTACCGTCTCTGGAGCACTCCTGGCTGGAGTGGCACAATTAATTCAATCATCCGTTTGTTCGTTACTAAGATTAGAATAATGTGAGGTAAATAAAAAAGTCCAACAAAAAAATGTTCAGTTTAATGTACAGAATCACCCCTAAAAAAGGATTTTACTTTTGAACTTCTTCTTCTTGAAGTTCCACTCTATCGGAGGTTGCATAACATCATAGCTATCTTCACTTTATAGGCTGCTGCTCTGGACAGCGAGGTGGTTGCAGCCAAATCAGTCCCGAAGGTTCCTTAGCGACGAATGTCGCTTCATGCAGGCGCTTTTCTTCCCAGCGATCTTGCCTTGGATAATGAGGTGGAGCAATTAGTACAGGTCATTCCTCATAATGTGACCGAAGTACGACATCTTCCTATGTTTGATGGAGTTCAAAAGTTCCATCTTCTAATCAAGTCGGCTCAGTACTTCATATTAGTGACTCTGTCACGCAAAGAGATTTTCAAGATACGGCGGTATATCCACATTTAGAAAGCCTCCAACCCTTTCGTCGTGTTTTGAGCGAGACTCCATGCTTCTATGCCATATAGTAGAACAGAGAAAATGTAGCAGCGGGTTATACGTAGCCTTAAGTCGAGACCTAAATCTTTAGCACACAAAACTTTGCTCAATTTGAAAAAAAAATGAGCGAGTCATTTCAATGAGGACGTTTATTTCTTGAGAATGATCTCCGTTCTCATTCATCGAACGTCCAAATACTTGAACTTACTGACCAATTATCTTCCTACTTGCTTAAAGCTTGAAGTTATGTTGTTGCAGCCATCGCTATATTAGCTAGATATGCCTTCAGGTACAAATAAGTTGACTCCACGTACCCTTTGCTCTTAAATTATGTGACAGAAAGAGCAATAAATTGAACAGTATGCGAGAGAATAGCGCGCCAATATTCTTCGCGGCAGCTCCACACCGGAAACGGTCGACTAAACTACTATTGACTGGCTTTCAGTAGTGGTTTTGATGGGGGTCATTTTCGAGCGCGATCTATTATGCGCGATCGAGCATTTTCTAGGGGATCTTATATCGATGGTTGCGGCTTCTTAGAGATCAGTAAGCACTTGTACATAAAATAATTTATAATATACAAAAAAACACTCTTAGTAGAAATAAATAATAGATACAGCCGATACAAGACAAGAATTAAAAAAACACTGCGCAGTTTCATATGTATTGCACGTACGGTTTCTCTATTCGTCATCGGCCGCCCGCTCGGCCAAATGCCCGGCCGTCAACTCTGGCGGATGTCCTTCAAATAGTTGATTTCCGCGTCACACCACTAGATTTTCTGCGACGTTGACAACAATGCTAATGCAGTCAAACACTTTCAGAATCTAGTTTGACTACGTTCAAATTGCGTACAAAGTCGAGTTCGGAATACAAATTTTACGATCCATTCTTTAACGCGCCGGTTTTTTTATCTGGTCAGACTGGCACATGTTCAAGAGGAGTTTAGCCGTTTTCGTTTTCGACAGTTTTTTTATTGTCATTGATAAGCGATTATTGGAAATCTATCGGCACTTCCGCATTTTGGGATTGAGAGAGATCGCTGCGACGACGCTCCATAAGATACCATACTTTATTAGATGACTGCCCAACAAAAAAGGAGTATGTTTTGGCAACCGTTCTCCCCATTTATTTGACCATTTAAAACACTGATAAGGGCCGTCCACATATTACGTTATCACCGGGGGGGGGGGGGGGGTGGAAATGACGATTACGTGAGGGGGGGTGCCTGTCCTGATTACGTAATCAACTTTGGTCACCGCATCGCATTTTTTTGGTCTAAACCTGCACATTAAATGTGCATTTTTAAATGCATTCTTAAATATTTTTTTCTTTTTAGTACCGTCTTTACAGACACTGCAGTTTGAAGATTGGGATCTGTAAAATAAACCAAAGAGTTTGAGATTTTGTAATTGCATTGAATTAGCAAAGTACACGTTTAAAAGCATTCTAAAATGTTTTTTTCCACTTACCATCTTCAAACACTTAACAAACGCTGGGTTGACGATTCTTCACATTTTTCGCAAATTCGGTTGATTACGTAATCTGGGGAGGGGAGGGGGGGGGGGGGCAGGTCAAGCCGCTGATTTGACATGGGGGAGGGGGGAGGTCGAAAATCCCAAAAACGTGATTATGTAATATGTGGATGGCCCCTAATGAATGGTTTTTTTTATGAAGGACTGATTGATTATAAATGTCATTATTGAACCAATGATAACAAGCATTCAATTATTAGTGCCGTCTATATTATTCTGATTACAGGCGATATATTTTTATTAAACTGTATGGCTCTCCATAGTATAAAGAAATAAGCTGAGTGAGTCACTATTTGAAATATATAATAATGTAATATATAAAATTTGTAATATATACATATATTACACTTATTTCAACACATTTAGGTTTATTTTTAAACAAATCAAATGGTTCGTAACTAATTTCGTACGATGTATGTAGGATCTAGTTGATAAATCTTCCGGCCGTAGGTACATATTATAATTGCTATAATAATCGTATAAATATGATTTATATTGTACACGCTGACTTACTCGCCCTCTAGTCGAATAATAAGCAGCATCCAGCGCGAACATCATCTAAACTAAAATTCATAATATTTTTTAAATATTTGACATTTTAATTTGCTTGTTGCTTGTGAAGGACTTCTCGCCTTAACAATTCACCATGCGTACTGCAGGTACTTTAGGTAGCTAATAGTTCTTGTGCAGTTGTGCCATTAAGACCCACCTCGTTCTTTGGGATCGGCTAAACTCACGGTTCAGATCTTATCCAGTAGCCTCCTCGAAGACGGTCTACCCCGGTAAGGACTCGGTTTCCCCTGCCTCTCATTACATGCATGGTAGATCAGTTTCCCTTGGGGGATGACATTCGGGCGCTTCTGGGCGGTTTGCGCACCGCACCGCGTCAGTCAGTCGACTGTACGCTCCGGTGAATAGTCGGAGGGGTCGGAAACGTACGTTTCCTAAGCAGCCGGGATAGTTATTGACCTGTTGTCAGCTACTCTTTAAATAGCATTTCGAAAGCGTGCATACGGCTCGTTTGAAGCTTCAAACATGCATGCGTCAATGAGGTCACGCAAGCTTCAGTCCCGTATTCACGGTAAACTTTTGTTTATCAACAAAGTTGAATCAACATGTCGCTGAGTTGCTGAAACATGTTTTTCGCAAAGCCGCATATTCATGGTAAACCTTTGTTTATCAACAAAGTTGAATCAACATGTTGCTGAGTTGCCGCTAGCCAAGCGGCAACTTTTCAACAAGCAGTGGTAAGTTCCGCAACACGCAATGTTGCGAAAAACATGTTTACCATGAATACGGAGCTTTCGAAAAGCAACAGAAAATTGAACAAATCAAAGAAATAGTTTAAAAGTGAATAAATAAAACACAATAGGAAGCGTAGTTACGCATTTGTCTCTAAAACTTATAGTTTTTGAGACCCAGGGTTTTTTTAACCTAAAAACTCTAAAAAGTATCAGCTGATCTAATCGTCGTTCATAACGATAGTTTTGCGTTAGCTTTGGAAGTATTGGAATAAAGGGTTGGAAGTATTGGAATAGCTAGTATTGGAATAAAGGTTATCTGGAAAAAAGAAGGAGGTCTAGGAGGAGGATGTTACGGCACCGTTTCAGGTGCTATTCTGATGTTATTCGATAAAGTATTCCATATAATAGTCGTGCAGCCTGGATAAGAGTGAAAGTAAAAATCGCTGCTTTGACCAGGAATGGATAACAATAAATTGCCCTCTATCTGATAGGACGGCGATGCGCCGATAGATCAGTGAACCTTTCGGCGAGATAACGCGGCACGCCCGTCTCTTTCTGGTTGTAAGGCAATGTAGTCTATTTCAAGACTCCGTGATAAGGGACCATCCATATATTACGTAACGCACTTTGAGGGAAAGGGGGTGGGGGCAGATTTAGTTACGAATTGTTAGTGGTGGAAAGGTGGGAAAATCTGGCAATGAGTTACGTAACGATGAAAAATCTGATATATGAAAACAAATATGCAAACAAAGGAAATAGCTCAATGAATGACGTGTGATATGTATTGCTCGTCGCTTAGTTGGTCATAAAATCATGGTCATGCCTAATTTGCAATGTTTATTTTTCATTAAAAAACCGGAATCGGTACACTCGAAGCAGTCATAACAAATGCGACAAGAGACAACCTTACCACAAAACCATCTGCTGGAGAAAAAGGGATTAGTTATAATATATAGATGAACCTTGAACACATTGCACTCCTTTTTTGTTGAGCAGTCGTGTAAAAAGAAAAGAGAATAACAGAAAAATAAGTAGGGTAACAAAAATACCTTTATTTTTTATTTTTATTTTATTTTATTTTTTGAGATACTTATGATTAGGTATACAGTTCATTGATCATGTAACGGTTGCTTCTTATAATAATTATATAAATTATGTTATAATGAATATAGGGAGGTTTAACACATCTTACATGACCTTTCCTGCCAATAGCACATCTAACTAGGCGATAATTTGGCCCGTCTCTAGATGTGCATATTTTTATGCAATTTTAAGAAATTAAATGTTTTTTTTTAATAATAAATTATTTGGACCCACCACCTGTATATACACATAAATAAACCAATGTTATAAAATATATAGCTATGTAATAAATAAATACATTTATAGTTCAAATTTAATAAAATTTAATTAAGAATAATAGATAAGTGATACTAAATAAATTGTCGTGCGTTGCGAAGAAGTTGACCAGATTTTATATATCCCTTGATGTGAACATTACCAAATATACGTATTATAAATGTTCAAAAACTAATTGCTTTCGTTATATAAAAAAAAAAATACTAAGATAGAGTTGATTAACAATGGTTAACTTGGTGGTGACAAATCGTAAAGAAATGTATAAATAGTTAAAAATTCCAATAATCAATAAAGATAGTCTGAACGTTATAATAAGTTTAGTATTGAAGACAACTATAAAGCGAAACTATGTCTATTGATTTACCCCATGCATCTTTATCAGTTGAGTAATATTGTCTTGTATAACACGATTTTTACACAGTGTGTTTCAAACCCAAACCCAATGTTTTTACACATTCAATACAAGATTTACATGTTTCTCCGGATAATTTCTCCAGAAACTTTGTTATACAATGCTAACAGTACCGTGGACACTCAACAGCGAGAGTTAGTAATGACAGGTCTGTGGCATAACGAATGACAGACATAATTAATTCTACGGCCGGTTAGGAACACGCAAAGGTGATTACCATTATAAAACGTTGACAATTTCTGTGTTTTGGTCACGTGGCTCGCAAATGATATCTTGGCTAAAACACCGAGTCCGACGTTAAGGTTCTGATCGGCATAGTTCTCGAAGATAAGAAAGAAAAAATATTCAAATAACAATGCTCCTATCACATACCTGGTTGCAGACTAGCCAGAAAACTATCGTATTATCAGGATAGCGGAGTTTACTCTCGTCATCTTTCTGCTCTTGGAGGATATCGCTGTGGCGTCTTCCGGTCCTGAACCACACTTGAAGAGCTCTGTAAACAAGTAGAAATATATTTATTATGCTAAATAGGCTTACATGAAGAAGTGGGTCTCATGGTCCTGTAGCTAGGTTGAGTCTGAATTTGAGAAACACTTAATTCCATGATAATAAGATTTCTCAGTAGACACAGCTTCTTCCCAAACGGAGTCATAGCTGCTAAACCAGAAACTTACAAACACACACATTATATGCAAAAAAGGGAATTTAACCCTTGCAGTAAATGGGTATTTTCATGGATGCATCTGTCTCTTTTGCAGGATTTTCGGCGACATCGACTTTAAGTACTATAACTACGAAACTACTACACCAATCATAAAAAGAACAACTGCACAATGATTGCATTGAAATTTCGAATATAGAATATTGAAATATCATTTTGTAAAACAATTAGATAAATATGAATAAATATGAGAACGTCAAAGAAGTGAAAAAAACGCGCGACCAGATTTGGTCGACTCGTACTCAAAGGATAATTGTTTCGCAACCAGATTTGGTTGACTCATGCTCAACGGGTTAAATCAAATCAAACTATAATCTTTTTATAACCTTATTACTGTGATTGATAGACATTTATGTTTCAGAAGGGGTATTCTTTTGGCTTAATTATTTTGAAGTTTATAAATAAAATTCATTTGTCATGTATTAAGAAATACAAGTGTCAATTATTATGGTCTGGTTTACTCACATATACTATTAAATTTCGTTCAAATTCCACTATTTTTCATAAAACTAAATCCACACTAATTCACTTATACCTGTATGATTATGTGTGATAACTATCTTTATTTACTCTAGACTAGTTTAATCCCTAAATAGGTGTCTTAATCTGACAGGTATTGCCTTATTGGTCATACAAAATATATTTATGTAAGTTACAACGACCATAAACTCAATTTCTAATATATTTTTTATTTCTATTTATACATTAGTCTAACCTACCTCCGCTCTCCTATTTTATTATCTTACCCAGACCTTAAAATATCTTATTCTTTATGTGTCATATAAAATAAATATTTATATTTTATATTGCTTTATTCCTAAAAAAAATGTATTACGAATCACAGTTCCCCACTAAGGGTAGTAGCTTTTTAATAGGTAAATATCAATATTTTGTATAACTTTCCCTATTTTCTTTTTTTCTTTTATTCAGGAAAATAACAGTGTATAAAAGTAAGTAGCCAAACAAGATAGATATAAAAATTACACCAGAGACAATTTTCCACTAAATGTTAACATCAAGATTATTTAAATGATAAGAGACAGAAAAAAAAAACGAGAAAAGAAAGAGGATAGGAAGGGAGGGACCAGGAAGGGAAGGAGGAACATAGGAAAAAAAATACATTATGTTGATGGGTGTCCACGTATTTAACAAATTTACTCGTACGATATTTGAAGTTGAGACAGTTAAGTTGGTATGAATAAGTACAAGTGCAAAAAGTAGATAATAAGTAATAAATTTTAAATAATAATAATTATTAAATTTTAAATATTAAGTGTTAAATATCGCCCTCTTTAACAAATTTCTGAATCTATATTAACTAGCTTGATTTACATTAGAGTTGTCAACTACAACGAGCGAACCCGTCACCTCAAGAAGTTTTAACGATTAGTCGTTCTGTCTCCCGTGAAGTGAACGCAGAAGACTTGGACAAAACAGTCCACCGTCAAGCTCCGCCACATGACCGTAAGAGGCCAAAGCCTTATCCGTGAGATAACCAGGTATATATATGTTACCCAGCGGGCTTACACTCACGCCCTCACTTCCAATTGCGACCAGATTACTCCGGTCGGTTACGAGTTCGAGGTCGCTTGCGCGGTCCTCTCCCTTACGAAGCGGTGAAACGGTGCATATCGAATCTATCGCGGACCACAGCATACTTTGCCCGGCTGTTCACCCATTATCGGCTAGCCGATGGTCGTTTCAAGAGCAGTCGCCGTAAGTCCGCAACCACCCCTACTCTATAGGAAACAGTACTGCTTCCAGACTCCCCCGACTGTTAGTTTTTGGCGACTGCTCTTGAATTTACCATTGGCCATCCGATCCCGGGTAAGAGGCGGGCAAAGGACGCCTTGGTCCGCGATAGATTCGGTGCACTCCGTTTCACCGCTTCATAAGGGAGAGGACCGCGCAAGCGACCTATAACTCGGAACCAATCGAGAGACCGGAGAAATCTGGTCACAATTGGAAGTGAGGGCGCGAGTATCTCGAGCCCGCCGGGTTTATTCCTGGCTAACTCGCGGTAAGGCGTTGGACTCTCACGGGTTGTGACGTAGCTGGACGTAGGATTGTACTGTCCAAAGTCTTCTACCTTCACTGCAGGGCGACAGAACGACTAATCGTTAAAACGTCCTGTGGTGACGGGCTCGCCCGTTGTAGTCGACACCGCAAGATGTCGCCCTCTGGCCCTGGTCAGTTTCCCCTGGGAATCAAACCTCTGGCGCTCCTGGACGGTCTGCGCACCGTGCGGCGTAAGCCAATCGATTGTGCACTCCGACTAACAGTCGGGGGAGTCTGGAAGCTATATTGTTTCCTATAGAGCGGGGCTGGTTGCGTACCTTACGGCGACTGCTCTTGAAATGACCATTGGCCATCCGATCCCGGGTTAGAGGCGGGCAAAGGACGCCATGGTCCGCGATAGATTCGGTATTCACTGTTTCACCGCTTCGTAAGGGAGAGGACCGCGCAAGCGACCTCGAACTCGGAACCAATCGAGAGACCGGAGAAATCTGGTCACAATTGGTAGTAAGGGCGCGAGTGTCGCCCGCCAGGTAGCATTCCTGGCTATCTCGCGGTAAGGCGTTGGTCTCTTACGGGTTTTGGCGAAGCTTGACGGCGGATTGTCTTTTGTCCAAAGTCTTCTACGCTCACTCCAGGGAGATAGAACAACTAATCGTTAAAACTCCCTGTGGTGACGGGCTCGCCCGGTGTAGTCGACAACCCAAAATGTTAGTTAGAGTGCACAGTCGATTGGCTTACGCCGCACGGTGCGCAGACCGTCCAGGAGCGCCAGAAGGTTGAATCCTAGGGGAAACTAGCCCTAAGGCCAGAGTCCTTCCCGGGCTCGCACTTCATGCGTGGAGGCCGCCGGATGGGTGTTGACCCGTGAGTGTGACCAACCCTGAATAGAATGGGTTTTCGTGGCCAACTCAGCAAGGGCCCATTAGCTCCGCAGCTTGATTTACAATAAATATTTGTAGGTACTTATTTACTTCTACTTAATTATGCTAATTCAGATTTAGCCTAAAACTTTATTTTTATTTTTACGTTTGACCGCTTTTATATTTAAATTAAATAATGTTTTGCTTGCCTAGATAAATCATTATTTAAGTTCCATAATAGTTTTGCAGTCGTAATTGAATTGTCTAATTTTACTGAAATTGATTGATTAATTATGGAACAATATATTTTTAAGTGTTCTATTGCCATAATATTTTTTTTGGTCGCTTATATTTCAAAACCCTTTTTCGCGTAGCCGATACAAATATTATGCCTTTATACATTTATTTAATACGCATTAATTCATTTATTTATTGGCAGCAATGAAATAAATTAGTCATTGGAAAATTAGTCTAATCTTATAAAACTGTAAATCAAAGGTAGAGCAGGACGGATTGTAATGGATCGTGACGTTAACGACAATTGTATTTTTCCACCAAGCCGAAATTGGGAAAAATAGAGCAATATTTTATTTCATTGCTAATTTAGTATACCATCTGACTCAATGTTGCAAAATTTTAGGTAAATTTTGGTACAGTTTAGGCAACCTTTTGGTAAAATTATAGCCAAATTTTTGGTAAAATTGGCAGATAACAAGCAAAGACTCTTTCGCTAAAGATCCAAATGATCCATACCAATATGGCATATCGAAAAATGATATAATTCGATTATAATGAGCTGTAGGTTGACCCTTCATAAGAAGGGAGCAAAGTCCGTCAGGTGTCGCTATACTATTAAAAGTCAATTTAGAAGTTTCTTAAATAATGACAACAACTATAAAAAGCCTCCCTTTTGTAGCGACGAGACGGAAGCGCTTGGAGGAAAGAACTGGTTGAATTGAACGCGTCGTCTAGAAGCGAAACTTCAGAAATAAAACCAAACAGATACTTCAAAATGCGACCCTAATGACATATTTCGGTCACATATAATAATATTCGTTAGTTATATGTGCATACTAACGGTGTCCGGATAAATAAAATTAATTATTGATTTAAAAAGGCCACGTACAATCTATAAAAAAACTGTTGTTTGTAGTGTATTTAAATGTTAAGAAAGTTTTGGCGCAATTTGTCAGCCAGTTCACTATAGCTGTTGGTTTAGTTATTTATTTGTTGTGTGGAGCTTTTCTAAGGTCTTTATGAGCCTTGTAACACTGCGACCATTGATGATCTATTGTGTTCGCCACCTACTATAGTTCTGCGCTAAGCCTCGCGTCATTTAAGAACCGCAACAGGCTTTTGGCGCCAGATTGTTTTACCTCCTCAGGTTGGAGGTAATGCCCACCCAAGTGGGTGTATCTTTTACGCATCAGCGGACCACACTCGCACATGAGGTGCAGGGGAGTTTCCTCGGCCCCTTGGCAGAACCTGCACATTTTTGTGTCTCGGAGCTTGAGGTTGTACATGTGTTTGTTAAGGCCACAATGCCCCATGAGCGCCCTCACCAGTATGCGTAGATTGTTCTTATTTAGCGATAAGGCCTCACGGGCCGCCGTCTCCAGGGTCGTAAGCCTTAATTAGCGCTTTGGATTGGTTCAACCCTGGCGTGTTGTTCCAGTGGTTGACGGAATGTTCGAAACATATTTATTTGAGCATTAGGTTTGCAAGGCTTTTTGGTACGCCACGGCAAGGTTCAGGGCCGTATAACGATCCCTTTGCTCCCGTCTAAGCAAGTTCGTCGGCTTTTTCATTTCCCTCGATTGCTGCATGGCAGGGAACCCATCTTAGAATTACTGTTCTTTTCGCACAGGGAATTCAGTAGTGATACACAGTTTAGCACTAGCTTTGAATTGATAGTAGTCGAGGCTAGTGCCATTAGAGCTGCCTTGCTATCCGAGTGGATCACCATAGATACGGTGGCTCAACCACCGTATCTATGGTGGTTGACGTAGTTCTTATGGAGATTGATATCCGCACATTCAATAATGGCATATACCTCCGCTTGGAATATGGAGGCGTATTTCGCCAAGTTTACACTTCTTTCGAAGTTTGGTCGCTCTCCATATTTACCGCAGCCTACGTTCAGTCCCGATTTGGACCCATCAGTATACCCAGCGATTCGATTTCTATTGAAAAGGTCACCACATACAGGTTGCTGAAGGCGTGCTTGAATTAGGCAATTCCTGAAACACATCATAACGGGTGAACAGACGAAGGTTTATGAGTTCGATATGTAAACCAGCCTCGGAATGGCGATTCGATAATGAACCGGTTCCGAAAAAAAACACGTCAAAGTTGCAGCAGACTTATTTCATCGATATAACTAATACCACATGATGGTAAACTGAATGACGTAGAGAAAGATACAATTATTAAGTATTTCGACTTACCCCATGAGTTTGGTGAGGTGTAAAGAACCCGTGTTGCTGCTATAGTACAAATAACTGTATCCACGACAACTAGCTCAAACAAGAAATGCAGAAGGCGGTAATACTGGCAACAGCCAGAATAGTCAGAAAGTTTCTACATATGTAGCTGTTGAGCACCTAGGCCTGGTACGATAATTAAGAACGTTTATGGTGGTCTAATAATGCCTAAATGACTAAGTTTTTGGTTTATATATGAAAATAATAATTATTAAGTCTTTATTGCCATATTTAAAAAAAAAATACACAAAAAGGCGAGTTTATTGCCAACGACAACGATCTGTAGTTTAAGGAAAAGGAAATTAATTCAATTGTTTCCAGACGTTTCGGTAAAGTTGCATTTGCCGTCTTTACGAGGACTATAGATAGTGTACGGGTGCGAAACTACCGAATTATATCCACGAGGTAAAAATCTGTTATTTGTTTCAACTGTAATGTTGAAAAATCGGAAAGTTTTAAAGTATTCGATATATTTAAAGGAAAAGGATCCATAATTAAAAACAAAACACAAATGTTTCGTTGCCTTTTCTAATTGGCTTGCATAAAATTATTAATATTAATATTAATATTATGCTATGATTACAATGTGGAAAGTCAAGAGAAGGGTGCATATTATATAAAAAAATGACAAAGCAAGGAATGTGTAACATACAACCGTGTGTATATAAACAGCAAATATGTCGGACATGAAATTATTATTTATGTACATCTTTTTTAAATATTGATGAGTTTAGATGCAGAGTCTAAAAGCTTAACGTCCGAAGTTAAAACTAAAAATCTAACTTCTACATGCGGAGTCATTTCGGTCGAGGACAATCGCAGGGCGAGCCTCACGAAATGCAACAGGTGATAATCAGCGGCTGCGGAGGGGTAAGAGGGGCCTTAGGAAGGGTGTACACTGAGCAGCAGCAGGTAGCCTTGATAAATTTGGGGTGTCTGGGCCGACTGAACCAAGGTAGACGATGCAAGTAAAAAACACGCATTGTCATTATAAAATGGGTGTGAGATTGTTATTCCGAATGAGTGTAGGATTTAGTTTATTTTATATGTGGAGCTCGTTATGTCGTAATATGTTACGAATTTTCGTTTATTATCGGAATTAAAAATTAAGGTGAGGCCAAGCTTTAAAAAAAATATAAAATTCAATTTGAAGTGGTCGATCACAACATATTATAATAATATAAAATATACATTATAATAGCCAAATTACCAACGTGGCACGACTATTCGGCCATCAAAGACAAATATTATTCAATTTTGTGACTCATAGTCTGGTTGCTATCATCACACATGCAACTGGAATGTGTCAATTTAGTAGATTATTGCCGGCGTGGGAGATGGGCCTGGACCTGGAATCGTGACCTGGGATCGATGAGCTGTTTATTTTGGACTTGGAGCCCAAGCTTCTCGTCAGTTACGTTCAACATCAGCTCGCAAATAAGCCCTGCGGTAAGTCAGCAAGCTGAGAGGGGTCGGTAAGTTCTTCATTGAAATCAGCTTTCGAACTTCCCGTATGGTTGCACGCTTCTGTAGTGTCAGGAGAAGCAATGTTCCGCAGCGTAAATGTCAACAAAATGTTACAACCCGGTTATAGCGTTATAGAGCTAAACCATGTTATAGCGTTTTGTCACATCATTTAGTCGAATCTCATCTGGATGCGTCATATGGTATGGCTAATTTAAATTTTTAATGGTTGGTTGATTTATTTAAAAAAATATCACATGATGTATCGCACAGAAATTGATATTTAATATTTACTTATTTGTAGAAAAAAATCTAAATTTGTAATTTTAATATTTTTGGGTAGTTTATTATAATATACAATTCCAACGTAATCTTTTGTCCTCGTCATACTAAATTCATTCCTATCTTTTATTTTAGTTTCAGATTAGATTTTAGCTAGTCTTAGATTAATTTTAATAATAGCACAGATGGCCGACATCTTGCCTCTACAGTATGGATTAGCTGGAACATATTTCTGTTATTTGGGAATAAAATCTCATTTTTGAATGATTAAGGTGATTTTATTATTAGTTTGCTTTACTTATTAGTCATTATGTTTAATAAAATATTTCAAAGTACTTCTTCCGAACAGCTTACACACGTTGCATAATTTTGTAACTTTTTAATTTATTACTATAGTTGCCGACATTTACCTTCTATATAAAAGCGAGTTAGGTGAGTTAGGTGGATAAAAATGAACGAGTCACCGTAGAGGGCATTCAAAAATGTGTCGCCGGTGTTGATATCGCAAATGCGAGCAATTCCGCGAAAGAGATATTTGACAGGATGTGATATAGTTGTCGCCACTCCAACAGGAACTATTCGCGTACGTTTTGATTCAGAGAGCGAAAAAAAGCGGCATGCGGACGATTGGCAATGGCAAAAGTACGTTGGTATGTTGCACCCGCCACAAAAACACGGTTCCCAAACTGTAGATCGGAAATCCCAATAAAGCGTTAGTGAAGGAGGTTTGTTCCCTTTCTGTCGAGTTAAGGATACTTTAGGTACCGTTTTCCATGCCTTACATAGGCGTGGAAAAATATTGGATTGATTCTTACATTACCATTTTGTTATTACAGATTTATACGGGATAACGATGTTTCAATCGTAATTTTGCTGAATTACAAGGAATTTTGTTGAGACTCCGTTACATGTTTCAACATTTTCCGTACAGTTAATATAAAAAATAATAGTATTTTAATAACAGATTCATGTGTCCGACTATATTCGTACGTATCGTACTAAATGCTGTCATAGAAGCGAGTTCCAAGGTCGCGACGTAATGAAATAATATTATGTGTAACATTAACATTATTACGGCATGGTAATTACCGTCACTCCAACACCGTTGCGGGCTATGTAAATTCATACGTATAGACCACAGTCCGAGTTATATACGTAACCCTTGTTGAAACATACGTATTTCCGTTTATTACATCTTTATATTTTTCTCAGTGCAGAGCGTGAGGTGGCCACACTATATATCGACGGTGGTAAGTCAAAAGCGCCCATATCAAAAAAATATGCTAAAAAGTGTTTTCGTGGAAAGAGTTTTAAAGGATCGAGCGAGTTTTTGCGCAAGTTTGGTTTGCTAATATTCCTTTTGTTTTCTAACGTATTTTTTAAACTTTTAAAAGAGTTGAAGCATTTTCCTAAGTTAATTTAAAACGGTGAAGGGTTACTTTTTTTCCTTTCTTTTCTATCTTTCGTTTTTCATTTGGAATAATATTAATATAACACTATTATTTATGTTTGTTACACCATAATTAAACATCTAGGTACAGGCCTAAGAAGCTTTGTTAGATGTGAATAACGCCATTTGTTACTGAAGCTGTGTAGATCTTTACAATGCTTAATTTCTTTACTTCGATGACAATATAATACTTTTTTTTACAAGCTTTAGTCTTCTTTTTGTAAATTACTACATTAAAGTTCATTAACTTAGTAACCAAAATACTTTTAGATAGGCGCTTTTTCCAATGACGCGAGTAATGGTCAGAGCAGATAGTTTTCAGATTATTTGCAGATGAACCCAGGCGTCAGACGGCGTCCTGTGGACTGCTAATACTCGCACTAATGTCGCTGTGTGTTATAAGAAGTACATTTGCATATATTTCTTCATTTCTTGATTCCGTCGTAAATATAATGATAACTCAACATTTTAATGGTTTCTTTGCTATAATGTACTTTATTATGGTTTATTTGCTAAATTGTAGGGCATTGTAGGGGGAGGGAGTCTAAAGCGGGCATACTGCCTAAAGCGGGCAACCCTCGTGTATACACGTCATTTTAAAAAGATGGCGTGCTCTTGTAGGGAGTAGGTAATCCCCGTGCCCCCCTAACCTTGATTTTGGGATCCGATAATCCCAAAAACATGATAACGTAATAGGTGGATATTATTTTAAATATATTATTATGTAATAAGATGTTCAATGTCTATAGTCGTACATTTAAGAAGATCTATTTTAAAATAAAGATTAGGAAATTTTAATTTCTTTAATGTTCAATGGCAGTGGCAGTTGTAAAATTTGGGGACAAGTTAAGAGTACCTGGATTGGCCAAAAACGGATCTCCAGAAAGGTTTTAAAAAAAAAAAAACATGATCTCGCAAATGCCGTCAATTGGAACGGCTACACTATTCACCTTCACGCGGTGAAAGTTGACGCTCGTGGCCTGCCAGCCAAATCTCTGTTTCACCTCTTTAAAGATCTTGGTCTTTTCTTAAAAATAATCAACTCTTTCCTAGAAAAGTAAGTATCTAAATCCGCGATTTCCGGATCTCAAATTCTATGGCTTCGAAGGGGGAGTGAATGGGTGGTAAGGTGGACGCTCACATGTGGCAAGACAGCTGTCTTAAACCTACCACAGCCGATCGTTAGTCCGGAATCCAAAGCTCACCCCCAGAAGTGTAATAATAGTATTATGATGGACCCAACTCCGGTCGGTGAATTCCATGGCAGCTCCGTTTGTATTTTATTTATTTATAGTCAATAAGTTTCTATTTAACCATCCTTTGGCGTTTCCCAGTACTAATTCAGTTTCGGCAAACAACTCAACAACGGCAACAACTTGAGCAATAAAACGGTTACGTCGGCAATACTGATGACCTTTCCTATCGACGGATAATATGATTGTATCAATATTTATGCCTAAACGATGAAGTTAAACGTTTGGTTGATCCCGATTTTCGCTTATGTTACGTATATTTAGATTCAAAACTGCTGTTAATTAAATAGATAGAATAGAAGTTGGCAAACAGAACAGAATCATAATTTTTGTTAATATAATAATATTTGAGAAACTCTCCCTGGATCAAGTCCTTTGCGACGCCAGTTCTGAATCGATGTCTGTATCCGCCGATAAAGAAAAGGAGCGAAAATGAGGCATATTATTGCTAACAGGCGGCGGCGAGCCAATCCAGAACATGGTCACAGTAATGACGTTGCAAAAAATGCACTCAAACAAAACGGCATGTGTGCGGCGTGTGCCTGGACAGGTAGGGGAGAGGAGTGTATTACCGTACAGTTGCTAATACCGTGCAAAAGAACAATTCGGAAAGTTTCGATACATGGAAAGGTTTCGGAACGCATCAGTTTTTAAGTAGAATTCAGCATTTTTTGAGCGAAATATAATAAGTTCGGAAATATCAAAATAAAATAAGGTCAAATAAGTGTTTTTTTGACGAATTTTCGTAATAAACCAATATACTACATCCAAAGGTTTCCAATGTATTTTAAGTGTTCTTCAACTTTTTGATGCCTAGATTAACGAAATAGTTTCCATTTTAATTTTCCATAGCTATTATTGTGATTTTTTGAGCATTTTTACCGAATTTCAACATATTGCTGTATATTTATTTAAGTCGTACGTTGGTTTTTTGGCTACCTATCCATATATAATTTATAGCAGAATCATTCGTAAGAAACATAATACCACATCACGGAAAGTTCATATTGTAATGTTTTAACCAATTATACGTACGGGGTGTTATTACAGAACGGGCTTTTTTTTTCTGTGGGTGAATCAGTACAACGTAGTAAGCAACTTTTGATAATTTTTTTTGGAAAAATCCAAAAAAAAATGTTTTTATTTGGAAAAAAAAAGTATTTTTTGTTTTTTTTTTATTTGAAAATTTGAAGAAGTTGACTGTTAAATAAAGGTTTGAGAAGTGTTTGAGCGTGCTGCGCCATCTAGCGGTAGGTAATAAGTCGTAAATAAACAATATCAGCGACATTTTAAGAACCGCTAGATAGCGCATCGTGATCATAGCTTTTCATAACATTTAAAAATAAAATTAAAAAAACAAATTAATAAAAAAAAAAGTTTATTTTTCAGTTTTTTCCAAATTTTTTTATCAAAATTTGCTTACTACGTTGTACTGATTCACCCACAGAAAAAAAGCCCGTCCTGTAATAACATCCCGTATAATTAATTCTGAAAAATGTATCCGAAAAAAGTATCGCTCTAAATTCAGATGGCTTTTGGTACTATTCAGCTAAAAATAATCGCAAAAGAAGAATAGATATGGATATTACGCCACCTCTATTAGGCTATTCTTAAACCTCTGGCGACCCATCATTAATGACTCTATCGAAGGCCGTTTCTATGTGTAAGTATACCGCCTCGACCTGACTGCTCGCAGACCGATCTAATTGGTCGGAAATATGCGCAGAAACGTACGTCGTTATCAATGATTGCAGATGGTTCAGTTAGGACGAAATCTGTGTTAAGCGTGCCGGAATGCAGGCGACCTTTAGGAATCTTTTATAGGTATGAAAGTGGATATATACCTGATACCTGATGTATCCTGTTATATTATTTGATTATGAGGCGTTTCTAGGATGGAATAGAAATAAAACAATATATGCGTTTAGATAATTTAATATCCAGCCGATGGGTGCCTTGAATAGTCTCCGAGGGATATACAGATGCGATTTCGATCCGATTTCGTTAGGGTATTTTAACCCTTCGAGTAGCGGCATAATTTCATGGCAGACCGCGGCAATTTATTGGAATTTCTTGCAATATCGCCGCGCTCGACAAAAAGTAATATAACTATGGAACTACTATAGCCATCATAAAAAGAATAACTGTGCAATAATTGCATTGAAATTTCGTATATAGAATTTTGAAATCTCATTTTGTAAATCAATTAGATAATTATGAATAAATATGAGAAAGTCGAGAAAGTGAAAAAAACTCGGCATTTCTAACTTGTACTTGTCTTACAGAAAAATACGGAACCCTATTTAGAAATTGTAAATACTATCGTGATCCTTATTAGATTTTCTATCAAATGTAATATTTCGTTATGCTTATTTACACACAAACATATTTAGATATTAGCTCATAAAAACCGATAAAAATTTTGATGATTTCTCGAAAAAAACAAATTGATGATGACAATGGAATTTTACCAGAAATATCCGCGAAATGACGCGCGAAATTATTCTAGCGGCCGTCTATGTATCTATGGTAATAATGAGATATTTGGTATGGATTTTAGGATGCGTTTGAATTAGAAAATAATATTACTGTGCGCTCCGGGAGCAAGCCGCCAATATTGGTAGTTACGTAGTCAACGGTGTTCTGATGTGCAACCAAATTTGGTCGTTACGTAGCCGACGCGTCGGTTGACAGGTTAATTCTGGACGATTTAACAGATCTAGAGTTTTCTCATATAAGAATGAAGTTTTCTCATATTCTTTGCTTACAAGAGTGAAGAATCATGCGATTACTGATAATATGCATTGTGTTATTTAAACTACAATGTGTCCCTACAATACTACTTTTAGTACGTATAGAAGTAGTATACTAAATAGTATACTAAATATTATAGGTAACCCACTAACTATCTTTGTCTTTTTTGACTACTAGCAGAATTACCCCGCGTTGCTAGAGTTCAATTATGTAGTCAACAGGGCTTTACGCGAAGATATACTAAAATTACAAATCAAATTTCTATGTACTTCTCCCCATTTCACCACGTTAGGTGTGGTTTTTGAAACATTATCCCCCCTTTTACCTCCTTAGAGGTTGATATTCGCATAACTTTCAAATACGTATTTCTTAATTTACAGGGTAAAATATTTGACCTGTATTTTGAAGTCCTATCCTTATCCACTGCGGATATGCATTTGGGAGTATATATATATATATATATATATATATATATATATATATATATATATATATATATATATATATATATATATATATATATATAGAAATATTTGATAGTTTATATATATATATATATATATATATATATATATATATATATATATATATATATATATATATATATATATATATATATATATATATATATATATATATATATATATATATATATATATATATATATATATATGTATTTTGAAGTCCTATCCTTATCCACTGCGGATATGCATTTGGCAGTATATATATATATATATACATATATATATATATATATATATATATGAGGCCTCTAGTATCAAAGTGACCAATGAGCCATTTTTCGTGTCTTGAGTTTGATACACTACTGGATTCGTCATAAAAAAACGCGTCCAATGGTGTAGTTATTCCTGATCAAAACAGCCTATATCATCGTTGAAAGGGGCGATGAAATACCTGTTCCGTTTCAAAACAACCAAAATTTTTGCCACTTTCGTATCAAAGTTGCCAATGTGACTGCCGTCCAATAGGAAGCAGTCATTTGCACCACGTGACTAGCTATTGCATCATCTTTCAAATATGGCGTAAAGTGACTAACGTGTTGATGTCATAGCCACTTTTTTAATAATTTTATTTAAAATGGATGTTCCGCCTGAGCCCCTTACTCCGACGAAGTGCAGAAAAAGAATCAGACAACCTGACAAATGGAAATGCAACGTCAGTAAACGGCTGAGGTGAGTCCAATAATAATTATTACGTTTTGTACTTTTCTGTTCTTGACATGCTGGATACCAGACCTATCTAATTTTGTTTTGTGTGATGTGTTGCGGGGTGCCACAAGTACGTACTTTTGCCTTTATTTATATGCTAACCGGTTCATTATTTTGTTTTAGATATGCAGATAACAAGGCCCCAAAGCAGCCCCTTTGTGGTCACAGCGGTAAAGGGTATGATTGCCGATCATTAAAACTCAATCAAATTACCGATTTCACCGGAAGTTTTACTGCAACAAAACTAAAGTTTTACAAGATGCGTTTATTTTGAAGAACATACAAGTTCAAGCAGTCAAACGACGGCGCCGCAAGCCAGATGAGGTGGGCAATCAACCTGGGAGGACACCAAAAACAACGTCGTGCCAGTTTTCCATTCCTGTTGGTGATCATGATTCTCTGAGGGTATGCCAAAAAACTTTCATAGACATTTTACGTATAACTCGGGGACGAGTGCGCACAATCATTGCAAACTTTAAGGAAGATGGAAACACTCCAAGGGAGAAGAGAGGTGGAGACAGAAAAAAAATCAAATATGCTGGGCGAATAGAAAGTATTGTCGAATTTATAAAAAAATTAAAATGCATTGAATCCCACTACTGCCGGGGAAAGTCTGAGCGGAAATATTTATCGAGCGACTTAAATATAGTGAAACTATACAAAATGTATTGTTCAGATGCCAGTGCATTGCCGGTAAAAAAGGGATTTTTCCGCCAGATATTCAACACCAAATTCAATTTAAGATTCAAGGCCCCCCCCCGTACTGACGTCTGTTCAACGTGCCTTTCTTTAGAAGAACGAATTAAAGCTGCCGACGACAGTACGAAAGCAAACCTAATATGCGAAAAACGGGTCCACAAATTAAGGGCCAAAGCGTTCTACAACCTTCTGAAAGAAGACAAACCTCTTACCTTCTCATTTGACCTTCAAAAAAATCTTCCCATGCCTAAAGTTCCGGACCAACAAGCATATTACAGTCGGCAACTCTACTTGCATAACTTGACTGTAGTCCAAGGCCACTCAAAAGCTGCACTTGGACCTCATAATAGCTTCAGCTATTGTTGGACGGAGGACAAGTTTGGGAAATCCTCCAATGAAGTAGCCTCAGCTATTTATCATCGCCTTCAAAATACGGACATGTCCAATATTAAGACGGTTCGACTTTTTTGTGACGGTTGCGCAGGCCAAAACAAAAACCGAATTGTATTAACGATGGTCATGAAATGGTTCTCCCAACATGCTCCAGGGAACGTGAAGGAAGTGCAGTTAGTTTTCCCAACGAGAGGGCATTCTTTTCTTCCCCCCGATCGGGTCTTCGGAATGATAGAAAAAAAAAATAAGGAAGGTAGAAGTCATAGCTAACCCAGAAGAATACAAGAATCTAATGGTTGAATATAGCACAGTCCTAAATGCTCAAACTGATTTCAATTTTTTCGATTGGAAATCTGTGGCTGATGAATATGTCAAATTACCTGCCTCATGGCATTTCAAAATAACACAAAGCAAACGTCTATTCATAAAACGATCAGCAAAGAATGCAGGGGCTGTCTTAGTTTTGGCAGACGCAAATTACAATACATCAACGGGAAAATTTCAGCAGATAGTGAAAGGCAAAAAGAAACTTAGCAACGCTGAACCTGCCGTGCTATCCGCTGTGAATATTAACAATGTAAGCCGTGCCAAGCTGACTGATGTGCAGAATTTGCTGACTACTCATTTCGGGGCGGATTGGAGGGAAAATTCTCGGCTCGATTACTTCCTTGGACCACTGAAACACATTAATTCAGCGACAGTGCCTGAACCAGAAGAACTCCTCTGCGACCCTAACGACTGTCAAGAGGAACTACCGCTGTTCTCAGTTTGAAAACCTTTTTTTCTGTTCATTTCACTACACGTGTACTTAACTTTTTTCATGTATTTTTTAAGCTTAAACTTGGGTTCTTTAAATAAAGAGTAGGTACTGTAAACGTAAATATTCGATTTCCGCATCAAAACAACCAAAATCCAAGGTGTTTTGTATCAAAACAACCTAAGTCACAATTTGCGAATCAAAGTGACCAATGTGCAACTTTGTTTTTCGATTTACTCAGGAAATAATAGACGGATCTATATAATTTTCCTAGAAAATATTGTTCTTTATGATAACAACGTCTGGGAAAAAAATCTTTAAGATATAGTCGAAAATGAGGTCACCACAGATTTTCGCGGTTCCTGAACAATTGGTCAGGGGGCACATTGGTCACTTTGATACTAGAGGCCTCATATATATATAAATATATATATATATATATATATATATATATATATATATATATATATATATATATATATATATATATATATATATATATATATATATATATATATATATATATATATATATATATATATATATAGAAATATTTGATAGTTTATATATATATATATATATACATATATATATATATATATATATATATATATATATATATATATATATATATATATATATATATATATATATATATATATATATATATATATATATATATATATATATATATATATATATATATATATATATATATATATATATATATATATATATATATATATATATATATATATATATATATATATATATATATATATATACATATATATATATATATATATATATTTATATATATATAATGAAAAGTTACTTATCTGGGGTCCTGGTGGACCAGAAACATTTTAACGAAAGTTAATGTCCTCTTTATATACTTTGGGCAGCAGCACCTGTTTCCGCAATTGATAACTTAGTGAGATTCGTAGTTATTGCAGCCGAATTAATGTGTGCCCTTGGATGTAACAGTATGGAGGATGGTTTCTGTAACAGAAATGGATGTTAGTAACTGATTTTTGAAGAAATTTCTTTGACTGAGAATATTTCGACACTAGTCGTATTCATCCAAATTTCGTATATAGAATTTTGAAATCTCATTTTGTAAATC
>OX155960.1:33324474-33388873 GCA_944548615.1 Micropterix aruncella | reverse complement strand
TATATATATATATATATATATGTGTGTGTGTGTGTTTAATAAATAAATTTTAAGTCTAGCCACTGCGAAATGAACGCTTTCCTCCGCACCGACCTGAACAAAGTTTTGCAGCACTTTGACTACTCTGATATGGAAACTGCTTCGAAACTGGTGCGCCAAGTTGCAGTCTGTTGCACATAATGCGTTCATAACGTGGCTCAAGCGGATAGCGGATAGCGGATAAGGAAACTTTGTGTTTGCATAGAAAGTAATAAAATAGACGTCAAACTTATACCGGTAGGTTATACGTCTCCATTCGCGGAGAGACGTTTGAATTTATCGCTCTTAAAAGCGCGCCTTTATTATTGTCGAAGAACTTCAGATATGAGATATTAAAAATACAAATGTACATAACATATGTACGAATTCTATGAGATATGAAAGAGTTATGCGGCGCGGAGTTGCCATTTATTGACAGATATGATACTTGACTCATTGAAGAAGATTTTCGACCTTACCAGGTATACTTATCAGTTTGTGTCCCTCCACTGCTTGATATAAGCCTCGACTCAAAACTCGCCACGCTGACCGGTCCTCCGTCTTTCTCATCCAGTCGCTTCCCGCTATCTAAAGTTGTCAGATCACCAGGCTGGAGGGCATCTTGCAAGTGGGGGTGTCTTACACAATTTGCAAATCCGTCACCCCATGAAGTGATAACAGGTGAACGGTTTGAGTGAACGTCAAAGACAATTTACTGTTTAACTAGACTAACAAACCCGCAAGAGTCGTACGCCTTACAGCGAGGCACTAGGAAGATGGCCCAGCGGACGACCCTTGCTTCCTCACTACCAGATTTGGACGAATTTCTCCATCCTCCTGTCTGGTTACAGATTCAAAGTCACTTTCGCGGCCTCTACCTGATGTTAGAGGTAATTCAGTTCGAATTTAAAGCAGACCATAGTATCCTTTGCCTTTCAATATCACACGGGATCGGGTGGCCAGCGGATCGTTTGAAAGGTGGCTGACATTAGGTCAACAACAACCCCCGCTGCTAGGAATTTCCGTTTCCAGACTCCCTCGGTTATTCGCCGGAGTGCACAGTCGATTGGCAAGCGCTGAAAGATGCGGAAACCGCCCAGTATCGCCCGAGGTGCTCCCCCAGAATGGAACATCCGATCACACCTGTCGACGACTGGGCTTACAGCCACAGGCAGGGTTCACAAAGTCTTTTCCATATTAGTCCCTCTTAGAAGAGTCTACCGGATGGGAGCTGAGCCGTGAGTTGAGCCGACCCAAGATAACAAACAGGTCAGTACACCCAAGCTGCACAGAACTGGCCATATCTCACTAAGCAATCGTGAACGAATCCTTGTTATCAAGCGGGTTATCAATTCTGCCACGGATCAGCCATGGTGAGCATTTCCTTACGCCTTTTAAGAATAATAGCCCAACATGTCTAACAAAAAACTAGTAGCTTATGAGGATAATATCCGTGTTGTTAGCAATACACGAATCGTTAATAATATTTTTCGATATTTTCCAACATGGTGATATACACGAGTAGTTCTAATGCGGAGTCCATATAAATTTAGTTTTAGTTTGTTATCTACTTGAATTATACAATATATACACAACTCGAGTATTGTGAAAATGTTTATGTTGTATAACAATACGACGCAAATTCCATTAGTTGCAAACTCTAATAATTATATTTTGTAACATACCAACACTTACTTCCGGAGGAGCACTTTCGAGGTGTTATCTACCATGGGCGAACCCGTCACCCCAGGAGGTTATATCGATAAGTAATCTTTCTTGCAACCTGGTGTGAGTAAATATAGATACTTAGGGACAACACAGTAAACTGTCTAGCTACGCCAACGCGCCTGACAGAGACTAATGCCTTACGCGAGGCCTTCGCCTCTGACTACCAGATTTGGCCGGATTCCTCCGGCCTCCTCGTCTAGTCGCGGATTGACCGATGTAATATACATGGACTTCGAAAATGCGTTTGACAACGTCGCTAAGCTAGAACACGTCGGGATACGAGATAAGCTGCACAGGTGATTGTGTCCTTTTTGAATAGCCGCACATTAAAATTGCTAATGTGGTTAGTGGAGTCGTGCAAGGATCAATGTTGGGCCCTACGCTGTTTAACTTATTCATCGCAGATATGAAAGCAGGTAAGACATCATGTTAGTTTTTTACAGATGACACGATACTGTTTACTATTTCTACAGTAGCGAATCGCATCAAACTCTTAAAATTCTGGAATGGTCCACAACATGGATGATGAAGCTAAATGCTGACAAATTCACTTTCCATTTCTGTGACATGTATGGACGACACGCGTTTCATTGTTAAGCAGTCTGTCCATTTGTTTCGAGTTCTATATTGCATCCACTGTCTACTGATGAATTTCCAGCTTTTCCAAAACACTTTGGGGTTACTAATTAAAATTACACCTTTCTAAGTACACCAGTGCCACGTGTCCGGAATCTGGCCTGTTGACAGTGTCTTTGCAAGTTTGTTTTGAAAGTGTCAGCTTTTACAAAACTCTTGCACTTTTTTTTCGCTGGCTCCCCAACTAATCATCACACATCGACCATTTCGCAGCTACACGTATTAAACATGCACACTGTCATAAATTTAAGAGTAGCTCTTTTCCAAAATAGCTCACGTCAACTCTTATGCTTTACACAGCGCTAATATACCCTTAATTCATATTAAATACGCTCACGAAACGTAATTACGCCCTGACAGGAATAATAAAAAGCAACATTCTTCTAAAGTAGCGCCAGCAATGGTAATCCCCGCGAAGTAATTACGAAACTATATCCATTTTCTGGGCGGTGCATTGTTGGAATATTAAATGATTTGGGGTTTATAACTGCCGCGTATCTGCGGCTTGTAGGGTCGCTTTTCGTGCTTAATTGAAGCTTGTTAACAGTGGCGTAACCAAGCCGGTGCCGGTAGTGCGGGGACCCAAAACGAAACTTCTGTCTAGGGTCTATGTTGCATCCAACTGTGCTAGGAAGACAAGGAAGCCGAAAATATGGATCTCTTAAAACTGATCGATGATTTTGTAAAGTGCAACTCAAGACGAAAACCATTCTAGACATGTATACGTTCATATTTATTACATTTAGTAGTTAATTCAAATATGTAGTTGCCACCACTCTTCTAAACGTTGCATACGGTACGTCAATCGTTTGTACGTTCATTGTCAGTTTATTGTAAAGCTTCAGAGCTAGAAATGTGTAATGTCTTTGTCCGTACGTCGTGTTCATTTTTAACTCCGGTTGACTGTATTGATTTCTAGTCTCATGTCCGCGATCCCGAAGTTTAATAGACGCAGTCCTGTCATTCCTCTGGAAGTACATCAAGACCGCTCTTATGTATAGCTGTGTAGGCCGAATCAATATTTCACTCGAATTGTTTCTTGCGCCTCTCATTAGCTGTTTTTATTTAATCCAAACAAACAAAATAGCAGAACAGGACGAAGTTAGATTGATTAAGCTCTAAGTCCTCATACCAAATAGGAAATCCACTTATTCCATTAAACAAAGGCGTCTCTCTTCTCTAGAATTGGACACATCCAAATGACATGTAGTACCAAGTATCGTCGATGAGTCTTGGTTCGGCAAGTTGACCCACAATAAGTTGTGTGGTATGATGTTTAAAATGCAGGAAACGTCTTACCATTCTCTCCGAAATCGACGGGAAGAAACGGTAATTTAATCGCCCGGTCCCCCCACAGTCGCAACGTTTTTGCAAAACACGCAAACTTTCATTTTTGATAGCCCTGCAGCTTTTCATCTACTTAGTTTGATGGAGGCCGCAAAAGATAACAAATTAGTGGACTTCTTTATCCCCAAAAACGTCAGGTCTTGGTTTCAAAAGTATATCTGTCTGTGTGATCATAGTTTTCGGTCGCAGGTATTAAAATTCCAATAACCATCCGAATTGCTAATATTGATTGAGATAACGAGCCACCCATCCAGTAAAAATCTCGATTCAACCTGAAAATATTATGACGAGTCCTCATGAATATGCATATCGGAATGTCGCTGTCCGTCCGCGACGGGGAGTAGAGAAATCGAGCGTGCCAAGGGAAGGATGCAGGGATATCCGTAGCGACACCTGCGCTCTATTTCTGATTGCGATCAAATTAAGCTTCATAATGAAGGCCTTCGTGTTTTTTTTACAACAAGCGACGTGCCGCACGAGCGACAGATGCTCCCTCGTCGCGGAATAAAATTGAGGTCGTGTTATTGACGAGGCAGAAAAGAAACGCAACCACATACGTAAATTAAGTGAGTGTAAAATTTACAGGCTATATATGTCATTTCATTTCATCTATTTCAAAAAATCGTTACAGGTTGTAAAGATTTAAAAACTTAAAAATTTTTTAAAATTTACACGTAAATATAATAAAAAGAATGAAAAACACGACTGCCGTTACAGAAAAAGAACTATTGTAATTATAATTATTTTTATTACGGTTTTTTTATGAAATATTTGTGGTTTATGTATTTATTCAAAACGATACATGTATATTTCCAGAATGTAATCAATGAGACCTTTATTTTCACAATAAACACGATATATGTATGTTAATTTATTGACAAGTTTAGAAAACTACTTACTTGATATTTGGACAGTTATTGACGTCCTGCAGCAGGTTTTTTAAAACGATCGCGCGCCTCTGCACTGACGCCGCACTTTAGTCGGTTGCCCTCGGTGCTTAAGTAATAAAAAGTTTTTTTAATGGAATATTTGTGTTTTGTGTATTTAGCCGTATAGGTTTATTTTATTTTAGTTTATACTTTATCCTATATTTTATAATTACATAAATTAAATTGCGTATTTTTTATACATTAAAAAAATACATAATATAAATATAGCGAAAGGGCATTACTTGTCAGGATTATATCACCCCACTAGGTATACGCCTGTGTTGGGGTGATGAATATAATTTGCTGTGGTATTTGCTAAACCTGTGCGCCTTGCCTGCTGTCCTTCCTCCGTCTCATAAAAAACAATACGTAATATAATTTAGTATAATATAATATAAATAATATATATAATATAACATAATACTATAACATAACATAATACAATTTAATATAATATAATATCATATATTATAACATAATAAAATATAACATCTGTATATAGTATATCCATAATTTACATCTGTATATCCTTTAATTTGTGGTTAGAAATATACATATGTATTTCCATCAGACTTTTCATTTGATACTAAGCTGGATATATTTGTCCTAATTTATTGACATTTCGACATTTAGATAATTATTTATTTGATCTTTGAACACTGTAGGTACCCTATGCCCCTCGGGATGATATAACGATTCTAACAATACTACACACTTCTAAATCGGTTTAAGCGTTTAGAAGTTATGGTGGAATAAAGAAACGGAAAACATACATAGATGCATCCTGAATACATTCACTCCTTTTTTGTTGGGTAGTCGAGTAAAAAATAGACATTAGGCACGTTTACTATCACTTACAATTTAATTCGTTCATGATTACAGTGTATTATTCAAATTCATCACTACTTATAGCTCCGACATCAACTTTCGGTTTCCGACTTCCCATTATATGTATCAGAGAATGTAATTTGGGTAAATATGAATGGAGGATTTAAATAACACACGAAATATTAGATCGATGAACATGATTTGAGAATAAATATTAAAAAAGGTTTTAAAACAAAAAATAAAAGTCACTAAATAAAAATAAAAGTGGTCACGAATAACATTTCAATTGTCATAAAATAATATTCTGCATCACACAAAAGAAAATTTTGTTATAAAGTTTTGGCAACCCTTCTGAAACGGCGAAATGCATGTGGCCCCGATAGCGTTGACAGCTAAACTAATAGTAATTTATTAGGCTATCTATAATAAGATTAATATTGCATGCTTTTTTTTATAAAAGACTGATTGATTATAAAAAAACATACAAATTTAACCAATGATAACAATAAAAACATTCAATTATTAGTGCTATCTATCGCATTTTTATATAGGCAATAAATCACAGAAATAAATCAGAGAGATAGAATGTCTTCTATTGGTCTATCTAAAAATTAAAGTGCGTAACTATTACAATGTTTTAAATGGGTCAATTAGTGAGACCAGTGAAAGCATATTTCACTACGTAATTATCATCATAGCATTTAGAAATTTTCCAAAATGGGAATTTCAAAATGCAGTTTAGAAGCCTATCTACCTAATCAGATATAAATTAAACTATAATGAGCCTACGGGTCTGAGAGTAAGCTTTAATGAGACTACGAAATAAAGTTTCTCGGGTATACATGTATCCCCGCCAGTTGTGTAAATGTGAAGTTATTGTTTCTCTCGTTTATTTCACGGTCCCGCTCAAATTTGATAACAATTATTAGAAATAAACAAAAAAATTGGTTTAACCGAATATACGGTGGGATGTTCGGTTTAATGACTAACTATTCGGCGCATCACTATGCATATTTTGGACTGTCCTCTAAATATCTATGGAGAATTAATCATCTGCAAGACTCTAGAGAACTGAAAGGGTTAGATATTGGTGGCAAGAAAAATTGAACGTTATGTCGAAGTCTCTGCATCACTGGCAACATACATTCGCACGCGACACGGATGCTTTGCTACAGATGTTGAACTTTAAAGTCGAGGATATGGGATAATTGTTTATCGTGATACCGAGATAATTCTCTCGTTATCGTTATCCGGCTGTGGCTTGAAATTACGTTTTTTATATCACTCAAATACTACATCAATCCATTCGTTATTCTTCAAATTTGCATAGATAATGAAAATCCCTATACCAGTTATACACAAAATCGTCACAGATTTGAAAGCTGGCAACCTCACACCAAACAATAACTGACCAAAATTAATTAACGCTTCGTGTGGTTCATAGCATCAATTTATTAGGACATTTTAAAGCGTTCTGCCCTTCCTCAAATTATGCTATTATGTTTGTGATAATCATCCAGGCGATGTACAAGTTACATCACAGTGATGCTTTATGCGCTCAATTAAGAGATTAGGCTGCATTTTTAGAAAGTGGCCAACACAAAACAAGCCCCCTAATGAACGTGAATTGGCCCTTGAATATTCTAATATAATGGGACGACATTACAGAGGTTTATCTTGCGTGTAATGTGCTATGGAAGCATCCCGACTCTGATTCCATTGGAGTAGTAGCCAGCCAAGGAAGACAATGATGAACGATATTGTTGCGTCCTTTTCTTTTCAATATCTAATCAGAATACATTTTCAATACTGATTTCGAAACCCGTAGAGGCTGGCATAAAAATCAACGATGTTCAGATTAAAAAAATGTACATTTGTGCGGTATACCGACTACCAAGTTCTAATTGTATATAGTGTAAGTCAGTGATTTCCGAACTTTTTTAGATAAGGACGCAGTAGTAACTTGCCTAAGTTTTACGGGAGGGGGGAGGATGGAGGGGGGGGGGGAAGAAGGCCGCATAGTGCCGCTGGTAATTAAAAATATAATATTTCACCATTACTGAAGGAATTTAACCCAATCAGGGGGTTTTTATATCAACATTATCAGATTTTAAAGTCACGGTATAATACTAAAGCCAAACCAAGTGAAATCATATAAAAACCAAGTAAAAAATAATAGTAGGAATTGAAACACCTTTAGGTACTGTTGAGAAAAACTTAAGAAATAAAATTAGGTATGTATGTATACAGATATGTTTTAATTACCCGGCTTACTTCAAGGGGGTAAATCAGTACGAGCAAGTAAGCAACTTTTGAATTTAAAAAATGAAAAAACAAAAAAGATTTTTTTTGTGTTTCTTTGAATATACAGTTACATAAAAGTTTGACAAGCGTTTGAGCGCGCTGCGCCATGTAGCGGTAGGTAAAATACCGCTAAGAAACAATATTAGCGATATTGTACCTACCGACAGATGGCGCATCGTGCTCAACGCTTTTTATACTTAAAAAAAACTTTTTAAATTTAAAATATATATATATATATATATATATATATATATATATATATATATATATATATATATATATATATATATATATATATATATATATATATATATATATATATATATATATATATATATATATATATATATATATATATATATATATATATATATATTATATATATATATATATATATATATATATATATATATATATATATATATATATATATATATATATATATATATATATATATATATATATATATATATATATATATATATATATATATATATATATATATATATATATATATATATATATATATATATATATATATATATATATATATATATATATATATATATATATATATATATGTATATGTATATGTATATGTATATATATATATATATATATATATATATATATATATATATATATATATATATATATATATATATATATATATATATATATATATATATATATATATATATATATATATATATATATATATATATATATATATATATATATATATATATATATATATATATATATATATATATCTTGCGGTGTCAACTACAACGGGCGAGCCCGTCACCACAGGACGTTTTAACGATTAGTCGTTCTGTCGCCCTGCAGTGAACGTAGAAGACTTTGGACAGTACATTCTACGTCCAGCTACGTCACAACCCGTGAGAGTCCAACGCCTTACCGCGAGTGAGCCAGGAATAAACCCGGCGGGCTCGAGATACTCGCGCCCTCACTTCCAATTGTGACCAGATTTCTCCGGTCTCTCGATTGGTTCCGAGTTCGAGGTCGCTTGCGCGGTCCTCTCCCTTACGAAGCGGTGAAACGGAGTCCTTTGCCCGACTCTGAACCGGGATCGGATGGCCAATGGTCATTTCAAGAGCAGTCGCCGTAGTCGGAAAGCACAATCGATTGGCTTGCGCCGCTCGGTGCGCAGACCGTCCAGGAGCGCCAGAGGATTGTTCCCGGGGGAGACTGGTTGACCCAGTGTCCTACCCAGGCTCGCACCCCATGCGTGGAGGCCATCGGATGGGTGTTGACCCGTGAGTGTGACCGACCCTGAAACAGAATGGGTCTTCGTGGCCAACTCAGCAAGGGCCCATTAGCTCCCATATATATATATATATATATATATATATATATATATATATATATATATATATATATATATATATATATATATATATATATATATATATATATATATATATATATATATATATATATATATATATATATATATATATATATATATATATATATATATATATATATATATATATATATATATATATATATATATATATATATATATATGTATATATATATATATATATATATATATATATATTGTTTTTCACACATTTTTTTATCAAAGGTTGCTTACTTGCTCGTACTAATTTAGCCCCTTCAAAGATGCCGGTTAAATAAAACACCCTTGTAAGTGATAACGTATATGCAAATAGCCATCACTAGTTGAATATAATTCAAGGCAATTAACAAAATAACGACACAATTTTGTTGTCATATTATATTTATAATTGCCCTGCAATTCGACTTTATGTCGGGTGCTGATATGTCGATGATGATGATGCTTTATGTCCGATGGTGACTTTATGTCGGATATGATAGATTACTCTTGAAACCAGAAAGGCATCCAATGTACTTATATGGTAGATACAAAAGGGGAGTAAAATCATAATAGCTTTTTCAGCTACTGATGGGTATTCGTTTCTCAGTCCAATCTAAAAGAAATTGGTTCAGATTGAAATTTAACTGGTGAGACGGATGAACGTGGACTTTGGATTGAAATTAGACAAATGACAACATGGACGGTTTATTTCGGTTCAAAATGGTTTTTTTACCTATTTTTTTTTGTACCGGGTGTGAAATATTGGGACGACGATTTCTTGAGGATTGTTATATGGTCCCATATATTTATATTCTTTTGCATATCAAATGTTAATCGCAATTTGTTTTTGCTTAAGGGGCTGTCGAGAGAAAATTTGCGAACTGGTCTAAGTAGTTCGCAGTACGTACCTAGCAGACTAGGGTTAGGCCCCTTAACCGTACGTCGAGCTAGCCGCGCCGTAGAAAAAACGTGAGCTTTTGTCCCATTGCACGGTTTTTTCGCCGTACGACGCATTAGGTAGTGATTCACTTTCATAGTGATTTATGCCCCACTGACGACCGCGCCATGACATGGTTAATTAACCGTGGATTTCAACGGCGAAATAAACGTGTGTGTACAAGAGGCCTTACACACCCTTATATGTAATTACTGAATGAATGAATGAATGAATGAAAGATTAAAGGTACAAGGACTAAAAATAAGGTACAAGAACTTATTGCTACATTACAATATCTTCCAGTCAACCAACATGCTGGTGTGAAGAGAAGAGGTAGGCAAAAAAATATAGCCTAAAATTAAATTTTAAATTATAACATATAATATATGTACATTGTGTGTGTATATAAAGTAAAAATAGAATAAATGAGAAATTTTTGAGTTGGACATATTACATATCATACATACATATTTTAATATATTACCAAATAAAAAAAAAATAAAAAAAAAATAAACTGCCAAAATAAGGTAAGGAAAGGGAGGGGATAACGGAAAGGTTAGAATGTATGGTTCATATTTATTGTGAAAGGAAGTGCTTTTTCAATGATTGCTTTAAAGGTGAACAGCGAGCTAGTGCTAGAACTCTAATACTTGAAGGAAGCTGATTCCACAGTCGAGCTGCATGTACGGAGAAGGAGTAGGAAAAAAAGTGGTATTGTGTTTTGGGATACTTGAACGAAGTGGGAGACCATGACTTCCTAACCCGGTAAAAGCCTCGTTGAGGTAGGAGGGAGAGGTGTATCTGGAGTTATGCAGAAAGAAACCAACCCACAAAAGCTAGCAGTGAAAAAAAACCTTCAAGTTAAATGATTGCTTCTAATTTGTTTTTTCTTTTTTACCTACTTAGTTTATAATCATGGTTTAAATCAAAAATGTCATAAGTATGTATGTTTATTAGCTTTATTCACGTATTGTGCTTCGATATTTTCTGGTATTTCCAAAAAAACCTAACTTTGTTCCTGTTTAACTTTAAACCTGTTTAGCAGTTGCTTTTCAAATTAGTCTTTAAGTGCGTGATTGGTATTCGAACGCTTACATTTTAGGTCGTTAAAAGGGAACCAATCAACATACTGGTTCCTTTATTCAAAACAAGTAAAGTAAATATATTAAAAAGAATAAAAAAACCCGACTGCCGTTATAAAGTGAGCTATTGTATTTGTAATTAATTTTATTACAGTTTTTTTATGAAACATTTGTGGTTTATTTATATATCCATATAGATATATGTATATTTCCGCAATGTACTCAATCAGACCTTTCATTTGACACTAACCACGATATATTTAGGTTAATTTATTGACATTTGGACATTTAGACAACTAATTACTTGATATTTGGACAGTTAATGTACCCTGTGATATAACGATTCAAACAATTCCGCACACTTCTAAATCGATTGGAGCATTTAGAAGTTACGGTGATATAAAGAAACGGAAAACATACACAGATGAACCCTGAACACACTCCCTTTTTGTTGGGCAGTCGTGTAATTAGTTACGTTCAAACACGTAATAATTAAAAATTATATATCTGCTCTCTAAAAGGCTACACTGTGGCTAGGTTCTATTTTACGAGAATTTTGAAAAATTTATTTTTTTCTAATTTTGTCGATTGTTTCCCAGACAATCACCCTTCCATTCATTCTTTTTCTACTATTAGTTACCTTTTTCAATACTCAAAAGATTTACTTTAATTAAAATTGCTCAGGATATTTGAAAAACTAAAATTAAATGTAAAATGTAAGAAACAAGTAAACCGCCTCACACTTGTTGTTACAATCATATATGTAAAATAGTTTAATGCTACGCTGCATGTTTTCCTTACAATAAATAAATAAAATTAACCCTTAGAAAGCTAGCCATGGAAATGGAACTCACGACGGCACGTTTTCAACCCCCGATTTTTTTTTCTTTCTAGGGGTGTTAGTGCACGCATAATAATGTATAATTGTGGCCTATTCAATGAAGGCGACTTTTTTCTCATATAATTACATAATTGCATAAATACGGGGATTTGCCGCCCGCGTGTTGTTGCAGCGGAAAAACCACCGATCGGTGGTATTAGCACTAAAAATTAAAAATAAAATTAACCCTTAGAAAGCTAGCCATGGAAATGGAACTCACGGCGGCACGTTTTTAACCCTCTATTTTTTTCCTTTCTAGCCGGTGTTAGTGCCCACAAACTAATGTATAATTGTGGCCTATTCAATGAAGGCGACTTTTTCTCATACAATTAAATAATTGCATAAATACGGAGATTTGCCGCCCGCGAGTTGTTGCAGCAGGAAAACGACCGATCGGTGGTATAAGCATTAAAAATTAAAAATAAAATTAACCCTTAGAAAGCTAGCCATGGAAATGGAACTCACGCATACTAATGTATAATTGTGGCCTATTCAATGAAGGCAATTTTTTCTCATATAATTACATAATTGCATAAATACGGAGATAGGCCGCCCGCGAGTTGTCGCAACGAAAAAACCACCGATCGGTGGTACTAGCATTCCAGCGGTTAAATTAATTAAATAACATTTATCAAATGAAGTTAGGAAACTTCGTTCACTCGACTCGACTATATACATACCTATATGCCATGCTATACTGTCATGCTTAATTCCCATGGCTCACCTCCTTATCTCGGCGATATCCTCTGGACTGCCGCGCGTCGCGTGGCGCGGAGTCTAATCGACTGTATTTATATTTCCTAAATTCATAAATTTCCCGACGTAATGGGCCGGCAGAGAAAGAATTATCCGCAGACATGTCGACTCGTCGAGTGATAAAGTGCCGACCCACTGTCTAGACTGCGAATTCGCTGCTAACTTATAAAAAGCTACCCAAAGACCCACTCAATGACAAATTACGCAATATACGGCGTAAATTAGACAAGGAAACGGGTAAATTAAATCGCGTTCGAGTGGGCTCTTTCAGAAGTAGATTTTCTGAAAACTGACAGAGAAGTTATCGTTAGTGATGCAATACAAAAAAAAATATCCAACTTTCAGTATTTGACTTCCTTGTTAAGATATGTAAGATAAGATATGAGCATTTATTGTCAACTGAGTGTAGGTTGTACAAATATTTGAGTAGATCAGGTTCAACACAGTTTACTAAAAAGGCGTATATTTCATTACCAACACATTATCAAAAAAAAAAGGTGTCAAAAGAATCATGATTAAACAATAATAATTATACTCTAATACAAATACAAATTTAAATGAAAGTTAAAACTTTTTATATACCATTTCGTAAAAAAAACCTGACTTACAAAAATCCATAAAGCTTAAGCAATGCAAAATGATGTTAAATTCAATCTTACTAATCTAGCCAAATCTCTGTGTGTTTTCGATACTTCGAATCAGGTTCAAAGTAGATTTGGATGAATTTCAAGTGCCATTGGATTTTCCAATTTTTAACTGAAAGCTTCTTTGTAACTACAGTATATAAAAACTAAGTAATATTTTTTTCGATGACACTCCCGTTTTTTAACGCATTTTAGTTCCCGTCCTTTCTCCTTTCCATTATGATTTAAAATTTTAAAGAATGATGTTTTTATTTATTTTAGTCTCTATTAATTTGTTAAACAAAAAAGCCCTTCTCGTCCTCCATTAAAAATATATTCAATATTGGAACAATGTTTGTAAAATAATTTTTTGAACGGTGAGTGCACGATTTCATTCTGTCGATACATCCTTATTCATATCTACGTTACGAAATCTTCATCTATTCAGAAAAAAATCATCAAAAAAAAAACAATTAAAGTCTACTCCTAAACTACTACACATATCAGGCTAATTATTCATTTGTTTGTTTGTTTGTTTCTACCCTTTATTGCGAAATTTAACATTTTTTATTTTTTTTTATTTATTTAGTACTTTCTTCATTTTTTTTATACATATAGCCACATTATTACCAATGTTATAAAGTAAATCGGAAAAATTTTACACGCAAATGTAGCAAATGGTCAGTGCCCACCTAACTAGGACTATAATGTCCTGTATCTAGGCGGGTCAGAGTAAACAATTAAAATTAGCGATTTAATTTATAACGAACTAATTTTTGTTTTTAATCAAAACTATAAAGACAATTATAAAGACAGGCGGGTTTATTGTCATATGACAATTTCTTACAACCAACCCTACTATGAAGTGTTTATATGTATGTATGCGAGTAACATGAGTGTAGGTGTGTGTCTTGTTATTGCGTTCGATCGACAGGATTGAAAACGCAATTCCGTTAATTAGATCCCAACGGAAGATGGTGACCCAGCCGGGAATCGAACCCGGGACCTTACAACGCAAGACCAGGCGACCTAACCACTATGCCACCGGGCCGTGTCAGATCCGTTTTAAAACTGTGGGGGTCTCAACTTTTGATTTTTACAATTTTTTTTGACGAAGATGAATATATTCATTTAGACCCCCCCCCCCCCCGAGACGAATAACACCATTTCCAGGTGAAAGTCTGTAAGCGTGTTTGTACATATTCCTCCACGTTAGCGCCCAAGCGCTTAATCCGATTGAGCTGAAATTTGGCATGCAGGCATCATTTGGCCACGGCAAGGTTGTGGTTGAAATCGGCCACCGGTCTACCGTATTTCAATCTCAATATATTGATAGACTTAAGATTTGGTACATAGATGCCTTTTTGGGGAGAAATATTATTGAATTTTCACCGGTCAGTATATTTGCGCTAACGATAGAATCAAATGTGTTTGATGCGTAGCATTCTCACTATCCGCGCACTTCGCCGACGAACGATTCGCGTCGTTCACTCTTGATATATTCGACGTTTCATCGCCGTACGGTGTGAGATCCTCATGAGGAAAATTGACATCACGCTCATATCATTCCATATGTCCTTGGCTACTTGCTGGGAATTTTCTAGGGCATATTTTTGTTGAGTATAAATTACGAGTTGCTTACATTGTATCTGCTTTCTTTCGACTATTATTCCAATTGTGTCTGCCTACAATCACTCGGCTTGGTCATTATTAGGCTTATCTAATGAGATTAGTCCCCAGCTGTCCTTTCGACCGTCTTGGTGATTTTGAGTGTTTCTAGCTGCCCCTCTCTGCCATAAAAGTGGTCAACTTTACTGCTATGAAACTTACTATGTTACAGCTATATAGGTATGTCCTTATTTGTGAAACCCTCTTAACTTATTAAGTGTGTATCTACATACAGTGCCGTGCGAATTAATTAAAACAAAGAGTATTTTTGTCTTCGAAAACTGCTTTATCAGCCATAAACATACAAAAAACACCTACTGGTAGGGATTGCGCCGTCGATATGCTCCGCTTATACTCGTAATAAAAATTAACTTATTGTCGTATAAAAATATATTGCTTTACGAATTTACATAGACGTTTAAAATTTCGATTATGGCGGTAGGTGTGTCTTCGCGAAAGCGCACAGCGCAAAGGTTCCTTTCGGTCACCGCTTGATTCTGCTCGCGCCGCTCGCTTGACGTCACGTACTCAACATCCTCCCCCCCGTCGAATCTCCAGGATTTCGAGGCAATACCTTTGAGTTAGGGTCAGGCAACGAGCAAAGGTTGTGGACAGCTCTGCGGACTATGCCTCTACTTGTATGCAGATCTGCAACTCTTGTAATTCCATCCGGCCCGGGATATAATTTTGATATTCTTGCCATGCGCCACTTTAAAGGTGGAACGTTGCTTTCCTTGATGACGACTAGATCTCCTTCCTTAAGTCCCTCTTGATTAATGCGCCATTTGGTTTTCTGCTGCAACTCGCTGAGATATTCATTTTTTCAACGATGCCCAAAATGTTGGCGCATACTTTCGATATATTGATATCTGTTTAGCCTATGAAGGTTCACATCGAGCAGGTTTTCTGAAGGCAACGAAGTAAGTGGTCTGCCGATCAGGAAGTGCGCTGGAGTTAAAGGATTCGGGTCATTAGGGTCTGAAGAAAGAGGAGTAAGAGGCCTGGAGTTAAGGACAGCTTCTATTTGAGAAAATAAAGTTGTTAACTCCTCAAAAGTCAGATGTTTGTCGCCTAATATCCTAGTCACGTGGTATTTCGCTGACTTAACGCCTGCTTCCCAAATGCCACCCATATGTGGAGAAAAAGCTGGTGAGAACTTAAACCTAATGCCCTCATTAGCTGCGAATCCGGAAATGTCTTCCTTGTTTGACCTGTAATTTCGTTGTTCGCGCCGACAAAATTTGTGCCATTATCACAGTATAATTCTGAGGGCTTTCCCCTGCGCGAAATAAATCTTCTTAAACATAAAATAAATACATCCGATGTAAGATCGCTTGCTACCTCTAGATGCAAAGCTTTAGTGGCAAAGCAAATAAAAAGACACATATAACACTTTGTTATTTTACACCCGCGACCCTTACGATCTGTAATGTAAAATGGCCCGCAAAAATCGACACCGCTGACCTGGAAAGGAAGACTTGGGACGACTCTGGAAGCCGGTAAGTTTCCCATTATTGGGTTAATACTTTTAGCCTTCATAATTATACATATTTTGCAATTATTGACCGTGCTTCTTGCTAGTACCCTTCCTCTAAGGGCCAGAACTTATTTCTGAGGTCGCTAAGCAAAAGCTGAGGTCCACAATGCAACAGTTTTTTGTGATGGTAAGAAAATAACAATTTGGTAAAATTATGATTTGTGTCTAATAAGACTGGATGTATTTTTTTATAGGTTTCGTCAGAATTTTGGATTCGCCCACCCACACGCAGTATGCCATCGTTGTCAAGAAATGGACTGAGCGACAACATACGGGATTTCGAAGGTAAGTTTTGTTTATCTTTTAGTATTTTAATTTCATCTGAGAAGCATTCTTTTTGATGTAGTTTTATTAGCATATATAATGATGGCTCTAACTCTTCACTAGATAATACATTAACTAGTTTATTATATTTATTTCGTAAGTTATAGGTAAATCGTAGAATATAGGCCATCGCTCTATGTAAAGTAGTGAACCTTGAATATTTTTCAAAATTTATTATAGTTGTAGCTTTTTGTGTAGTTGTAGTGCATAGATTTATAGAATCAGCTTTTTGTTCCGGTAAAGAATCGATATTTTTATTTTTTATATTTTGCGGCCAATTAGACGGGTCGTCCATCAAAAAGGAAGGCCCTTCCCACCAAAGTGAGGCTGATTGTATAGCTCTAGGGTTTATACCTCGAGAGGCGAAGTCTGCTGGATTTTTATCTCCTGGTACATGCCTCCATTTGCCAGAGGCAGTCAGCTCTTGAATCTCACCGACCCGGTTTGCTACGAAGGGTTTTAAGTCACAGGCTTGTGACGACAGCCAACCTAGAACGACCGTTGAATCAGTCCAGTGAAACGATGAAACAATTTTGCAACTAAGTGCTTGCAAAACCTTAGCACTTAGACGTGCTGACAACAATGCTCCGCACAGCTCGAGACGCGGTATGGTGGTAGGTTTTACCGGAGCAACCTTTGTTTTGGCACAGAGTAGATTAACAAGCACTTGACCTGAGCTACTTATGGATCTGAGGTAAACTGCCGCAGCATAAGCAACTTGAGAAGCATCCGAGAATGAATGTAACTAAATTATTATTGACTGGTCAATTAATGCGAATCTAGGGATTTCGATTTTTGATAAGGCATTTAAATAATTAATGAAGTTCAGCCATTCTAATTTTAATTTAGGGTCTACTGGGTCATCCCACTCTAGTTTGGATAGCCATAACCTTTGTAATAATATTTTAGGTACGATGGTACATGGCCCAAGCAAACCCAACGGGTCAAATAACTTTGCAGAATTAGACAGAATGGTTCTTTTTGTCACATTTTGCTCATATTCAACATTTTCGACAGAAAAACGCAGAACATCTTTGAGTGGATCCCATTGCAATCCTAACACAATAGATTGGGCAGAACAATCCAAACCTTTAGGTAATGAAATATTAGACTTATATTGCAAAATAGATGGATTGTTAGTGCGCCATTTTCTCAATGGAAAACCAGCTGAGTTTAGAACTTCAGTAACGGAACGAACTATATAATGTAAATCATCTGAACTATCAGCTCCAACAAGACAATCGTCGTAATAGAAGTTTTCTCTTATTAACGTTGACACCTTGTCGTCATTGCAGTCTATAGCAAGCTGTATAAGACACCTTGTACTTAAAAATGGAGCTGATGCCGTGCCATCGGTCACTGTATTTAATCTGAATACCTTTATTTGCTGTGTTTGATTATCGCACCACAAGATTAATTGCAGGTTCCGCTGCTCGGGCTTGACCAGGATTTGGCGGTACATTTTTTCCACGTCTGCTGATACTATATACTTGTGCTGTCTGTGCCTTAGTAAAATAGAGAACAAGTCGTCCTGTACTACTGGGCCGACATGCTGTATATCATTAAACGATACTCCAGTAGTCGTTCTGGCCGATGCATCAAAGACGACACGTAGTTTTGTGGTTTCGCTAGCCTCTCTCAACACAGCGTGATGTGGAAGATAGCAGCCAAATATAGGTTTAGGTATTTCAGTCATAGGCCCTAAGCGCTCATATTCGTGAATAAACCTTGGTAATCATGCTTAAGATTAAGTTTACTTTTTAATTTTTACTCTAGTTGTATTAATCTTTTTTCAGCGATACTATAACTTTCACCTAAAACTAAAGGATTTTCCTTAAGTGGGATTTGAACACAGAATCTACCGTTATCTTCCCGATGAGTAGTCTCATTAAATAGTTTTTCGCAATAATTGTCTTTGTAGCGTTCCCTTTCTTGAGGAATTTCTTCTAATTCCCAGAACTTGGCTAATTGTTTACTAATGTCCTTTGAGAAGTGGCAAAGTAATTTTGTTTTATTATGGTCATAATATTTTTCACCCTAATGGGCCAGCTACTATCCAGCCTAAGTGGGTTTCTTGTAAGATTGGCCTTTGTGGTCCTAATTTTAATTTGCTTAGTTTAAGAAGGTCCCAAAATATATCGGATCCTAATAAAATATCTATCTCCGAAGGCTGATAAAACTTTGGGTCAGCCAGTTGGACATAGTTAGGGATGCCTAAATCTCCAGTACGCACTGTAACATTGGGCAAGTTGTCAGTAATTTTAGGTAGGATAAAGCATGTTATACGCATGTTAAAGTTATCGTATAATGAATGTATATGTACATTACAATGCTCATTTACGTTAAGTAGCATGTTACCTAAACCTGACACACACTGATGGTAATTTTTTCCTTTGCAGGTACCGATTAATTTTTGAGCCCTTTCGCTGATAAAGGACGATTGGCTACCACAGTCTAGTAAAGCCCTCAGGATAAATATTTCGTCATTGTTTGTCACCTTGACCAACGCTGTAGAGAGGAGAGCTTGATTGGTGGAGACAGCAGACATAGTTACAGAATTGGAGGTACCAGGTAATATGGAGTCGTCTTCAGGATTGGATAAGTTTGATTTTTCACTAGTGCTTCTATTTAAATTATTATAGTTAGTATTTATTGCAGATTGATCCTTTGCAATTAGTTGTGTTTGTTTATGTAATAACGTGTTATGTCGCCTGTGACATACCTTACAACCACTCATCCTACACTGGTAGGACTGATGGCCCTCACGAAGGCAGTTACAGCATAATTTCAACGAGGAAACCTTTGCAATTCGCTCCTCTATAGGAAACGACTTAAATTTTGAACACTCGTATAATTTATGTTCTTGTTTACAGATCAAACACCTTTTTATCGGAGAAACGTCGAGTGCTGATGCTACAAACGATTTATTATGCAATTTGGGAATACTATGCCGTTTTTCAATGTGTTTATGTGCTTGTTTGCATGCTAAGCAATTTACTTGGAAAGGATTACTGGATGGAGGCGAAGAAGCAATAAATGACTTTGATTTAGAGAAGGGCTGTCGTTTTTCTGCCCTTTCAGCTTTACTAGCATGGACTGTTTCAAGGACAGTTGCTCGTTGACGGAGGAAATCAAAGAATTCCTTTAATTTCGGAGAGTCTAAATTGCACCGAAAATCCTCCCATGCCCTAGCAGTTACAGGATCTAACTTTGCCGAGGCCATATAGATGATAAGCGTATCCCAATAATCTGTGGGTTCGCCAAGTGAATTAAGTGCGCACAAGTTTTTTGACATTGTATCTATAATATTACGTAGGTCACGGTCAGATTCCCTTGGTAGCGCCTCGATCGCAAACAAGCACTTAAGGCGACGATGTAGGTAAATTTCGAAAATTACATTTTTTGGCAATTTTTGAACAGTCATACTGAAATAACTGATGATGTTAGCCAACAAAACAAAAATATCGTAACTGACGGTACCTTTCTTAAGTAGATAGCTATTTCAGATTTTTTTTAAAGTATTGGAAAATTGAGGAAAATAATTAAATCTGGGAGCTATACAGGAAATTTTCATTTTAGAGCATTTTTTGAAACGTGCCTCACACTAAACTGCACGATCAAGAAACTCAAAAAAAATACTACGGCATTTTAACAATAGTTGTAAAGACGAATGCTTTCGCATAAATTTAAAAAAATAAGTTTTTCTTGTTAAAAAAAAATATATAAAAAGTGTAACTTTCATCCATATTCACTGTTAAATATTACTTATTACTGTGTGTTTTTTTTCAAGTTTGTTTTTTTTTACATAAACTATGTACAATAAACTTGTAGTACTGACGATTATTTTTTTCAAATAAAATATCAGTATATTTTAAAAATAATATTTTGCAGAGCCCGTTTATATTATTTTTGTCATACAATGAGATGAGCGCGCTCTTCTCGCGACGACGCGCTGGCATTCAAAATGCCGCAAGCGACATTGGGTCAATATGGTTCTTATGTGGGGATCAATTACTGATTCAAATGGCATAACAGCCAACCTTTAATAGTGAAATGTTATTGGCTCTTAGAAACGTGGTTCATTTCGGCTTCGAAGGCCGACATATGCGGTTGCTTTCGCGACGCTCTGTTTCATGACTTATTATTACCAAATTGACATTTCGATGGATCGGAGAGTGAAAGTAAACAAATATCGGTTTTAGATGGCTATTTCACCGTGTAAATGAAAGAGGTTTAAAAACATGATAAATCATATGTTGAAAAATAGAAACAATAATAACTAAAATAATATTTATTTATTTATTTTTTTTATTTTTTTATTTACAATATTACTTTTTTTTAATAAAAAGTGTTCATTTATTTGATAACAATGTTTCTTTATGTATAAAAACAAAAAAAATATATACATATCGGTAGGTTTTGAACCTACGACCGGTGTGATCTTATGCGAGTTTAAAACAAGTGCGCCACTTCAGCTTGCTTCCTGCGGGTCAAAATGTGTGTATATAAGGGGACAGTAAATAATGCCAATACATTTGCGTTAGAGCCATATGACAGAGCTATACACCATGTATAAATATAATATACAATTAGGCTACGATTCTGACCGTTCTAATATAGAAAACCGTCAGATAGGCAGAATTGTAATTTAAAAAACAAAACGTAGGTATCTACTTTTTAAAAGCTTTTATTCAACTTGTAATGTCTGTGAAAAAAAATCTAAAAATGCGAAGAAATATTACATCAGCAGTAGCTTACAATAAATGTCAAAACTTTTCAATTGATGAGAAAATTGATTGCCTGTATAATGACATTTTGAACGCCCCGATAGATGCATTTGGAAACCATGATAAATGTAGAAGTTTTTAAAATTGTTTGTCGGAAAATGAAACACTGGATGCAATGAGTTGTTTGATGGGTGACATTATTTGGGAAAGAATACGTTACATAACAACGTAGGTAGCAATACATGCAAGAAGCCTAATTCATGATGTAGATAGTAATGTTCTCGAAAGGTTTAACGGCATCATTGCAAAATTTATTGGTGGTAAGAGGACAAATTGCATCCAAAAGCAGTCTTACCAAGCGCGATGTAATGCGGCAGTTATATCATTTAATACTAAACAGCCACTGTCAAGATTACATAAAAAATATATAGGCAAAAGTCCCTATGGCAGGATATCAAAAGTGGAATAAAGAAGACAGAGTAAATCCATTCTTTATAAAAGAAATAAAAGCAGAAAGTTTTTTTGAAAAAAAAACAATAATTCGCATTATGGAGAACATTGCAACCAACCCACATCGGGTTATAAATCCATCAGAAATATTCGAAAAAAGCAAAGCTCTGTTATTTCAAGAATTGGAAAATAGAAAAATGATCGATTGCGAATTGAAAAACTTACGGTTATTCAAGGTGAAAGCAGCGAGTGGTTGGAATTACGAAGAAAAATGGTAACTGCGTCAAACTTTGGCAAAATTGTCAATAGTTAACAACACACAAAATGCGCCAATTTAGTTAAATCCATGACTGAAAATGGGATTTGAGCAACGTAGCATCAATTTGCCATGGAAAAGAAAATGAAACAACTGCACTAGAATGAAAAATATGTCTAGAAAAAGTGGAAATTCAGCAATGTGGATTATTCATTGACCCTAAATTTCCATTTTTGGGAACTTCTCCAGATGGAATATCTGATGATTATATTTTTGAAGTCAAATTTCCCATTACAGCGCATAGAATCTGGTTAACGGAAGCGACAAGAAAAAGAAAAGTGACATTTTGGAAACAGAAAGATGGAAAACTTGAAATCAGCATCAAACATCACTGGTACGTTCAAGTTCAAGGACAGGTCCATAAATAATTTCTTTTTATTTATTTTTTTTTAATTTTATTTCTGGAAAAATACAGCGCATACAATATACATACGTGTGCATAAATGTAGAAAAAAAAGAAAAACATTACGCCTATAATCGTTTATTACACATTTGGATTTCAGCATATTACACTTAAAAAATAATTATAAAATAAACAAAGTTCATATTAAATATAAAAAATATATAGAAAACCGATGGGAGAGGTAGGGAATTGGAAGTGATTAGGAAGAAGGAGTTAGACGATGATGGTATGTGTATATGTATATAGATATAAATAAAGATATAGATAGGTCGTATAGTGGATATATAGATACAGATAATTTATTGATGTTTATAGGTATTTATAGATATATAATAAATATTTATAGATATTTATAAATATTTGTGGTAGCTACTGATATGTTGTATAGAAAGTATATAACTAATTACTATAGGTATTAACAAGCTCGTTAGGTGCAATTGATTTGAATAATTCTTTAACGAACGTCGGTTGGTTGAGGTTGAAAATGTCGATGGTGGAGAAACAAGAGTCGTACGTGCACATCAGCCTATAAGCGATGGAATTTTTCCCGTAGTTGGTATTGGCACGAGAGACCTCAAACGTGCGTGAATTGCGAATTAATCGCTGAGGAACGAAAAAACGTAAGTTTTCAACAAGGTATGAACTATCTGTGGTATTGTGGATAACTTTAAAGAAAGTGTGCTGGAAAGAAACTGTAACTGGAACGATAGATATAACTGGAAAGGAAGTGTGCCTATTTACATTTTGGTCTGGTTAAAACGATCTCCTCAAAACCGAATATATACAGACGGATGATTTGATTTGGACAAATGTCATGGAAAAAACTTGTTTGTTTTTATATGGACTGTGTATTACCTGAAATTATCGATCCAGGAGTATGAAGGAATATGGATTTAAGGGAGCCTGAATACACTTTGAAAGAAGCAAATAAAAGAAACGACACGATAAAACGAAAGAAATCGGTTCCTCTCCCTTGTCCAACGCTTAAGCGGTAGTTAGTTTTCAGTGATTCCATCACAAAGTGAGCAAAGAACTCACAGAGAATGTACTTGCCAATAACACTCCAAAGCAAAGCACAAGCAATATAGAGCCACCGAAAAGTACACGATATTCCAAATCTGTGCTGAGTACAGATCTAATTAATAATGATGAACAGGCTTTTGAAAATGTATTACCATTTGATGAATTTTAATTACAAAAGTCGGCGCACCACTACAAAGCGACACTGTCAAGGCTACAAAAAGGAAGTCTCAAATGTACTGCGCAATTTTAAATGTATTTATTCGTCTCTTTACATTTAATATGTATGTATCTACTCAGAAATAACAGACTACTTTGCCAACCAGAAATGTCTTCATGATTTTTTGTCTTAATGATTTTATATTTTCATTAATAATTATTTATTTTTAATGATATTGTGTATTTCTTTAAAGTTTACAATGATGTGCTTACAGTATCTAAAAATAAATTATATTACTTTTTAATTAAATAATTATTTAATGATAATGTACAAGGCGATGGGTGTCGTTATGTCCTCCTAAAAGAACTATTATACCGCGAATAAATAGTTCGATACACAATGTTGTTTTTTAATTCGATGCTAAATGTTTTTTCTGCCAAAAAATACTATCAAAAACTGTCACTACAACTATCAAAAAAATACTAAAGCTGTATCTCACGGAACATGAATTGCGATTTATGTCATTTAAAAGCCCTTGGAAAACTGTATCCAAAACAGTTAACGGCATTTCTCCAATTGTCATCTATCACCATTTAAAATAATTTTAAAATGTCGAAAATTAATTAGTGACAGGTGACTGTTCTTAATACAGTTTTTCAGGGGCTTTCAAATGACATATCGCAAATGAAATTCTGTAAGATATGGCTTCTGTCAATTTTTGACAGTGATAGTTTGGTTTAACAGTTGACAGCCAAAATCTAATGGGCGCATTCCAGGGTGATACTATCCCTATGTTCCAAATTTCAACTCAATCGGTTCAACGGCTCGGCAGTTATCGTGAGAGATTACATACAGGCAAACAGACATACATTTCTCTGAAAATGGTCTTAATCATCTTGGTGGACCTCAAAATGGACATCTCTATCGTTATCTAAACATTTTTTTCCGCACGATCACAACACCTTCCCTACCAGTGGCAGCCGGGAAAGTAATATAATGTTCAAGTTTAGATGATGATAAAGCGTAGCCTTCTTCACTAGCGTAGGTACATGACACTTGCATAATCCCAAAATATAAATCCCATTGCAATAGTGTATACCTAGTGTGTTTAGTCCAGACATCGATAGCGAGTGAATATCGCTGCGAGATGAGTCAACATAATAAACACCTGCCCCGTCGCGAGGGGAGGGGGTAAGTAGGCGGGGCTTAAAAACTCAGATACGGTTTATTTTTTAAGTAGTACGTCGCCTTAATATGCTCATTAATAAGTAAGCGTTTGTTGTTGTATCTATCGCAAAGAAGAGACCAAGCGATATTGTAGATAGCAGTGACTGCGATGACACAGTGACTGCGCTAATTACTGCCTTAGCGGAGCCCTCTAAATAATTTTTTAAATATTGAAATTTGCTAATGTCATTAATAGTGTCATTATTGTGTATTAACGATAGATACATGTCCCGAAATTCTAACCATTTATTTGCCTCGCCATCAAACGAAGGTATTTTTATTGATGGCAACTTAATATTATTTCGTGTAAGAGAGCCTTCAGATAAGGAAGCAGCTTTACAGTTTGTTTTTTGTTCTTTGTAAATTTCCAAAAGTTCCTGCGCCTTTGCTATAATTGCAAATAACTTATTTTCAGTCTCTTCCCTTTCTTCCAATTGCATTTCTTCATCCTCATCTAAAGATTCTAATTTATTTTGGATCTCTTCTAAATTATAAGACAAATCTTGTAGTTTATATAACGTAAAGTTAATTCCACAAATTGTACTTTTGAAAGCTCCTTTTCCAATAGTGGCGTTAAGTATTTTTCGAACAACGTAATTCGCGACCGAATATTTCCACGTTGCTTGACAAGTTCTTTTAAATCAGTCATTTTAAATTAATAATTTCGATAGGAGATGGCACTCGGAGAAGAATAATCGTTCAATGTTCCGGATCAATGAACCGGTTCCGAAAATGAATGCCGGCTCTGCGCGCGAGCGCCAGCCGCGTCCCGCCGCGGCGCGGTGAACGAAACTGTTTACCTACTTACACGGATTTGTCGAAGAAATGCACAAAATTACGATATGAAATATGGCGATTCACAAATGTTAACAATTATCTGAAAATGACACCTGGAATTAAGTTACGTGATGGTGTTTTAATACCAAATATTGAGATGCAAAATAAAATAGTTACGGCGACAATTTTAATTTTCTGTCACTCACATTTAGGGCGCCTTTTCACTGGCGGCTAGCCGCAAAGCGGCTAGCCGCGCGGCACGCCGCTCGCTCGCGTTCGTCCCGCGGCTAGCCGCCTGGCGCCGCGCCGCGCGGCTGGCCGCCTTGCCGCGCGGCCAGCCGCGTCGTTCTCTCGCAGCGAGCCAGGCGCCAGTTTCATTGAGAAAGCAGACGAAAATGGACGCCGTTGAAGCAGCTATAATTATTTACGTGTATTGTAGAGAAATGGAGAGAAATAAAAAACGAATGGCGGGAGGCGGCGTAGGCGATGCAATGTGTAGCAGGGAGGGGGCCACGCGGCTCGCCGCGCGGCACGCCGCGCTGCGAGCCGCCAATACAAACATTGAACGCGCGGCTCGCCGCGCGGTACGCCGCCAGTGAAAAGTGCCAGGGCGGTGCGGCGTGCCGCATTCAACCGCGTTGGATGATGACGGCCGCGCGGTCGAGTGCGGCGCGCCGCATAGTGAAAAGGATAGAAACGCGTTTCCATACATTCTCTTTGCAAGACCTTTCCTGCGGTACGCCGCCGCGGCTAGCCGCTTTGCGGCTAACCGCCAGTGAAAAGGCACACTAAGGGCGCCTTTTCACTGGCGGTTAGCCGCAATGCGGCTAGCCGCGCGGCACGCCGCTCGCTCGCGTTCGTCCCGCGGCTAGCCGCCTGGCGCCGCGCCGCGCGGCTGGCCGCCTTGCCGCGCGGCCAGCCGCGTCGTTCTCTCGCAGCGAGCCAGGCGCCAGTTTCATTGAGAAAGCAGACGAAAATGGACGCCGTTGAAGCAGCTATAATTATTTACGTGTATTGTAGAGAAATGGAGAGAAATAAAAAACGAATGGCGGGAGGCGGCGGAGGCGATGCAATGTGTAGCAGGGAGGGGGCCACGCGGCTCGCCGCGCGGCACGCCGCGCTGCGAGCCGCCAATACAAACATTGAACGCGCGGCTCGCCGCGCGGTACGCCGCCAGTGAAAAGTGCCAGGGCGGTGCGGCGTGCCGCATTCAACCGCGTTGGATGATGACGGCCGCGCGGTCGAGTGCGGCGCGCCGCATAGTGAAAAGGATAGAAACGCGTTTCCATACATTCTCTTTGCAAGACCCTTCCTGCGGTACGCCGCCGCGGCTAGCCGCTTTGCGGCTAACCGCCAGTGAAAAGGCACACTAACGAGACGAAATTTAATTTTAAATCAACGTTATTATCACAAATAGAAATCGGAAGGAGGAGAAATGGAAAAAACAAAGGATGGCGCACTTCCCTTAGTTTGGCTGCAGCTCCTAGCTGGCGAGATCCTAAGAGCAACTGCTGGTAGTCTTGATGTTGATGAGTACGAGTTAAATCTTGTTGATGATCGATATAGTTAGCGGTTCCTCATGACGTCGGGGTCACCATATGATTGCGCCGTCGATATGCTCCGCTTATACTCGTAAAAAAAATTAACTTATTGTCGTATAAAAAATATATTGCTTTACGAATTTACATAGACGTTTAAAATTTCGATTATGGCGGTAGGTGTGTCTTCGCGTAAAGCGTACAGCGCAATGGTTCCGTTCGGTCACCGCTTGATTCTGCTCGCGCCGCTCGCTTGACGTCACGTACTCAACAGGTAGTTATAGTTAGTTTTAATTTAGAATCTGTCCTCCTTTTGCGTTCAAAACACCTTTCTATCTTGTAGACATATAATTTACCAGGTTTTGACAGTTTTAGTACATCATCGTAAAACCAGTCTCGAATTACCTAATGCACTGATCAGCTTGGTTTTCGTTGTACTATCCATCTTCGAGAGCCGTTTTTAGCAAAGAGCCCAGGGGTTTTCGATCGGGTTGAGATTGGGGAGTTTCCGGGCCATTGAAGTACAGTAATTTGGTTCTATGTGAAAAACTTTTCACTCCGTATTTGAATTCGGACCAATATATTGACACCTTATCAAACCATATGATACGGGAGCTCCACAAGGTCTATCCTTCCAAGGTCTATCCTTCCAACAAGGAATTTTTCAACAGGATCTCGCCCCATGCCATTCTTCAAAAAAAGTGAAAGAGTTTTTCACACAGAACCAAATAACCGTACTCGAACGGCCCGGAAACTCCTTCGATCTCAACCCGATCGAAAACCTCTGGGTCATTTGCAAAAAACTGCTCTCCAAGATGGACTGTACCTCGAAAACCAAGATGATCAGTGCAGTTATTCAAGTCTGGTTTCACGTTGATGAACTGAAAAAAGCTGTCAAACCCTGGTAAATGCTACGCTTACAAGAGTGAAAGGTGTTATCAACGCCAAAGGAGGTGACATTCTATATTAAAACTAATAATCTATAACTACCAGTACTGTTTTTGTATGTGTATGTCCAATAAAGCACTTCTCGAGGGAAATACCCTTTGTTCCAATAAATTTGCACGGTGCTGTAAATTCACCTGCAAACAACGTACGAACAGTACACTTCTAGTTGAGGTCGCGGCGCGTGCCATTGCCGAACGAATGCGCGGAGAGGTGCTCACGACGATAATTGCTTGTCATAATGAGCCGCGCAACGTCCGGAAAAAATCCTCTCGCCCGGCTATGATATCCTGCAATTACGCGTCTGCCATTTTTTAATTCGGCTGCTCAAATGTCATGGCGGTAGTCTGACGGAGCGGTGTGGCATTATTGGCATTCCTATCTACTCTTTAATACTCGGATGCGCGTCGGGAATGCGAAGGGGCGCCATCACATCGCGAGCGAACCGCACCCTAATCGCTTAATCATGCAAATGCGCCATTCGATACTTAACTCATCGTTATGGCGCTACAAGTAATTCACTTCCTCGTTTAGCTTCACGAACCACGCCGAATATCCACCATACTGGTCTTCGGATGTCTTCTCTTCGGAGGTTGGGTTGTTGATATGACATTCTACATACTACATTGTCATGATAGCTATCTCATAGCTATCATAGATACGATATGTTACCAGGAAAGAGATTAGACACGAGTGGCTACTGTAAACATACCACAAATATTTTATTACGCAATGGTAACATACCTATTTATAAGTTTACATTTCAAACTCATAAACATTAGTTAACATTTGTTGGAGTAACGCACTTTATTTATAGTGTGAGCGTACTTTTCTTAGCTATAAAGATGGAACGTCGACTTTTTAAAGTCGTCCTAACAGCCGTATTCAGAGTCGACACTCAAGGGGTCCCTCAAGTCAAGTGTGCCCTAACTTGTCAGATTACTATTCAGAAACCATACTTAAGTAAGCACTCAAGTAGGCTACTCGAGTGTGCCCTTAAGGGAGGCATCTTCCATACATTTTTGTATTCAGAGACAATACTTGAGTGTCGAGGAAGCTAAAATGGCCGACATTTCATAAGTTTTGAACTGTCAAATTCAAGTATGGTCTCGAGCTCACTTTGGCGAGTGCGCGTTGAATATTCCACTAATTAATGCGTGTTTTTTGTGAATTAAAACCATTATTTCTATAACTCTATGGTTTATAATGATTTGACCGATTTTATAAGCTGTATTTACCGCGTCGCACGCGTCGTTACGTAAGGGATTTCAACAATCTCATTGACTTCTACTTTCCTGGAGAGTTTAAAAAACATTTCCGCCTCGCCATTCAAATGTTTTCTGATTCCATTGGGTTTTAACGAAAACCGCGGATTTCCGATTCCGCCTGATGCAGTTAGTGCTGGCACTGAAATTCTTTACCACCGGCAATTAGCCATACAATGTTAACCACAGCTATTATTTCTACCCATAGTTTTTGCTAATTCCTAGAAGAAATTCTGCATCGAAATTCGGGGCGAACTAGCAAAAGGCAAAACGAAAAAGACGAAAGAGCGCATCGAGGAAATCGATCAAGGAACCGACAAGAAAAATACTCCGACGTCGAGCAAACGTCAGTGACAACAGCTGATGCACCGACGGGTTTTTTCAACAATAGATCACAATCATTTTGTTCAAAGACAACGAAAACTCTATAGACCGTGTAATAGGAATGTATTAGTTTCGAATTAGAAATGAATCCAATTGCTTGAGGGTCCCTTAAGTGCATACTCACTGAAGGGAGCCCTTAAGTAACAACTATGAATAGCAAATTTGAGGGTGGTACTTGAGTGTCACTCGAGTGAGTGTTCCCTTAAGGTGTACTTAAGTATCGACTGTGAATACGGCTGTAAGTGAAATTGACTGCCGAAATCGACTTGGATTAGCATTTAGGGACCTTGCTTCCTTACGGAGAAAACTCTGTTGGAAAAACCCAACGGAGTTCCATTGGGTTTCCCAATTCAGACGCGAACATTGAAAGATGACTATAAATAGAATTTTCATTGAAAGATGACTAAAAAGGTTGACATCCAGCGACTTCAGTCACTGCAAACCCCATCAGATTTCTGTGAAAACAATTCTGGGTGAAGGAGCTCTCAAGTTTTCATCACCAGCCATTAATGAAATTCTGTTTTAAAACGTTCGCGTCGGAAAGCTTTGCCCTCGTTGAATTCGCTTATTGCATATCATAAAAATGCTCGTACAACGTGGCGTACAGAAATGATCACTAAATTGGAGAATCACTAAAGTCAATAAATTCGCAATATTTTTAATGTTGTCACAACCGTTGTTGACACACAAATGTTGTTGAGACCTGGGTCTATCATTACAACCCAGAAAGCAAGCAGCAGTGGACGGTTTTAGTGATTCCAAAGGAGAATCCCCCAAGAAAAGTCAAACGTAGCTGTAGTATTGGTGCCGATTTTTTTTCTGCAAGTGGCTATGTGGCGACAGTTTCGTTAGACGATGGTAAAATAATCAATGCCAAGTGATACAGTGAGTCTGCTTGCCACATATCCTTAATAAGTTGAGACTAAAAAAACGTGTTAAGTGCGGATTGAGTGGGTTCCTTTTGCACCATGACAATGCATCGCCTGACAAAGCCATTCCCACCCATGATTTTTTGAAGACTAGAATTTCAAGAGCTGTCGCATCCGCTTCACAGTCCGATTTAGCTTCGTGTAACTTCTCTTCCCAAAAGTCAAACTTGGAAACCCTGGGGAACTCGCGTTGACAGCCCTGACAGCGATTATGAATGCGTGCAAATTGAAGAAATGGACCATTTGTGCCAATATTGCAATGCCTTGAAGTACCGCTACGAACTACTCGATTTGTCTTGCGCAAGGGGTAATATGAGATTGGCACCATTGGTTCCCCCACCAGAACCATTAGGATCGTTGGTGTCAAATGCACCAGATTCTAAGCATTTTCTGTCGTACATCAATATTACAATAATTGCTTCCAAATGACTTCATTTGGTGCAACACATATTGTTCGCGACAATTGTATGCCCAAGGTAAAGGTAATTTCTGCACACTTATTTACAAATGATTCAATTAATGATCATTTCGGTGAAACATTATTAACAACAGAAAATTTGTGATTGCACAAGGCCAAATTTTCCATAAGCTGGGTTCGCTGTTGCCGGTGCCAGATGCAGAACATAAATTTCCACAAATGGCAATTGATGAAACTGCCCTTTTGGTGAGACAAAAAATAATCAATCAGATTGGAATCAGGATTGATACTTTTAATTTGTAATAATCATGCTGAGTATGCTGCTTCCAACAAAGAATTTAAACAAACCATGCAAATGTCAAACAACTGTCAATAAAAATTACCTAAGTTAACGTCATCTACTGCCAAACGAACAAATTCGTGGCGAGACGAAGTTCGCCGGGTTCCGCTAGTTGTTAATAATTGTGATAATAAACGATCACTAGACTAAAAGAACAGCACTTTTAGTCGATTGAAATTATATACAAAGTACCTCAAAAAACAGAAGTTGATTTTCCTGAAAACACAAGTTTTTGAATATTGGGAGTTTTTTGTGTAGGCACAACAGATTGTTTTGCACGAAAAACTCATTTGAAATTCATCTACAACTTTTTCGATTTTATCCTTTGTTACTAATGGAAATGAACTAAATCTCCGAAACTTAAAAATAAATAAACGCTTTTCCAAGGCAAAAATAAAAAATGGGTGGCTTTCGAGTCGAAGCCGCTCAGCAATTAAAGACATGTGGACTATTTTCTTTGACTACTGGGGTGTTGTCCACTGTAAATTCCTTCCTGAGTTAAACGTTTACTCAACAAACAATATTTTTTGGACGTTATGAGGCTACTGCGAGAAAATGTTTAACCGAAATGGGTAGATTTGTGGAACAATATTTCTTGGATATTATTGCATCATCCGACACATAGACACGTGTACACGATTTTTTGACCAATTTAACGAATGTACATATATATTCGACCAAGCGTCATATTTTACAGATATGACCCCGTGTGAGTTTATCACCAAATCACAAAGTTTAATTATCATTTCGTAGACGATGTTTCGTAGCCATCATAAAAAAACATTTAACCAAGGGAGTTGATGGCGTTATTAGAAAATGCTCCTAAGAAGTGTTTCAACGACAGAATTATTCGTTAGCGAAAGTATATCGTTAGGGTTATCATGTTACATATTAAAAGCATTAAACAATATTAAGTATTTACCATTATGTATTTATAATAAAGTTAATTACAAAATACTAATGTATCAGTTTTTAACGATTACTATATTTATACCTTAACTGCATTTAAAAATAATTGACATCTATATATATTCATATCTAATGCAGTGTAATGTCCGCTCTAGCACATTCTTAGCCTAGTGGAGCGACATACGAGACGGTATTTATATTATACACGACACTCGCTATGGGTTATTGTATTTTATGTGCTCGTATGTATAGTGTATTTTGTGCTATTATTTTGTGAATTTCCTGTTAAGTATTTTAAAAATAAATATTGAATGATTTAACCAATGTATTGTGTGTTATTGAACAATTTCCCGTATTTATTTAGCATAATAATATCAACTAGGGCTATCGACTACAGCGGGCGAGCCCGTCACCTCAGGAAGTTTTAACGATTAGTCGTTCTATCTCCCTGGAGTGAGCGCAGAAGACTTGAGGACAAAACAGTCCACCATCTAGCTACGCCACAAGCCCGTAACAGGCCAACGCCTTAACCGCGAGATAGCCAGGAGTGTTCCAATTGTGACCAGATTACTCCAGTCTCTCGATTGGTTACGAGTTCGAGGTCGCTTGCGCGGTCCTCTCCCTTACGGTGAAACGGTGTTTACCGAATCTATCGCGGACCACAGCGTCCTTTGCCCGGCTGTTCACCCAGGATCGGGTAGCCAATGGTCGTTTCAAGAGCAGTTGCCTTAAGGTCCGCAACCACCCCCGCCATACAGGAAACAGTACTGCTTCCAGACTCCCCCGACTGTTAGTCAGAGTGCACAGTCGATTGGCTCACGCCGCACGGTGCGCAGACCGTCCAGGAGCGCCAGAAGGTTGATTCCCAGGGGAAACTAACCATAAGGCCAGAGTCCTACCCAGGCTCGCACTTCATGCGTGGAGGCCGTCGGATAGGTGTTAACCCGTGAGTGTGACCAACCCTGAACAGAATGGGTCTTCGTGGCCAACTCAGCAAGGGCCCATTAACTCCCAAATTTAGCACTTCAAACAATTTAGCATATCATTACAACAGCGAGGATGCAGTCTTCTTGAGTATATATATAGAAAACGCGATATGTCGTCTATTAAAATATATATTTCGAAATAATAGCCGTATTCGCACGGGCGATTTATTTATCGTGCCTAAAAAATACCTCCGTAAAAAAAAATCGCCTGTGTGAAAATACCTTACAGGTTTGAACATCAGGTACACTTATCACCCAGCATGACGTTGAAGTTGACGCTAATTCGATTGAGTGAAAGGGTTGGATGCGATGGCCAACGAGAGGAGGGAGGGAGGTGAGGGGAAAAGGAGCAGAGGAGAGGTAGCACGCGCCGTGGCAACAGGTGCATATCGCCCGAGCCACACACCGGGCCCTTCCATCGAGTATCTGGGCGCGTGGTACCCATAATATACTGCCGCTGACCAAGCGAATGGAATGGACTCAGGGCGTCCTTCCGTACTCCTTTTGTTTGTATATGACTTCCACTATTGCAGATGTAAGAACCTACTATGTGCAGTTACGTCACAGAACTAGGGTTCTCAGGGAACTCCCGAGTGCGCCAAAATTACCACATTTGGGAGCTATGAATCCGGGTCACCAACCTAAACCTTAATATCTCGAAAATTAAGAATGATAGCTTACTCAAATAAAGAGTATTTTATAGACTATTTAATACTAGTCAAAAAAAATAGTAAAACTTCTTGGTTGCTGTAAAGTAATGCTACAAAAAAGTCTATAAACAAAATAATTATTTTATAAAATATCGAACAACGAATTCACTGCATTTGTTTCTGCTCTGTCACAAAAAAAAGCGTTCCTGGTATACAATATTCATTACTAATGTCGTAATTATGTAACTTACACCCTTTCATAGTTTCCGAGATATTGTGGTTCATGTTTGTTATAAGTTGGTGATCCGAATTAATTCCTCCCACTAATTTAATGTTATTTAAATATATTGAATATAGGGTTTTCTTAGCTTGAGTTAGTATCTTATCAACAAATTTGAGTTCACAAATTTAAAATCAAACCTATGCAACATGAACACGGACACGACAATATGCCCTAAACAAGGCAAACAGCAAACACGGCAATAAGTGAACTTTTGGTTTTGACGTTATGGATATTTGCAAGAAAAAATATTGTCCGTATATTTTTTTACCATACTTTTTATATATTTATTGATTTTCATGGACTATAGTATAGATATACATACTATGCACAGTGTTGGATACAACCTAAGTTGCAAACACAACAATGGCAGGTGCAGGCGAAAAATACAGGGTGTTCGGCAGACGGTTGTACATACGATTATGACGGACAAGTGAGGCCCTCACCTACATGCTTGGCCCCAAAAATTTAACCTAGGCCTCACGATTTTTTTAAAATTATTTTTTTGTAATATGGCGAAATTTTTCATTTCCATGGCTTTAAACTCCATTAACTTCATTTAAAACTGACTAAACAGTCAACATTTTTTATTCGTATCTAAATTACTAGCAGATTAATAAAAAAAAAAATGGTTAAGACAATCACCATTAAAAAAAAAAGCCCTGTTTTTTTTAGCAATTTACGTCAGTTTTGGTGAAATGATCAATACCTCCTGTTATTTTGAAATAAAATACGTAAATTGCATACCAATAGAAAGGGCATAACCTAGAGATGTTTTGATTAAATTTGAAGCGCTCTACCTCTTTTTTTTAAAATGCAATGCGAAATTGACATTTAAAATTTATTTTTAAAGTGTTTTTGTACTTTAGGGCATTTTTTTTTTAATAGTGATTATCTAAACCAATTTTTTTTAAATTAATCTGCTACTAATTTAGATACGAATAAAAAAATATACTGTTTTATCAGTTTTAAATGAAGTTAATGGAGTTTAAAGACATGGAAATGAAAAATTTCGCCATATTACAAAAAAAATCATTAAAAAAAAATGTGAGGCCTAGGTTAAATTTTTGGGGCCAAGCATGTAGGTGAGGGCCTCACATGTCCGTCATAATCGTATGTACAACCGTCTGCCGAACACCCTGTATATGAAAGGGTTTTTTTTCCTCTTTTAAATAGTCGATTAGGGATGTCCTCATTATTTATAGTGATTTTGAAGACGGCGCCATTTAATTGTTATTTTAGGTATGTAGGCTAAAATATATCATCAAAAAGTGTACGTTTTGGAGTAATAAATGCTTAAGAGTCCGCTAAAGAGGTACTTCTTCATACGAAACGCCAATTCGACTTAGTCTCGAATAAAAAATCGCAAGGTCATAAAACTTAGCATAGCGTTAGATCATGGCAGTGTACATAGGGCTGATAGTATAGATTATTGAAAAAATGTTTAATAAGAAAGTTATTTTGATTAAAAAAATTCTATAAAAATCCTAAAATCATAGTAATTATCCCATTAAACATTAAAAAAAAAAACACTAAAAAAGTTATTTTGATTTAAAAATTTCTATGAAAATCCTAAAATCATAGTAATTATCAAATTAAACATTTTTTTTAAATTTACGAACGCTGCCTTAACGATGAGAGATGTATATAATTGAGTTCTAGAGAAAAGTTCTAGAGTTTGATAATGCCTACAAAAAAACAGCGACAGCATATACTAACTTTTATATTTAAGTCACAAAAAGTAGTTTTTTTAGATAAAAAAAAAATTTTTAATCGTTAGGTCATATTATCAACAATTATGAATTCTTTTCAAAATAAGTAAATTTATCGTCTCAAGTGTTTAAAACAAAAGACTTTTCCCTTTTACTGCATATAATTTTCTTTTTACTGCATAAATGGTTAAAGAGATAATACGACATGGGTATGGAACCGCAACCGTATCTCGGGTTGGAACTCCTGAAAGACAATATATTTTGGTACCAAATAATAACATTACATCTAATAATAATATAGTATACAGAGAAGTTTTGAACAATTAAAATAAACATAATTTATTCAATCATAATCATTTCATTCACTCATTTGAAACCCGGTAATATAGCCAAATGGGCAATTAAATACATATTTATATAAGCAGTAAAAATATAACCCTCCTTTTGGCAGTCAGGAAATAAATCAAAGCACTCAGTACTAACCGAACCACACTCATAATTTCATCACAAGTAAAAATGTTTACCGCCCAACGAAGTGGGCACGGGTCAGCTAGTCAATGTATAAGAAAATATAGTGTAATTTATTTTTTCAACCCCTATTTTTTTAACTAGTCGTCATTAAATTATTTCCTTTTTAGATTTAATTACACGTAATGTGAAAATCACCCTAAATTGAAGAATAATATAACATTGAGCATTTTGAAATATTTTTTCATTTCAGATATTCTTGGCTGAGTTTATAAATTATTTTATATCTGGTTATAGGCTGAATTTATCATAAAAAATATATGTACCGAGAAGAAACGTCCTTACGTACTTCCTGATGTGGCTTGGATTCGGCGTCGAGCAAAACATGACACTCGATAACTGTATGTCGAAATTGTAAAATAGTATTCTTAAAAACTGTCATTACTTTCGATTTACATAACTAATTTTATGCCGTATTATTTTGATGATTTCAAATACTTTCGGAGTTCACACCAGAATTTTTAAAATCATTTGATACGCGCTTGTTTTACGTTGAAGTAATTTTCCCAGACACCTGCTGTTCTGATGGGGCTGTCCCGATCAGATATTAATTCCAAATGGCTTCTTAGTAGAATATGAGAAAATATATCCACGGTAGCCTGTTGTAGTTTACGCGATGCCATTAGGCACATGCATCAACCCAATCGGAGGTGAAGTATTATTAGCTATGTTATTTACCAAGCAGTTTAGGTTATTTGAACCTTATATGGTTAGTTAGATATATAAATTTCAATACTTTCTTTAGCATAGGGTAGACTGGGGACACTATTGTCCCCGGAATATTGAATGGCTAAATGCTAAATGTCTATATTTTTTTCTTCCCAAAACGAGTTATTTCCTATAAAATACCATTGCGCGCACAGCCGGGGCTGTTGCAGTCTGCAATATCACCAAAACGAGACCGTTCCATTTCTTTCTTTATTCACGATATTAATTATAGCCAGAATTTCCTAGCACTTTCCTCACATACGTATTCAATCAATAACACAATCCATATGGTTTGGTAGCAATTATTATAAGAATGGGCAATGGTCAAAAACGTATGGGCGCTGGGCCCATCTCTTCAATAACAATAACGATTGGAAAGATTTATTTATCCATAATATTTATGACTACTACAACTTACCTCAATTATGAGCCGTTTCGGAGTTTTGATGTTCGGAGTCTTTTTAAATATGGCTAATTACACAAAAATCCATTGTTACTATGAAACCAATAATTTATTTAAAATATGTTATTTGCATAGAAGATCCATTAACAATAGTACCTATATTATGATGTACGGTCACTGGGCACACCATGTTGGACAGCTGACCATAGCATATTTCATACGTCAGTAAACAGAGCGGCAATGAAATCATGAGACAAGTTAAGCACCTATGGCACTCGGGATGACATAACAATTCTAACAATACCACACACTGCTAAATCGGTTCAAGCGTTTAGAAGTTATGGCGGAATAAACAAACGGTAAACATACATAGATGAAACCAGAACACATTACACTTCTTTTTTGTTGGGCAGCTCAGTCTTGTAAAAATATAACGCCTGGATGTGTTAGGTGGTACCCTAGCGGATATCGGGTAATATTTTATAGGATATACTCGTAACACAGAAACTGCTCATAATTGAGATCAGTCTTTCTAATAATAAACATGAAGAGATATTTCCATTGGTATATAATTTACAGCTTTTAAAGAAATTTGGACAAAATTTAAAAAAAAAAAGAGTTTGCAGACTCCACATACAATACGTTGATCCGCTGAAAAAATACGAAATTTTAAAAGTAAATTTCTAATAGGTCATCATATGCTGGATGACGTAGAGTAACCTACAAGGGGCTCTCGTAATAAAAGGCCTATCTATTACCGGGCGCCCCGGGCAGGCGAAGAAACATCTGTCGCTTACGTAACAAATCATACAATTTATGCTGGTGCCCAGTCGCCTTTTTTTCAAAGGCAGCTTCCTCTGACCCGTTCTCGTACGCATGCGCACGTATGTCCGCCAGCATCCAACCCTTGGCAGGTGTTTTCTTTCTCTTTCTCTCTCTCTCTCTCTCTCTCTCTCTCTCTCTCTCTCTCTCTCTCTCTCTCTCTCTCTCTCTCTCTTTACACTGAGAAAAAACGTCGGTTGGAATCACCCATATTGCGCGAGTGTAAGTGACAGATAGACGTAGGAACGAATACAATACGAATATAGCAAAGGAAATGGTAGTCCAAAATAATACCGCTAAAAAGTATTTTGGCACACACTATTATTGCACTGATTATATAAAAGTCTAATTAGAAAAGCCTGTTTTTAAGCACATTTGAGTATTTCCTCAAAGCGAATTTATATCGCTCATTAATCAAATTTGTTTAGGAATCTATTACCTGTGAGGCCATACATATTACCCATAAGTCCTATAATACAGGTATCGGTCATTAATGAAAGTTCACGAATAAAAGGATCATTTAACAATTCTCTGAATAATTTTTGTTGTAGGTAGCCTAAATTATACTTCTTATAAAAACAATACTCTTTTAAATCTGAAAGAACTTTATATAACCGGCATCTTTGAAGTGGGTGAATCAATACGAACAAATAAGAAACTTTTGTTTTTTTTGGATATTTTTGTTTTTATTTTTTTTTGTTTATCTCGGATATTTTACCTAATGATAGATAATGCAGCATGCTCAACGCTTCTCAAACTTTTTTCAAAAATTAAGTTGTTTTTAAATCTATAAAAAAGAAAAAAAAATGAAGGCAAAAAAAGATTTATAGTGTTTTTTCCTAATTGTTTTTTTATTAAGAGTTGTTTTTTTGCTGGTACTGATCGACCCACTTCAAGGATGCCAGTTAATTGAAACTCACCTGTATAGTGGGCACAACAATCTATATAGTGGCGGGATATACTAGATAGTAGTGGACGAGGTGATAATATAGTAGTGGGCACTAAATAATGAATCTCGCATTATATGATATTTTACAATAATTTTAATAAGGGCCGATTTTTCAATCGTCAGATAAACTGTCTAATAAGTATCCAAGGAATTATTTTATCTGTTGATTTATTCATCGAATAACATTGGCGAGTTTTTCAATCATCAAATAACTGTCAAATAGTTATTGGAAGATTTTTCGCTATGTTGGCAGCACTAACTTCAGACAATACACGAAAAGCGAGACAGAATGATTGAACCACTCTATATGCTAGAGCGAGAAGCTTTTAAAAAATATATATTTAACATTTGCTTTCAACATAATCTCGAATTGCGGGCTTTGTCTGTTTGTCGTGTGCATCTTTCATGAATTTGCGAGTTTGTCGTTTAAAAATGGAAAGTTTAATAATAAAACGAGATAGGTCTGTTAGTTTCACGACAAGTAATTGCATCATAGGTGGTTTGATGCATCATCATAAGCATGAACTAATCTTTATGTATTGTGTTTAATTTGGTCTTCAATCAATGTCAGCAGATACTGGACAGTTTCTTTTTGTAGTCTGAATCTTCGCTTAAATTCCACATCAGCCCATTCTACAAAATTATCCGGTCTGTTTCTCACTAGGTAGGTACTCTTTGTTTTCTCAGAACCGGATTTAAGTAATTATAATTTCTGCTTCTTCTTCAATAGCAACGTCATCTAACACAGCGAATAAATCCATTTCTCAACCCAATAGATCACCAGAAATTATCACAAACTAACCTCTCACTGTCAAAATCAGTTTGACGGATCAATTTATTGGACGAATAACTCGTTATCTGAACCTCGGAGCAGCGGATAACTTTATTCAGCGAATAGTATTTTTATTCCTTTGATAACTGTTAACTGACTATTGAAAAAATAAATTTTGTACTATCTAATGAATAAGTCCTATCCGACTGTTTATCTGACGATTGAAAAATCGGCCCTCAGTCTCTTAGCATTTGCTTTACAGGTACCGTTATTTTAGGTATTTTAAATAGTAAGAAATGCGCTTTCAAAAGTAATGTTGTTAATTATAGCATAAGAAAACTACTGAAAGGTTAGTTTTGGCATTTTTGTAGCGTGAAGTTTCAACGCACTACCTAGAAAACAGAGGCAGCACGCATAATTCCACATTCCAATTTGGCTGATAAATCAATCTATCTATCCAAAATCCTATCTCACGTGCATGCCGGTTATACCATACCATAACGGATAATAAAGTTTTTTTTAACCTGGCACCCCGGACAATTAAATTAATTTTATAGTCTAAATTACGAGACACAGATTATAATTATTAATTTAACGTATGTTTTTTAATATTTTTCTACATACAATATTAAATACCATCAAATTATTTTTTATTATTTTTGCTTTAAATTTATTGTTTAAATTTAAAGTTTTTAGTTTAAATTTATTTCTAAAGTTTTAATTTTTAAGGACCACTTTTAATTTCTTTCTAAAACGAATGGCCTAATGAATAATTTTATATTCATATTTCCTTTTGTGAATCGTCATTTAACCTATGTGCTGTATAGGCAATAACTCATTTAGCATGCGGAGTACAAATATGATACTATTCTCTAAGGCGAAACTATGTAAAAATATTACTAATAATTAATGTATTAGAGTATCTGTAATGCATATTAATTAAATAAAAAAATACATAAAAAGTTGCATTTGAAGATAACAATAAAAATGGCCATAATATTGAAAAACATAAAAAGGATTCAACGAAACAAGTTAAATTAAATAAAATAAACTAAAAACCACAAATTCATCCAATGTGGGGCTTATCAGATAGCGGAGAAACGTCGCATAAAAATAAACTGAGAAGTCGCCGAACTATTTAAGATACGATACAGCAGCCGGTCTATAAATCTTCTCCGGATCACCTGCATTCTCGAAATTTAAAACCTCTTTTGCGCTCGCTCCAGTTTATCTCCAACTCTATGTTTATTAGCCTCCGTAAATACAAGTGTGGTTGAGTAATGTGACCATTAACAGACTGATAAGATAATGTAAACATTAATCTTGGTTTTAGCATTTATCTTCCCATAACTAAGCTACAGGAAAAAACTAGAATTTGGAACTGAATACGGTGGCAATGCGATGGGCGGGTGACTGTCAAGTACTCATGACACTAGACTTCCGAAAAATATATTAAGGATAATGCAGTAGCATCTGATGAAAAATGAGTCTAATCTTAGGGAAATATTGATACAGTTGATATAGTACTATATTAATCAGTCCCCGTCACAAAAAAGAGGAGAACGAATGGCTGAGGGTACATAGATTATTTGGTGTGAGACTAAAGTTATGATAAGTAAAATATCTAGATATAACTCTACTATTTTGGCATTGCAGAAGGACGATGGGTAAGACATGGGGTCTTTCTCCTAGAAATACACTGTGGCTGTATGCGGTTATCATAAGACCACTAATTTGTGGAGCGTTAGTATGGTAGCCCTGTAGTGATCTTCGAACGGCTACAAAAAAGCTAGTGACTGTACAAAAATTTCATGCGTAGGTGCCACTGGTGCTTTGAAAACGGCATTCACAGATGCATTGGAAGTTATATAGAAGCGACCACCTACAGACCTTTTTATAAAAGAATATGTAGCGAGAACAGACCTTCATCTGCAGCAGCTAAAACTCGTGTGATGACTTCTTATCATTTAAAATGGATACGTATACTATGCTACCTGACTACTTTCAAAGAAGATTATACAATACGTTACAGGGAAGAAGATCTCGCCAATAGTGATGCATCCGATAAAATGGTAATGAAAGGGTGTCCACGATAGACGTTTGAAGTGATAGATAGATAGAGATTCTTTATTGCACATTAACCAAAAACATACAAAAGGCGGACTTATTGCCTAAAATACAATCTCTTACAGCCAACCTTCGTGGAAGTGTAAAAATTTAGGTGCCAAAAGATAAATTAAAAATTAACAAAAAAGAAGAAAAACTTATTACATAACAAAAATTAACCAAGTAACAAAAAACAAAAATGCCATTTTTTAAATAAAATTAGGATTTGGAATAATTCGCAAGGAGCGAAGGATAGGAGAGGATGGGATGAGACCTAGGATAACTAGGAATTTAGGGACATGAAATGCATTTTCAGAGACACTTGAAAGGTAGAAACCGTTGGTGCGTTTCTGATGTCTGGCGGGAGCTGGTTCCATAGTCTAGCTGCATGAACGATGAAGGAATAAGTAAAAATAGAAGAATTATGAGTGGGAATCGCAATTTTACTATCCTGACTGGAACGGAGGGAAAGACCATGACTTCCTAAGTGATTGAATTTTTCGGTTAGGTAGGAGGGAGCGGTAGGATACTACAACGCAAAAAAGATAACGATATTGTATTGATACTACTCACCCATTTTTTTTGACCGGCTTAAAGAAATGCATCGAGTTCAAGGGACATTGAAACATATATATTTTTTAGACCCAGTGACTCTTAATTTCCTTTAGGCTCATTTTCCACTAGACACCCCCTCGTAAACGATGTTTTCCAGTAATTTTGATGTCGTAGTTAGGTTTTTTAAAACGAAGCCACACGCAAATTAAGATAAAAACCTCTAGTTCTTCGGGTGGCTCATTTCAAAATAAATTTGAAATAGTAGGTATTATATCTATATCTTTGTCTAGAAATTTGGGTGAAATACCCCCAATACGAAAATAAGCTATTCCTGAACTACACGACGCGTTTCCGACATGAATTTTACATAATTATTAAGAGAATCAGTACAATAGTCTATGACTTGACAAAAGAAGTATATGGTCAATGACTTGCCAAAATTTTCGTTAGCAATTTAGGGGCATTTTCTCTGGGGTCTACCATATTCTGAAGTTGTAAATTAAAATATTATTGCTTAATGACTTGTTTCCTGACCATTACATCTAAGTGGGCAACGGCTACAGTTATTATTAATCAACCTCCCGAAATGATGATCATATCACTAGTAGTGTTCGATTCTACGATTTTAGGAGCATGCTGGTAGAAGAGCTGGTGGGGAGGGGGGGAGAATTCGCAAGTCGTCGGGAGTACCTTAGCGTCAGAGTCAGAACCGTTTTAATTAACACTTCGACTTTGCCGATTATACATAAACTATGGCGACTGTGTGACGATATGGACTGTGACGACATGGACCGTGTATATATAGGAAGACCGAGGGGAGACTCCAGAGAAACATAATGCCTGTGCTGGGTTTTGTTTATTTGTTATTTACTTCGTTTCATTTAAACGAGAAAGGTGTTTTTTTTATTTTTTTTTATAAATAAAATATATAGAAAATATCACAAACTAAATACCTATATCAATATTAACTATTGATAGGAAAAATAACAGCATAGTACTGAGTAAGTACTTTTATCTTATCCCGAAACTAAAGCGGTAAATAATTTTATTGATGAAAAAGAAACAGCAAATAAGTAAGACAGAGATTAATGATTAGTGTGCGTGTGTCAGGTAAGATCCGGCCCGTGTGCCATCGATGTTCCTTTGTTTTACATTGGGGTTACCTAAACAAGATTACGGATGAAAAAGACACAGCAAATAAGCAAGACAGATGTATGCTCGTGTATGGATGGCAGGTAAAATTTGGCATCTAGGCCGTTGTCACTCTTTCATTTTACGTTGGGGTGTTCTGAGTGTTTTCTGTTTTCATGCGATTTCGTTTTTAATACTGAACTTAACTGATTTTTACTTTACGATTGAAGTTTACTTTAACGCTTGATTTAAATAACGAGTTGTAATAAAACCTAGTAACATAATAAACCGTATTTAAATGGATTAAATAACTAATTTATTTTACAACATCATCCATACATACAACACTTCCGATGTGTATAGTTCCAATACGACATGGATTAATGAGTTGAACTTTAGTATTATTACTTCTATACACATGCACAATTAATTAATATATAACAAGTACCTATTATTACACTTTGGGTACATCTTTCATACAAAAATGCTCGTTGTCATTTGAATAATCTGCTGTACAAAATATATCCCGTAATCCAACAATATGTGTTTTCAGGTCAAAAGTCAAAACGAAAAAACAAAAACAATTTACTTGTCTAGTTTGATGTACAGAATCATCCTTAGGAGTGCGACACTCGTTGACCCAGTCATCCTGAATACATATTAAGTAGATATAAGGCCAGTATTTTTTTTTGTACCATATTGATTAATCAAAAAAAACTACTGATCGATTGATTACTTAGCGATGAAGCGTTCGGACAAACACTTTAATCTAAAGTCTATAAGTATTCATTATTTTTTTAAATCAAAACAACAGTGTAATAAGCGCACGTGTCACACGCAACTAAATACACGTTTAAAAAGTAACGAAGTTAATGACCCAGTAACACGTTATTTATGCGACCTGGGATTGAGCGGCACCTTTCTACGGCACTTGCCGTGTCTCCATGTTTATATTTATTATTAAATAATAATAGTAGGACTTCAAAAAGGGCGTTGCACCCAGGCGAATTGCCACCGCTCGTTTATTCTTCCCGGTCCCCTTTTATTCTTATTATCAGCGATTATAGCATGAATAAATAATAAACTGGATAGGACGCGCAACCTTAAAACACATTTTTTCATGCTTTCTATCACGAAAATACACATACAATTTCCAGTTGCGCACTAGATATAAGAATAAGAAATAAAATATCTTATCTTTTTCGCAGATGATGGAAACTGGGATGAAATATATGCATAAAATGTTGTTTAAAGTTATGTAGGAACGACGAAGAAAAAGAAAAAAGAGAATTCATGCTATTATAAAAAAGATAAAGACGGATTTACTGCGTGATGTGTGTAGCACCCGAAAATGGAACATGTCAATGGTGCACGAAGAACTTTAAAAATTCGCGGGCAGCCATTTTGGTTCAAAATGGCGGTTTTTAAAAAGTAAAAAAAAACGCAAATCCGTTCTACTGACTACTGGTCCGACTATTGGTCTAATGCCGATTACTTCTTCATCTTCCTAGACCCTGTCTCATTTACTTGGGGTCGGCCTTCCATGTCCTTCTCCACCACTGAGCACGATCTTGTGCTGTGTCGGCGTCGAGTTGAGCTTCTCGCGGGTCTTTTTCAACCGTCTTCAACCAGGTGGCAAATAGTCTTCCAAGAGCACGGTTCGTCGTTGGCAGGTCCAAGGCAAGCTTCACCATGTGATCATCTCGGCGTCGCTGGACTTGATCGTACCACCGTAAGCGTCTTTCTTTGACTTTATCAATTATCGGAGCGACTTTAAAACTTCCCCTTATGTACACATTTCGGTTTTTGTCTAATAGTGTGACACCGGCTGGCCAGCGTAGCATTCACATTTTTGTTGTATATAGTTTATTAAGATGTTGTTTATTAGTCACCCAACATTCTGATCCATACAAGACAGCAAGTCTAATGGCTGTCTTATACATTTGGCCTTAGATCTTAAGGGGCATTATTCTGTCGCACATAATCTCGCAGTTATCTCCACTTCATCCATCCTGTTGTAGATCTATGAGTAACATCGTTGTCATTTTTGCCATCATTGCTTAGTATTTAGCCCAAATATTTCAATTGCGCCACCGTCGGTAAAGGCGTTATTCCTAAAGAGATCTTGATGTTATTAGGGTTAGTGATGTCATCAAAAATGCACGACCTGTGTTCTAAAATATCGACTACTGGTCCTAGAAAATAAAATATAACTTAGAATTCAGAGGACATTGCATACAACCCTTGCTTACGTCACTTTCGATATCATCAGCGGAGATTCAGTTAAAAATATTTTAATCCGAAAATTGAATACTTCATAACTCAGTTATTAATAACGCTACAATGTAAAACAAAAGTGTAGAATGTAGATTCAAGGAAAATTCTCTGTTTAGCTGTAATAAATTGAATATAAGGTCACACTGTATGCCGCTTCTAGAAGACGAAATTTGGGAAAGTATATGATACTGCGAATCAACCAGAACTTTTAAAATGTGCTTATTATGACACTGATGTCATGACAAGAATCATAATTTTTATTTTTAACTCTAAGATCTTTGGTGTTGAAGTGTCTCTTAGTTTTATGCTGCATGTTCTCTCACTCGCTAATGTTCACGAAGAGGTAATAAATACATTGTGGACGTTATGTATAATGTATCTTTTTAAACCAACAATACATGTAATGGCCTTTACAGATTTTTTTAGAATGGTTTTTGTTTTGGCGATCCTATTATCACAATTTACGACCCCATTTGGGGTCGCGACCCTAAGTTTCCAAGCCGCTAAACCCGAGAATGACTCATTCTTCAAATAATGTTGTTACAATAGTATAGGTTAGCTCTAAAATATTGCCTGCGGTCAATAAGCTCGTCTTATCTTACGAATAAAGCGTTTTATTATTATTATCATTATTATTATTATTATTATTATTATTAGCTACATGCAGTACCTGCTTCGCGTTCGTAAAAGTCTGATTATTTATCACAGATAAGTCGTTTTAATAGGCAACCTGCCGTGTACTATCGAGTGTCAGTGTGCTCGTATGATGTACAATGCAAACGATAATAATTTGTAATGATGCCAATCGGTGGCGGTGAATATCGCCACAGATTAACGATATAGTTGCTGTATTCACGACAGATGCGACCCTACAGAGAATTCGGTTGAATGACGAGCTTCTCTTATTTTGATGTTGTACTCGTAAACTTCACTTGAAAATGCCACAATGTCGACCACATTTTCGTTTCAAAATTATATATTTGACATCTTTGCGAAAAGTCTTACATTTTAGTAAACCTGCACAATTTATCAATAGATTGTCGTTTTTTTTCCAAAATTTGTTTCGAGGTGTTAAACAGTTTCTAATCCTTTAGATAGATGTTTTCAAGAGAGACAAACAGCAATTTTGAAAACACACCAGTGCTTTCTCTCAAATTTCGTTAGACAGGGGTGACGTCATCTAATAGCACATTTGATCGCGAATTTAGCTGTGTATTTGCCGTGAGTTGGCTATCACATATATAGACCAACAATAAGCAACGTTTTCAAAACCGCGATACTAGCTTTTAAAGGTTTTTGTTTTATTTGGTGACTAGATGGGCAGAATATGAGATCGGGGGTCAGGCTAAAATATATAGATAATTTTAGCAAATGGTAGTAAATGCATCAGGCATTGCTTATGCAATGGTGGACTATTCAAAAAGACAAAACCATTATATCTAGGAAACAAAAGGAAGGCAGGATAGAAAAGGAAGAGGATTATTTAGTTTATTGTGAGAGATTACTATATATTTTATTGTATACCTGATTTCGATTTTAATTTCTAGTTTTGATAAAATTTTTTGATTATATATAATCAAAAATTATTGCACGTCTAGTTTCGACTTCAATTTCTGGTTTCGATTAAATTTTTTGATAATTTATCTAATTTTGATGTAGGTACCTAATTTTTGTGGTTTTTATAATTTCCTATTGTTTTATACCTTTTTTCTCATTTTTAAAGCGTTTTTTTTGTTTGTATATTCAGACAGCATTTAATAGTGTTCAATCGCCGATAGTATTGTAGGATAAGTATGTATTTATTATTGTACAGTGATTAATTAACAATCTGTTAATTATGAATCTGTTAACAATATACAGGAGTTTATTATGAAGAACCTAAATTACATTTTACATATGTATATACCGTATGATAATACAATAAATAAATAAAAAAAACTAAAGAAAAATGTTTGTTAAATGACTCCTTGAATGTGAAACGCCACAAAGCGCTTCTGATTTGAGTGGTCGAGCAGTTGTTTTCATTTCGCATAGTATAACCAAAACATTACAGTTTTCGTCTCTTGGTGAACTCTAGCAGTTCAAATATATTGTTCACTCTGCGCATTCAGCGCGTCCTTTGTTAGTAACGTTATCGTATTGGTCGAACGGAATTCCAGCTTACTACGACATTTCAAATAAGCTAGTAGTAAGTACCGTGATGCAGACTAGTTGGGAGAAAAGCTCTCGCAGTTTGTGTTCATGATAACGTCATGCCACGAAGAAATTATCAAAAATCGACTTATCTCCTTCTATATATTCATATGAGGATATTCGATATCTCTATTCGGTAGCAAATGGTTTCATGCAGCGGCGAATGGTTTCATTCTCGGAACGGCCCAACTCACGATTCAGCTCCTATTCAGAATCCTCCTCGTGCGGAAGGCTTCCCCGGGTAAGACTCTCGCATCTCAGGCCTCACGGCTGGTGGACCGGTTTCTCCTAGTGAGATTGCATCCCGGCACTACTGGACGGTTTGCGCGCCGTTCGTCGACGCCTATAGGTTGGGCACTCTGACTAATTAGTCAGACTAGACTTATAGTCAGTATATATTCGATAACATAATGTATGTTCGTAAAAACTTGCACAGGTTCCGTAGGTTGGGTGATATTCACAATAGGAACACCAGGTTCAAAAATAAACTAGCCATTACGGGCTAGTTTAATCTGTATAAAATATAAATAGTTTAAAATTTACGGGTTAGCAAAAGTGAGTAAATCTTTCATTGGAGACGGTGTTCGCTTTTATAAAACTTTGCCTGAGGAACTAACCCTTTTACCAGACACTAAATTTAGAAACATTGTTAAAGATACTTTGTACTCTAAAGGCTATTATAAAATTGAAGATTTTTTAAGCGATACATTGGTCTGGTCAAGTCGTTTTTGTGTAACATAGCTTTGAAAACCATTTGTGAAGTGTTATTATTATTATTATTATTTCTATTACGTAAAACCATTGATTATATAGTGTAGTAATCAATGGTAAAGCCTACAGGCAAGGCATAAATGTCTAGAAGCATAAGACGTTCGGAAAGTACTGTAAGTCTACTTCGAAGAATAAAAAAAAAAAATAAAAAAAATACTGAGGGAGTCTGGAGAAAATGGAAATATACTGTCTCCTAAGCAGCGGGGGTGGATGTTAACCTGTCGTCAACCACTTTTGAAACGACCATTAGGCTACCTGATCCTGCATTCAGAGCCGAGCAAAATATGCCTTTGGTCCGCGATAGATTCAAACCGAATCACCGCTGAACACACGGCAGGTAGATGTCGCGCAAGTGACTTCGAACCCGTGACCAGTCGGCAGGTTGGAGATATCCTGATGGTTAATTCCAGACGGAGATATCCTTCCAACATTGGTAGTCAGGGGGCGAGGCTGCCCGCTGGGTTACCTTTCCCGGTGCCTCGCCGTAAGGCGACAGCCTCTAAAGGGCAGGTGACGTAACTAGACAGTCGATGGTTTTTCGTCCCAAACCTTCCGCACTCACCTCACGGGAGACAGAACGATCCAATATCGTTAAAACTTCCTGAGGTGACGGGTTCGCTCATTTTATTTGACAGATCTAGTTATTCAGATGACGTCATAATGATGAAAAAGACGTCACCATGAATACGAACCCGCTCGGGAGCGTTTTACCTAATAACCCTATGGACCATGCGAAGTGCCATCAGAATTGTTTTGGTCCATGATTGTCTCTAAAGACACACCACAGGAAAGATAGTCATCAGCGGAAAAAACCTAAAAGTAAAAGGACATTTTCGAATGCGGGGCGCATCTAGTATAGTTGTATTATGATGCAGTTTTTTCATAATCTGTGACACCGTTCAACTGGGCGTTTCAAGATTGAGATGCGACTTGCGAGTGAGGGCATGTTTTCACTACGATTAGCATGTCGCGCCATCAAGATAAACCCGCATGTTATTATTTTATAAACACAGAAGCAGGTGTTCAGATTAAAAAAGATATATTTTTGAACCCCCACATCAGCAGCAGTGTCACGAAATTGACAGAGAACTTTTACATGACTGCCCAACAAAAAAGGAGTGTAATGTGTTTAGGTTTCATATATGTATGTTTTCCGTTTCTTTATTCCACCACAAATTCTAAACGCTTATACCGATTAAGACGTGTCTGGTATTGTTAGATTCGTTATGTCATCCCGAGTATCAGATGGTACCTTAAATGTCTAAATATCAAGTAGTTGTCTAAATGTGCAAATGTCAATAAATTAACATAAATATGTCGTGTTTAGTGTCAAATAAAAGGTCTGATTGAGTACATCCTGAAATATACGTGTATCTATACGGATAAATACATAAATGACAAATATTTCATAAAAAACTCGTAATAAAAATAATTATAAATACAATACTTCACTTTCTGTAACGACAGTCGTGTTTTTTATTCTTTTTAATATATTTACTTGTTTCCTTTCTGTTCAGTCATAATACGGGGGTCAGGTATCATATTGGATATTTATTTTTTGAATAGATCAAAACAATGAGCACTTGAGCTAAAATTTACAAAAATAATATATTTTTTTGACACATGAATTTCTTATCAAACCTTTTTAAAGGCTGTTATAGTTGTGACTTTTGTGTATGTGTGTATATACTTTATGCTATTTTCTATGGAATCAAGCTGCTTTCAGAACTGCGTTTTTATGGTCCACTAAAGGGCTATCCGTACGATACCACATTTTATAGTATGCTTTACAACACCTATCTGCAAATGAAACGCTCTCCATGTATATATATATAATAACATGTTACACGAACGACACCTTTATTAATGAGTCGGTTGAACACATGCAGCTATTGAAAACCAACATTATAATGTGATTATAGTTATCCCCAGCGCACGTGAAGCTCGCGAACCTCACGCAAAGAAGTGTCAAGCGCTGTTGGCTATTCGTTCGTGCAGGCATTATTGTCTCCGTCTCGTTAATTGGGGTTCCCTACCGAAATGTCTAAACAGACCCCTATTGGTGAGATTTCGCTGTCTCTTTGTCTGGTTGTATATATGAAGTTTTTAATTTATCAATAAAACATATTGCAGATGTAAAACTTATCTATACTAATATTATAAAGAGGTGAAGTTTGTGAGTTTGTGAGGTTGTAGGGAGTAATATCTGGATCTACTGAACCGATTTTAAAACTTCTTTTACCAATAAAAAGCCACGTTAGTTGTGAGTGACATCGGCTATATATTAATCCGAAAACAGAAAAGACTTTTTCGTGGTAGTCGGATTTGCAAAGTAAGTCGAAGAAAAAACGGTCGAATGAAATCGTTTCTTACGAACGCTGCCTTAACGATGAGAGATATATGATTGAGTTCTAGAGAAAAGTTCTAGAGCTTGATAATGCCTACAAAAAAGTCAGCAACAGCATATGTCTAACTTTTATATTTAAGTCACAAAAAGTAGTTATTTTATAAAAAAAATAATTTAAAACGTTAGGTTATGTTTATTGGTCATATTATCAACAATTATGAATTCCTATCAAAATAAGTAAATTTATCGTCTCAAGTGTTTAAAACAAAAGACTTTTCCCCTTTACTGCATATAATTTCCTTTTTACTGCATAAATGGTTAAAGAGATAATATGACATAGGTATGGAACCGCGACCGTATCTCGGGTTGGAACTCCTGAAAGACAATATATTTTGATACCAAATAATAACATTACATCTAATATAGTATACAGAGAAGTTTTGAACAATTAAAATAAACATAATTTATTCAATCATATTCATTTCATTCACTCATTTGAAACCCGTTAATATAGCCAAATTGGCATTCAAACACATACATACATATGCAGTAAAAATATAACCCTCCTTTTGGTAGTCAGGAAATAAATCATAGCACTTAGTACTAACCGAACCACACTCATAATTTCATCACAAGTAAAAATGTTTACCGCCCAACGAAGTAGGCACGGGTCAGCTAGTCATTATTACTACTTATTTTACAGGACATCTCAAGAAACCCTCAAGAATCATTTTTGTATAATGAAATACTAGAATGAACGAAACTTCGTTTAGTCTAGCTAGGCTCCAGAAAATACTTAAACTACAGATTGCTACTCTGATGCAACTTATTTTTTTATTAGTTTATAGTTTAATACAAAATGTGAGGAGGTATCTTCGCGATTAGTACTCACAATGACACGTTTTCATTTCTCCCAGGCCTTATCCTAGTTGGTTCTAAAATATAAGAAACTAAGAACCATTCCTATTATTTTTGTATACTGGTTCATAAAAGTTAAGAACAAGCCTTACACTCTTGAGCTTCCGATTTTGTTTACGGTCGTTTCTAGTCGGTGCTAAATTTGACAGGGTATTTTCTTGTGCATTTCGTTTTTATCGTGTAAATTTCAGAAAAGTGCATCTTGAAATGAAAAGGAATCGTTTGTACACTAATTACTACATCATGTTGACTGTTTTACAATACCACCTGTGCCATAGTCATTTTCATGTTAGAGCAGTTAAGACCCCTAACAAGATCAATACGGATCAATGTACTTTTTAATATCAATTGAATATCTCGAACGATTATTTATTAACTTTAATTGAATATTTATCTTATGATAAACCATTTCACAAAATAAGTGTATCAAAACCTTTGGATTACACGCCTCTGGGACAAGACTGCTCGACTTTCGACCGTTCTTAAGTTAAACCCCCAAACGAGCTCTACTCTAGACCCATCCGCCAAGACAATGCAGAAACAAAAAAGAAAACATGCTTGACGTCAATTTTAGAACTTAAAAAACTCGGTATACAAAAGTTCTACTTAGGATCAATGAAAGAGAATACCTAAACGTCAGATGAATATTAGGCCTTGTTTTAGCGTATTTTAGACCTTTAATTAGGCACAACATTTTGGTTCCTAAAAGAGTGACATCAAATATGGGTGCCTAAAATGGATTGCTTTTTAAAAAGAAACGGAATATGGGCCAATTTTCTCTACAGTCTAACTAAAATCTACCGTTTACTATAAGCTGACACAGTGTAAAGCACCTACTATCGTAAACCCGGTGGTCTATAAAATAAAGGCATTTTACCAGCGTCATTAATTATCAATTGTCTTCCGTAATACGCTTGCAAACCTATAATAAACAAAAATTAACATTAAATTAAGGAAGCTCTGCGTTCGAAATTGGGGGATGTCCTAAAAGTACCGCATAACAAAAACACGACAATACTGCGTACACTCTGAAAAGAAAGAAAAAAGAAGCTACCTTACGTAATGACCTTTTTATCTTAATCACGCCGGCAAGGTGCATCGCGACGAGGTGAATATGACAGGGGTGGCTCGTGGCCGCAACAGCATAATATAAATATTGTAAATAGAAATAAATTGTACTTAACCAAGGTGAAAAAGATAATACTTTAAATAACTAACACAGACCATCCGTCAGATTTGTAATAAAAAAAACAATACTTTCGATTATTTTAACAATTTTTAAATGTTGACTTTTTTACCCACAGCAAATGTAATGTAATAATTGCAATATCTTACATTAAAATGATTTTGAAATTCCTTTTGAAATTTCGCAATATACTGTTAGGGCCTAGTTTTATTCTAAACAAACTTTAATTTAAATAGTCTAAATAATCAATCAATCAAATTTGCCATCGCGCAGTAGACGCGATACATCGAACATCTTACCGTATATAGGCGACAAGTCGCGCACGTCCCTAATGAATTTTAAATCGAGTAAGGTAGAATATTTTTATATAGAGAAGAGAAATCTTCCTTTTTTTTTTTTTTGGCTGGCAACCACCGAAGAGGACGGTCGACAAGAGACCGGCCGCTCCGCCCTTGGCGGGCGCGGCCGGCTACCGCCCAATTAATTATTCATTTTGTGCCATCAGTCGTCAGTCGACACAGTCTAGAGCTAAATTTTGTGAACTCTAAAATCTATAACTAAACTCAGTTCAACATCCGGGCAGGACCTCAGCGGATTCCATACCTTATACAGGCAAGTCTTCTATCTGTAACCATTAGCTTCCCCTCATAAAGTCAGATTTTAAAAATAATAAATTTAAATTAAAAGATTGTTTTAAAGCCAAATCCCCCGTAAATTACCGTTGCCATATCTTCGTTGGCGAATAAATTAGAGTCATATAAATCAAAATTTATTAAATTGAGTACGTCGAAATAGAGGTAGGTAGTGCGTAGGATGTGCTATAATTCCCGGTGTCTAAGCATCGCATTCCGTCTTCTCGCCTCAATCGATTTCTCTAGTACCATCTAAATATTGAATCCAAAATAATAATTTAAAATTTAAAATCGTATCCGGGGAGCAGGCGCTAAAAAATCTAGAAGCAACCTTCCAATAACTCCCGCGGGTAGCAGTGTCTTCCTTCTCTATTCCAGAACCCAAAGTACCTGTCCAAAATCCCACTTCGCCGAATTAAGCCCTGAAAATTGAAAGGCTGTAACGTTCAGTTTTCCACGAATCTAATTTTAGAATTTTGTTAATTCCAACTACTCGGATTCGCCATATGCTATGGCCTAGCTTTCATTTATTATAATTAAAATAAAATATGTCACTCTGTCAAATAAACCTTTCATTTTGGTTAATTAATCATTATTTAGCGAATTAAAGAAATCGAGACGGTACCTAAAAATACCGCCGGGTCAGAGCGAGCAACAGTCTCGTAGGTACCCGACTAGCACTGGACAGGGTAATGTTTCAGGGCAAGGAATAAATAAAGAATAATTTTATAAAAGAAACTTTGAAATTATATATTTTAATTTTATCATTTAGCGGAGAAAAGAACCGCAGTACATTATTTAATTATAGCAGCATCTGCTGGTTTAGAGCGTACCTAGATTCAAATAGTATTTTCTCGTTTTTTTAAATATAATTATCTAGCAATTATTTCCAATAAATTCATTAGACGATTTAGCCATTGATTTATGTAAGAGCGCGGACCGGGACCGGGGCCGAGCGCTCCAAGCGGGCGCGATCGACGCGCGCCGGCTCAGTACCTCGTCGGTACACCGATAGAGGGCGCGGTGAGTAAATCATAATATTCGATCTCGTCGCCGCAGCGCACTAAACTTGATATCGCTTCTTCTTCTTCTTTTAGTCCTCTCACAAGATATATCGAAATTCATTTTATAATAAAACATAACTAGGGTACTTGACCGTCCATTCAGTTTGAATGCTCTCGACTTTAGGACGACGTCAATACAGGATTTTAACCACCCCTGAGCACGACTGAGCTACCGTGGTATCCTTGGCGTCGCTCCACTCCCACGCACAAAGGTAACTTCCCAGGCGGAGGGAGGCCCTTTGCATTTGTTTATGTGGTCTATCATCTATTTCTCGCATGTGTAGCTGGCGCCTCTACAAATAAATAAACTTTTATCGTTACACATAGCAGCCATCTAAGACATCTTTATATTTTATTTTATTTAGACACATAACAAATTTGGGCCCAACTGGGGCCGTTAAATATTTTTTTTTATTTTTAATTTTAGAGATTTTTTTTTCAAGATTCAGTTTTTTTTTAATTTACCGTTATCATTACATTATATACAATTTTATATTTTATTTTTTTTCTATCATATAGCGTCCGACATATAGGACACCACAATTTCCCACCCAACCCGCCCAAATTTTTTCTTTTTATTATTCTATTTTTTTTCTTTATTGTTTTCTCTACACAACGTACCTACTGCCAATTTTATTTTACAGGTTGTTACAAAACTAACACAATATTTTTTTTTCAAGCTTTATAAAGTGCTTTACATTTTAAATTTTTAAAATAATATACTACATGTACAATAGCCTTTCAGCCATAAGCGTGAGTAATAACCAAGGTATCTTGGGGATTTGACTTCGGAATCAGCAACGATTGCGTGAGGTTTGCTTCTGCGACGACACGTTGGACACAGATCTAGTTATACAGTTACAACAAACGAACCTTAATACGTTTAGGCAAAAAAATATCCGCAATTAATTCTACTATTCACACTGATAACAAATACTTAGCAAACATTCACAACCCTACAGGGTGTTACTTTTTTATTTTATTTATTTTTTCATTTTTATTTTATTTTTTTTTGTTTTCATTTAATTTCATCAATGTTTTTTTTCATTTCCTTCCCATTTGCCTTATTGCATATGGGACTTTAACTTAATAAATTCATAATACACTAATACAATATTACATCAAGTACACACTTATCTACATCAACACACTAGGATCACCACTCTCACCTTTAAATAAACATTTCAACTTTACAGTTCAACTTACACACACACTTCAATTTCAGCCGCTTCACAATTCTTTAAAAATAACAGGAAAACGCAAACATCTTAGTAGAAGACACGTTTAATTTAAAACAGGAGATTGGGTCTGGGCCAAAAACCATACATTGTCAAGAAAAGCAGATTTCTTTTGTAGCAAACTCAGCCCTAGGTACATAAAGTGCAAAGTCATTGCGAAAAAGTTAGATGTTAGGGCCTAGTTTTATTCTAAACAAACTTTAATTTAAATAGTCTAAATAATCAATCAATCAAATTTGCCATCGCGCAGTAGACGCGATACATCGAACATCTTACCGTATATAGGCGACAAGTCGCGCACGTCCCTAATGAATTTTAAATCGAGTAAGGTAGAATATTTTTATATAGAGAAGAGAAATCTTCCTTTTTTTTTTTTTTGGCTGGCAACCACCGAAGAGGACGGTCGACAAGAGACCGGCCGCTCCGCCCTTGGCGGGCGCGGCCGGCTACCGCCCAATTAATTATTCATTTTGTGCCATCAGTCGTCAGTCGACACAGTCTAGAGCTAAATTTTGTGAACTCTAAAATCTATAACTAAACTCAGTTCAACATCCGGGCAGGACCTCAGCGGATTCCATACCTTATACAGGCAAGTCTTCTATCTGTAACCATTAGCTTCCCCTCATAAAGTCAGATTTTAAAAATAATAAATTTAAATTAAAAGATTGTTTTAAAGCCAAATCCCCCCGTAAATTACCGTTGCCATATCTTCGTTGGCGAATAAATTAGAGTCATATAAATCAAAATTTATTAAATTGAGTACGTCGAAATAGAGGTAGGTAGTGCGTAGGATGTGCTATAATTCCCGGTGTCTAAGCATCGCATTCCGTCTTCTCGCCTCAATCGATTTCTCTAGTACCATCTAAATATTGAATCCAAAATAATAATTTAAAATTTAAAATCGTATCCGGGGAGCAGGCGCTAAAAAATCTAGAAGCAACCTTCCAATAACTCCCGCGGGTAGCAGTGTCTTCCTTCTCTATTCCAGAACCCAAAGTACCTGTCCAAAATCCCACTTCGCCGAATTAAGCCCTGAAAATTGAAAGGCTGTAACGTTCAGTTTTCCACGAATCTAATTTTAGAATTTTGTTAATTCCAACTACTCGGATTCGCCATATGCTATGGCCTAGCTTTCATTTATTATAATTAAAATAAAATATGTCACTCTGTCAAATAAACCTTTCATTTTGGTTAATTAATCATTATTTAGCGAATTAAAGAAATCGAGACGGTACCTAAAAATACCGCCGGGTCAGAGCGAGCAACAGTCTCGTAGGTACCCGACTAGCACTGGACAGGGTAATGTTTCAGGGCAAGGAATAAATAAAGAATAATTTTATAAAAGAAACTTTGAAATTATATATTTTAATTTTATCATTTAGCGGAGAAAAGAACCGCAGTACATTATTTAATTATAGCAGCATCTGCTGGTTTAGAGCGTACCTAGATTCAAATAGTATTTTCTCGTTTTTTTAAATATAATTATCTAGCAATTATTTCCAATAAATTCATTAGACGATTTAGCCATTGATTTATGTAAGAGCGCGGACCGGGACCGGGGCCGAGCGCTCCAAGCGGGCGCGATCGACGCGCGCCGGCTCAGTACCTCGTCGGTACACCGATAGAGGGCGCGGTGAGTAAATCATAATATTCGATCTCGTCGCCGCAGCGCACTAAACTTGATATCGCTTCTTCTTCTTCTTTTAGTCCTCTCACAAGATATATCGAAATTCATTTTATAATAAAACATAACTAGGGTACTTGACCGTCCATTCAGTTTGAATGCTCTCGACTTTAGGACGACGTCAATACAGGATTTTAACCACCCCTGAGCACGACTGAGCTACCGTGGTATCCTTGGCGTCGCTCCACTCCCACGCACAAAGGTAACTTCCCAGGCGGAGGGAGGCCCTTTGCATTTGTTTATGTGGTCTATCATCTATTTCTCGCATGTGTAGCTGGCGCCTCTACAAATAAATAAACTTTTATCGTTACACATAGCAGCCATCTAAGACATCTTTATATTTTATTTTATTTAGACACATAACAATACCTACTTACTTATGTTTACTTGGCAGTACCTCGTCAATTTACGATAAAAAGAAAGGCCAAAGAAAGCTAACCTGAAAAAGTAAAAATATTTTGAAATGCAAGGCTAAGCTTAAAATTTAAAAAGAGATGTCAGTTCAAATACAGTTATGCGATAGAGCAATTCCTCACTCGCAGCGCGCCATCCCTCCCGACGTGTTTCACAAAACGCCGTTCGTTCACTCCAACAATAAATAGACTGCTCTTCTGAGTAATTCGGACTCGACTGACTTTTTTCGCCTTATCTATACCTTATTATTAGCATTTATAATGCAGCAATAATACGTAGTGAGTGATTTCAATATTATGAATATAGCTTGAAAAAGATGCAAAGATACCCTGGACAACGGCGGTGCAACATCGCCAAAACGTCAGGTGCTACAAACGTTACGCGGTAAACTCATTTTTTATCTTATTTATGATGTCAAGCAACCGCTATATCTTCGATTTCAGAATAAGATGCATTTAGGAGGAAAACGCATTAATTTTGCTTTGAAAGATTCCTACAAACTAAGATGTTACGCGGCAGTAGTGGTGTATAATACGGGAACATTGATATATAAACTACATAAAGCAATTTTTGATAAAAGCCCATCTACTAATGTGAAAAAAATTGAACAGCAGAAACTTATGCAGAATACTAAGACGAAGACAACAAAGCAAAAATACCTCTTTTATTCAACGCTGATAGTAGTGACTACGGAGAAGCATGTCAAAAGCCAGACATGTTATCGGATGAGTATGAAATAGCCAAGGAGCTGTTTTTGGAAAATATGAAACAACAAATAAAGGACCGTCATGAAATTGAAAGAGATACGATATTACAAGTAGAAATCGCTTTATGGCTGGAACTAAGAAGGTGTCTTTTAACAGCATCAAATTTCTCCACCAAATTTCGCAAACGACGTGAAAATATTAGTTCAGCGCCTCTCGTAAAGAAGCGTGCTTGTTTTCATTAAACATGTATTCTGGTTGTATTATATTTTGTTTTATAGTTGCAACAATAACTTACAATACTATATACATACTTTGTAAATGCCAACCTCACTATTCGCTAGGTCATAAAAAAATACAACAGATTAATGGCGGTATTTTATATTTCTGATCTTACATTGTAAGGTCCCGGGTTCGTTTCCCGACTGGGTCACCATTTTCCGTTGGGATCTAATGAACGGAATTGCATTTTCGATTCTGTCGATGGAATACAATAACAAGACACACACTTACAGACATGTTACACGCACACATACATATAACACGTCATAGTAGGGTTGGTTGTAAGAGATTGTCATATGACAATAAACCCGCCCATATTTTCACAATAAAGAGTATAGACAAGAAATGATAACCATAATATGTTATGAAATTTTTATTTTCTATTATTAGTATGTACTAGCTGCGCCCAGCGGTTTCACCCACGTGGTGATGGAAAATTGTGATAATAATGATAGAAGTTCAGGAGGCGGAAAAACTGCCCCCAGCCTGTTGTAAAGATGATCACCGCCAAGAAAGTGGCAAAAACAGACACATGAGGTGTGGGAATTTGTTGATTTCGATGCTGTAGTTAGGAGTGAGAGTTACGTATTCTAAAAAAATCTTTTTTCGGGGTTTGATTTGATTTAGGTACATTTTTTTTAAGGTTTAATACTTTATTTATTTATTTTTTGTACCTTTAGCCCCATTGTTATCAATTTTATAAGTAACTCACCGAAATGCAAAAATTGAACACCGAAATGCAGCTAAAGCTCATTGCCCACCTAACTAGGACTAAATTATCCCGTATCTAGGCGGGTCAGAGTAAATAATTAAAATAAGTAATACAACTTATGTAACAATTAGCCTAATTTACGTAAAAAAAATATGTTTATAATCAATGAATGTACTTAATTAAGATTGAATAACATATAAAATTAAATAAATAACCTTATAATACAAATCAAAATACTAAATTTGTAAGAATAATACGTTATAGGTAATACAATATGGCAAATACACATATACGTAAATATAAGATTACAATAAATAATAAATGCTATATGGTATAAACATATTTATAATTTAATAAAATATATAAATACAATTATAAAAGCAGTGCTAAAAAATATGAAATAATATAAATAAAAATATGATATGATACACTATTAATATATGCATAATAATTTGTATAAATATACAATTTTATTTTTAAATTAACTAATATAATAATATTATTTTTAAATTTCTACGTCACTGGGATATTTTGCGTCTTGACGAAGGCATATGGGCAGCAGATGGTTCGCGGTCGCGGTATCACGAAGGCGCACGCGGCCGGTAGGTGAATTCACATCCACATAGAAGTATCCACATTTCAAGCGAGAGGGAAAGAAAATATAAACAAGGTCAACAACAAAACGAAATGTGGGAATAATAAAACAGTGGAAAAAATAACAGAAACACAAATTATCTCATGAGCTACATTAAAGATAAATGTTGTTTTTATAGTAGGCTAGTTGTGTTGCTCTACGCTGATACTACCCCCCCCCCCCCCCTCCTATTCCCACTCCCACGCTCTCCTCGCTACGTGTGCAAAGTTTAATCGAAATTGGATAAAAACAGGCGATTTGCATATACACTCTAGACATATATGTACTCTCCGATCGTCGTATCCCGTTTTATACAATCGAGCGTTTGCGATCAGCACGGTTATCTTCACTTTTGATTTCACTGAATTTGCTGTACGAAACAGAATACTAAATCCAAACAATTCTCTTGTGCCAGGATGTCCTTAATGCTTTTGCCCAGTCTTTTACTTCTTGCGGTATTTCTCCAAAATAGTATCGTATTTACAGACGTTTTTTTTTTATATCGGATAGTCCCATAAGAACAAAAATGATAGAATATGAGCTGCTAATTGTCCAAAATCTGCTGCGGTTGCTCCTCATCGTCAAAACGCTTTGTTATGGTTTGAAACTACCCCTGTTGTTATTGAAAAGGATGTCAAAATAAACCAATAAATGTACCGACGAGACATCATTGAAGCTGTGATTGTTCTTTTGAGCCAGGAGCACATGGACAACCAACTATGGACATTTTATCAAGCCTCTGCTCCAGCTCGCAGGGCTTTGAGTGTTTAACAGTATTGCGACGACGATTTTTCTGATTTCGTCAGCTCTCAAAAAAAGCCCACCCTGCTAGGTCGACCTAAATCCCACCGACTACAGTATATAGTTAATTTTAGAGGCAAAGGCCTGTGTACACAATACAGAAGTTTAAATTAGTTAGTATCAGCACTCACCCAGGAATGAGATAAAATAACTTTGGAGAAGTATGCAACATTGTTTTTAATCTCGTTTGTCGCTATGTCAAAGAATGTTTCAGTGGAACCTCTCATAACGAGCATATTTCGTTCCAGAATCATACTCGTTAAGCGAAACAATTTTTCCTATACTCGTTATGAGAAGTGCGTTATGAGGAATTACTGCAAAATACTCGTTATGAGAGGTGTTCGTTATGAGAGGTTTCACTGTATTTTGGAGACTAATAAACTTTCATATATTGTAAGCTAATCCCAAATAAAATTATTGGCAAAAAAATGTATGTCATCGTCGTTTTGGGCCATTCTGTATATAAAGCTCTTTCTTTGAAAATGTCCCATTTTATTCATCAACTTAAGCGAGGACATCAAAGTAAAGCTGAAATAATTTGACCCCCCCCCCCCCCCCACACGAATTATTTGCTCATTCAGATTGTTGTGAAAGAGAAGAAATACTATCTTATTATACTGTTGGAGATCATTTAACACATCGTACTCCTGGAAGAGTAGAGTTGAGGGATATCTGCGATGTTTGACCATTTTTTAGATTTTATCAATGCGTTCGTAATAACATTAGATTATCCGCCCTAGCTGTTAATTCTGGACATATGGATATATGGCAAATCAAAGAGTCACAGCATTCAGTTTTCTAAAAGTACAAACTCATAGAAAGCCTAGAAATAAAAATGGAAACTTAGATATACGACGTAGAATGGAGCAAATACGCAAGCCGCCTATAAAAAAATCCCCATAAAGAGTACTAATTTATATGAACCCATCTTCCCTAGTCCTTTGTATTTTAAAAGATAGGTAGATACATGCTATTCAAATGTGAGTGATGCTTAAATATTAGGGGTTGGCATAGTCTGAAATAACACTGCCTGTTACATTATACAAGACAAAACCAAGTTAGTAGCTAATGAAATATATAATACAAACACGTGCAAATCTATGAATTTCGGAGACATATTTTGAGATATTAGATATTTTAATAAATTGGATATGAAAAATAAAAACGAAAATGTAAGTATGTCCAGACTGGCAAATCTGCGTTAATGGTATCGAATATGGAAAAAGTACAAAATGAATATGCCATCATCGAAATTATTCTTGTTTATATAAAAAATCACATGTAAACACCGGATAATCAATGAACTCGGTTTTGAAAAAAACGCTTATTCCAGATGACCAATTAGGGATCCAGCTAAAGCCAAGCGAAATCATGTAATAAAAGAGACGATTGAGGAAAGTACGGTTTTCGCATACTTGGGTGATGAATAAGAAACATGTAACTTTCAGAAAAAGACGTTCAATTAGACACTGCGCGCACTAACTTTTCCAAATATAGGCAAAAGTATTTTTTTCTGGATGATACTACTAAACGAAAAAAAAAATGTACTTAAGTGATTTAGAACATGCGGGTCATAGAGTGAGTCTCTTCAATAACACTACGTGTTCGCTAACTAAAATTAGTATCCAAGGGATAATTCAGTAAATCAAACTAAACAAAAAAAAAATGTTTTTGTTCTTTTTTACTTTTTATGCCCACCAACCATCGAGGAGGGAAAGTATTGTGAACGCGTTAAAAAAATCGAGATAAAGACGAAAATATCCATTTTAAGCCCCTCTGAGACGATTAAGACCATTTCCAGATTAGGGTCTGTCTGTGTGTATTCCTCGATTTTCGATTCGATTTTAAAAGTATTCTGTAGCTGTTCTAGTTATCAGCTATAATAATCGCGATTTTCAGGTTCAATTGTTAACTCTTTATTTTCTATCCATCAATTTAAAATGTTTATTATTTAGCTCGTAAGATACTAATAAATGATGTGGCATTATTCTCAGGATTGTAAACACTTTTGCTTTCCATTTTAGCTTACTACGTATGCAATTTTCAAACTATAACATCTTTAATTCAAAATTCGTTGAAGCGTTGAAAAGTGAGCAAGAGTTGTAGGCAATGTTTCCGGAATACCAGAATTACCGGATTTATTTTTTTTTAAAACAAAATGGCGGA